>JAPYXD010000082.1:4200000-4596919 GCA_030998225.1 Diplolepis rosae
TTCTGCTTAAAAGAAAAACAGGGAATAATTTTTACCTTCGTTTCTTTCTCTTCGGAGAATACTGAGAAAATTAGTCCCACAAATTTGGAGTCCATTTGTTGGTACATCTCTTGTGTTCTAACATCTGAAAAGTATTTTTTCTTGATAAAAATTTAATAATATTTTAAACATCATAAACGTTATTTATTAGATAAAAAGATCCTGTTCAAAGTGATTACATATTAAATCGGTTTAGTAAACTTACCAACGTGAGAAGGAAACACTGTTATATGGGGATGGGAGTGATACCAGCCCAGAACTCTCATTGGTAGACCCGATTCGGAAGCAACTTTTTCAGCTTCAGTTATTGCATCAGAAAGTTGCTCTGAAGATATTTCAACTCGGTCCTTTTTCTTGTCGGATCGTCGCATTATCATCAAAGTCATTATTTTCGCTACGCTACCCTGACACTAGGACCAAACAGAATGTAGTTTTAATTGCCTTTCATTTTTAAATACAAAAATTTCAGATTTTTGTATCCTTTATGAATATCTAGATTTTAAAATCGGTTTTATTTTGAGAATTAAAAATGTTCAATATTGGCACGATACCGATATTTAAAGGATTGCATATGTTTAGAAGCCTGAAGCAACATTGAACATTTTATCTATCCAAATTATAAGTTTTAAATTTCATAGGATTTGTTAAAATGAATCTTTACAAATTAACTTATATTATCAGAATTAAGAAGCTTCAAAATGTTACAATGTTGCAGGTTCTTTGAATATCATCGCGCGGAAGTAGATACTAGAAAATCATTGTCGATTATAATCATTGATATTTTATTCTTACAGTTCCAATTAACATCCCTAAAACTTCGTAATTTTCTGTTGATAAAGCGTGTTGTATACAAGTCATGTAAACATCAGCTTGAAGCTCTACTTTCTCGAGTCTTTCTTTTCTATTCATTTTTATGTTTTTTCAGTGAATTCTGAAAATGAATAAGTTTCTCAAATTATTTTCAATTCAAAAATAATTTTTAATATTGGTTAATAAATAAAAATTTTATATAAATTAATTTTTCCGGAAAAATTGCGAAATAAAAGCAGTAAAATTAGATAAAAATCAAAAAAAGTAGATCCAACCTATAGTTTCATAAACTATTGCAAAATCACAATCAATATAGAATGTAAACATTAATCTTTTTAACCATCTTAGTGATTGATGATAAGCTTAACATTATTTATTTGAAATTAGTTAATGTTAATCTAGCGAGGAAACTGGTTTAGTTATGAAATTTAGCAATGTATACATGTTTATTAACTCCAATAAATTGTGCCTAAAGAAAAAGTAGTTCTTTCAAGTGCTACTAATGTTGATGATGGAACTGCTCAAAATAACTTACAAAATTACAGATTGCAATAAAATAATTATAACATTTTAAAGAAGTATTATATATAAATTAATTTCTAATACGTTTGTATGCTAGTTGGATTAAAATCGTATTGTGAATTCGAATTTTCTTAATGGATTAAAACGATTTCAAGTCAAATTTCGTACAAACCTATTAGAAATAAGTTTAATACTACTACTTCATTAGAATGTTATGATTGTAATTACTTCACTACAATCTGTAATTTTGTAAGTTATTTTGAGCAGTCTCACCATCAGTCTTTTAGTGTAGCACTTGGTAGCTCTACTTTTTCTTTAGACTAGATTTACTGGTGTTAATAAATATGTTAATAATACCTTCTTCTGAAAGAAATAACTTTCAAACTAAAAGATATTTTTCACTCACTGCCTTTGTCGCATGCTATTAATATTTTTATTAAAAAAGATTGAAGTATACCTTTGTTTTTATCAGGGGTATGCTCAGACCAGGCCGTGGAAACTCTAATGGATGGGGTTGACCAAACATAATCTGGTCCCGTTTGTGCGGTGGTGAGATGGCGCTGGCATCTAACCCCTCCTTACTTCTCACTCCCCTGCCGATGTGTGCACCCATCATTCTTACTCTGCTTGCACTCTGCACTCTCTTGTTCTTTTTCGCGCAGACGCAGATGCCTCGCCATTCCTCGCCATATTCGTTTTGATTCAGGCAGGACTGCAGGATTTACATAATTTACATCTTACATCATTGCAGATTGCTCCTACCGGTTATTCTGATTTCAAATATTTTTGTGTTAAAGTAATTATGTAAATAAACAATTTTGTCTATAAACATACTTTTAATTTAATAATAAATATCCACACGTGCGCGAGTTCTGAAATAAAATGTTTTTTTCCGACAATTGTCCAAACAAGTGAATGAAAATAAAAGAAAAGTTTTTCGAGCACATAATTTTAATGCCTTAGTTTTAAAAACAGGTGTTTTTTTCGTTTATTAATAAGAGAAGATATGAATAAGTTAATCTAAGCATTTTTCTTCCTAATTAGAAAATTTGTTATTTGTGTATGGTTTGGCATACAATATTTTGAACCACAGGAATTTCAAGGTACTTTTGAATGTTTAAAGTTACAATGTTATTGATAATGTTTGTCTTAATGTTTTATTATGGGTATGACAAAAGCTATGCTCTCAATAATAATTATCATGAAATTGCTCCTGAAGAAAGTATTATTTGGGGGCCAGGTTTGAAACCTGAAGAGATTGTGATGAAAGCAAGGTATATTTTTTTACAATTAAGAGACAGCAATGGAATGAAGTGAGTATATTACTTGATTTTATGATTATTCTTAATTTTCCAGTCACATTAACATTTAAAATTTTTTAGAAATTATTATTGGAATTTTCTATGTAAAGTAACAAAAAATATTATTTTTTTAGTCTTACACAATCTCCTGGAGAAGGAATAATTTTAGAAAAAATACGAGGTCAAACTGCAGATGGTGCTTTATGTCGAATTTGGTCTCAAACCATTGATTGTAAAGATGGAAGCTTCATTATCTGCTACAGACTTTATACAACTTGCTTTAATCTTCAAATATCTATCAAAGTGAATGGTACAAAACTCGACAATAAGTATACCGTCGGTGTTTAAAGGTCCTGTATACGAAGATGAATGTGACTGTCCTCAAACTTCAGCTGCCATATGGCTTAAAAACAACGAGTGTCCAGAGAGTTATTCTCAAATTTCTGAGGATCTAAAGCCATTTTCGACCATAAATTTAGACACAATTAGAGACAGTTTGATTAAAAAGTACCACCGGCCAAACAGTGTCAGTTTTTGTCATTACGTCTTAAAATCCAATAACGTAGGTATATAATATAATTTAGAATGTGCGTACCAATTTTTCAAGATCTTGATATAGTATTAAGATCATGTGATACTTGAGAAAAGTAGGTAGACTTCTTTTGGTTTTGATAGTAAAAAGAAATTTCCGATTTATAATGCTAAAATTTAACTTTTTTCATTTTCGAAATAGTCTATCTCCGTCCGTTTTTATTTTCTCTACCATTTTTCAAATTTTGAAAAGAAAATTTTATGTACTTTAGACACAAATATGTAGAAACCTGAAATGAATCAAATTTGCTTATTTCCAAAGTATCACATGCCCTTAAGAAAGCAAAAATTTAATTGCATTTAACTATCTGACCCTCAGATCTACAGGCGATGTTATGGAGAACACGTAGGGTTTAAAATATTTATGGATTCTATTTTACTATCACTAACGCGAAAAGTAGTCTTGTCAGATATGGAATTTTTTATGAATCTGGGAGACTGGCCTCTTATATAAAAAAAGAAACGATCTATCCTATGTTTTCCTGGTGTGGTTCTGAAGAAACTGCGGATATTGTTTGACCTACTTGCGATATTACGGAATCATCCATGGAAAGTATGGGGAGGTACAATCTGGTACAAGTTCAATATTAAATTATAAATATAAAACTTCGAACCTCTTATTTCTAATACAAAATTGTATGAACATTGTTTCAAATTAACATTATTAATATATTTAACAAAAGTAGGGTAGTGCTTGATATGTTATCCGTACAAGGAAGTACGAAGCTTTCATGGGAAGAAAAAGCTGAAAAAGCTTTCTGGAGAGGTCGAGATTCTCGAAGAGAACGACTTGATTTGATAGATATCGCTCGAAAACATCCTGACCTAATAAATGCATCGATCACTAATTTTTTCTTCCGAGACGAAATCGAAAAATATGGCCCTGGACAATCTCCTATTTCGTTTTTCGAATTTTTCGAGGTAACAAACACTCAATGGTTTTTAAAATCAGTTATAATATTGGATAATTTTTTGATTCAGGATTCAATTCGAAAATAATAAAAAAAATGATGCATTTCTGAATTTCATTGCTGACATAAACAACCTTTAAATTTAAATGAAAAAATTTAAATATCCTAATTTGCAAGTTTTCAAATTTAAATTAAATTTTTCTTTCTATAGTACAAATATCAGCTAAATATTGATGGAACAGTAGCAGCCTATAGATTTCCATACTTATTAGCTGGTGGGTCGCTAGTATTTAAACAAGATTCTCCTTATTATGAATTTTTCTACAAGAAGCTAACGCCAGGAAGATATTATATTCCAATAAAACGTAATCTCTGACATCGTAGAGAAAATTAAGTGGGCTAAGAATAATGACGATACTGTGCATGAAATTTCAAAGGCAGCACGCCAATTTGCAAGAGATAATTTGATGCCGAAAAACATACTCTGTTATCACGTGGCTCTCTTTCAAGTAAAAATACTTTCCTTACTACTCTACGTAATTATTACTATTTCTACTTGAAATCATTTTTGAAAGCATTAACAATTTTATTTTATAGGAATAGAGTAAACGTATTACGAACCAAATAAAAGTAGATCCCGAGATGGAGAAAATTCCTCAACCCAAGTACGTTTAGTAATTAATGCAAATTACGTAATTTTAATAATGCAAATTCAATCATCGCTTCATGTAAAAATTAATAACATATCGCTCTGACTCACAAAAGAATATTGGTTGATTCAAAGAAAATAATTTGTTTGAAAGACTTTCTTTGATTGAAACTAAAGCTTTGTTTGAATTTAATGCAATTCGTTTCATTCAAACAAAATATCTTTGAACCAAATTCTTTAAATTAAATACATTTTTTCCTTAAATCAAACAAATTATTCCTTTGCCAAATATAAAAATACCCCAATTTATTTGTTTCAAATAAAAACTCATTTAATTTCAACTTTTATTTTATTTAAAGATCTTTTGTTTGAATCACGAAAATTGTATTTAATGCCAACACATTTTATGTTTTAATCAACGAAAGTCTTTCAAACAAATTATTTTCTTTGATTTAATCAAATATTTTTTCTAAGTGCACGAATTCGACGAAGGTGACTATTTGTACCCTAAAATTAATACTTTCAACATAATTGTATTTTGCAAAAATGTCTAAGTATAATTAATAAAACATTGCCTCTGAACATAATACAAAAGTCTTCTATTTTCTTAAAAACTATAATTTATAAAGAAACCAATAGAAAAAACAAGTAGAAATACGTAAATAGTTGATCCATTAACTATTTTCGTATTTTTACTTGTTTTTTCTATTGGTTTCTTCACTTTTATAATTAATTTTAATGTATATATATATATATATATATTAGTAGACATATATATATGATTAATTGTGCGCTTGTCAGATGGCGCCGTCATCGCTATGTTTGGTCAATCTAAAAGCATTGAGTGTCCATAGCCTGGCTCAGACCAGGGTGAGACAGGCCCTCTTAATTCAATGGTAGAAATATTGTAGGGAACGACCATTCGTTATTGTAAACCTCGACTTCGCCATCTTAAACTTCTTTTATAGTCTATGCCCCAACGGCGGCCATGCTTTGGCGTCAGTTGGTAGCAGTGTGCTCAGATTGCAAACCGGGGTACCTACAGACACGATTGCACGCCGTGTCCGTGTGAAGCGAGTAGGGAGAGACGACGGGGCGCGCTGCTTTTGTTTCTTCCTCGTCGTTCTTGCGTGCGAGAACAGCACCTCCAACTTCTCCTTAGGGCAGGGTAGTCCCGACCATATCACGAGAACGTTGACTGGCCGAGACGACCGAGATTTCTTGAACTTTTATCCTGAATAATAGTTAGCTCAGGAGTGTTTCACTTTAAAAGAGTTTTACCTTTTGTCTTCTGTTTTGTTTTTAATTGAAGTGTCAGTTTACTGGTGTCTAATAAGGCCAAGTAGGTGATAATTAAGGCCTTCTAGGCCATAGTTGCCCATTATGGCGCAACAAGAAATTCGCTGCGACGAAGAAGTTATGGACTCGTCTCCTTCTTCTCCTTTGGATGCAGAGATCATAAAAGAAACTCTCTCAAATTTTAGTGAAGAGACGGGTTTCCTCTCTCAAACCTCCCTAGATTCCGTCCCTCACCCTCGTAATCCTAACCTCGTACCCAATCCTAACCTGGAATCCACAAATAGAAAGAGAGGTGCTTCACATATTTCTGACCCTTCCAGTTCGAAACCTAATAAACTCCCTAATATTAGAGAGGCCTTTATCGATGCTGCTCACGATAACCTACTAAATAATCGGTACTCGGTTCATAATAAAGGACCATATGTCATTTCTGTCCAGGCTACCAACGGCGGTGCATGTAAACATGCTTTATCGATGGGGAAAATTCTCCATTCCACCTTCCCTGGTCTCATAAAAAAAATTGAAAAATCAGATAGAGCAAGAGTCACAGTGGAATGTTTTGATGGTAAGTCCGCTAATAAAATTGTTACCTCTAAAGACGTTCTCTCTAAGTTCAACCTAGAAGCTTTTATTCCTAATTTTCGGGTTTCCCGTGAGGGGATTATCCGCAATATTCCACTTGACATATCCACGGAAGATATTATCAGATTCGCAGCTACAAGCCTCAAATGCCCTATCATGGAAGCACGACGTTTTGTTCACAAAGATGAAAAAGGAGAAAAAGTCCCTTCCACTACAGTTCAAATAAAATTTGAAGGACAGGAGATTCCAGATTTCATCGATCTTTTTCATATGAGAATCAAGGTAGACCCATACATTACACAACCTAAACTATGTTATTCTTGTTCTAGGTTTGGTCACGTGGCAAACCAATGCAAAAACCCTCGCTGCCGCTTCTGTGGATCGGCTCCCCATGACAAGGATCAGGTTTGTCCACAAATTAATGGACCATATACTTGTTTGAATTGTAAAGGCTCTCATATTGTTTCAGATAAAAACTGCCCGGTCTTTAAAGAGCAATCCAATATTAGAAAAATGGCGGCCTTTAGGAACATTCCTATTAAAGAGGCTTCTCAGTTATTCCATCAAGAAAAAAGGCAGTCTGGGACCAACAATACCCCATTTGAACCCAACTATCTGTATAATAAAAAATCTATCCTGTATAACAGCTCAGCTCAGCCTTCTCCTAGATTTGATTATTCTAACTTTCCTGGTCTGGGGGAGGTCGATCTTGACTCCCCATTGGGAAATCCTTGCCTTTCAAATGTGCCATCATATGCCGGAATGGCTTCTTCCAATCCCAAATCCCCCATGAAATCCCCTCATAAACAAAATCTTAATTCACGTGCTACAATACAAAAAACCCGTCAACGGCTTGGTTTTACTTCTGGCGGACTCCCTTTACAACCACCAAATCTTGAACTACAAAATTTGTCCCTCAACACTGTTTCTCAGCCCAATTCAGGAATCTTGCACCGTAATCCTCATCCCTTAACTAACTCGAATCAGAATCACACCCGTCCTTCATTCTCTAGAGATACTGAACCCCCTTCCTCTTCGTTGCATGATAACCATAAGTCTCTCACCCCTCAATTGGCTCAATCCTTTTCACAAATAATGTCATTAATGATGCATCTCTTAAATCAACTTACCCCATTGCTATCTATGGTCGGCCAATATAATCCCACAATTTGAATTTGAACTTCATTTCCATTTTGACAGAATCCTGTCACATTACCCATTTGACCTGCTGTTTTGCCCCCTATTCTTTGAATCTTGTCCTTCTTATCCATATATACCTTTAAAACCCTTATTATGGCAAGAGGAAAATATTTAAATATTCTACAGTGGAATTGTCGCAGTGTCAACAATAAAAGGGGCCCTCTAGAAAAATTTCCAATGGCTTTGACATTATTCTGTTAAATGAAACTTGGTTGAAACCTCATTCAAAATTTCATCTTCGTAATTTCAACATTATTAGGAAGGACCGACTATCTCGACAGGGAGGAGGACTGCTGATTGCATTGAGGAACGACATCCCCTTCAAACAAGTGGACCTAAACACAAACTTTAACGATAAACTTGAATTGCTAGCAATAACTATTCCGACAGAACTTGGTCAAATATTGGTCATTAATGTTTATAGAAATCCTCGTACCCCTGCCCATGACATTGATTGGTCTTTCTTCTTTGACTCTCTGTCAACCTTTTCCTACATTCTCATTGGGGGTGACCTCAACTCTCATCATCAGTCTTGGGGTTGTGATCATGCTTGCCCTTCAGGGATCGCCCTTTCAGATGCCATTTCAAATTCTAACCTTAATATATTAAATAATGGCAAACCCACTTTAACTCCTCGTCCAGGTCAATCAAATACAGCAATCGACCTTACATTGGTTTCTTTTAACTTAAAACCACTCTCATCTTGGTCAACTTTAGTTGATCGAATGGGTAGTGATCATTCTCCCATTTCAATTAATATTGGAATTCCATTTATTTTCTATCAATTTTTCTCTCATAAATATAATTTGAATAGGGTAGATTGGAGGGTCTTCAGGAGTGAACTGTTGGCTGTTCATGAGGAGAACGAGCTTCCCCTCTTATCTAATTCCTTGAGCATCTTGGATGCCTATCAGAAATTTGTTAAGGACATTGATGATGCCCTTCATAAGGCTGACCCCAGATTAGACAGGAAACCATCTAGGAAAAAATTTTACCCCTCTTCCCCCCTGGTGGAACCAGGAGTGCGACAGGTTGGTTAGGATTAGATTGGCTAAGCTGAAACATTACCTAGTTAAATCTGATTATGAAAGTTTTATTGATTACCAAAAATTTAGTGCACAAACCACTAAAAGGCTCAAAATCATTAAGCGTTCAAGTTTCAAAGCCTTTTGCGAATCTCTTTCCTTTAATTCTCCGTTAACTAACGTTTGGAACAAGATCCAGGGGTTCAGACATAGATTACTTAATCCACCTTCGATCACAACGTGCCCTCTTAATCAGGAAGTCTTGGAGGACATGGATGCTTACATTCACAGCTTCCTGGAAATGTCTAATGACTTTTCCGGCTTGGATATTCCTTCTCTTACAGAAACAAATGTTGATGATCTCCTCAACTCCCCTGTACGTTTACCTCCTGTCGTCTCTAATTCTGACCATGCTCATGACCTTTTTTATCCCCCCTTCACTTTGGATGAACTAAAATACACTTTACGTAATGTCAAACCTAAATCTTCACCAGGCATGGACAGGGTGAACTTTGAGGTGATTCTTCACCTCCCGGAATCATCCTTGAGTCGCTTACTGCTTATACTGAATGCTATCTTTGAGGGACATCTCTTTCCTGATTCTTGGAAGAATTTTCTTATATTTCTCCTACCTAAAACCAACGCAGGAAATTTAGACCTATAGCCCTAGCTTCTTGTTTTTTAAAGATTTTAGAAAAACTCATCTTGTACAGATTGAACCATTGGATAGAGAATAATAACATTCTTTCCCCTTTCCAATATGGCTTTAGGAAAAACAGGTCTTGTGCCGATAATTTGGGTATTCTTTCTTCTGATTTACATCTATCTCTCGCAACTAACCGTATTACAGCAGCTCTTTTCCTGGATGTAAGCGCTGCCTATGACAATGTCATTCCTTCAATCCTGGTTCAGGACCTCCTCCACCTCGGCTTACCTCCAAAAATCTGTAAATTTATTCATAATCTCACAAGCGAACGATATATTTCCTTTAGAATTAATGGACACAATAAAGGTCCTTTCTGTCTGAGAAAGGGTCTTCCGCAGGGATGCATCCTTAGCCCTGTTCTTTATACGATTTACACACGTAATGCACATTCGGTGCTTTCCCCTGGCTGTAAAATTTTAGAATTTGCTGATGACATTGTCATTTATTTTTCAGGTGACAAAATTCAGGAATGTATTTCCACTCTTCAGAGAAACCTGGCGAATCTAAATGATTTCTTCAGGCAGAGAGGTCTTTCAATTTCTCCTTCGAAGTCTAAACTAGTTGTTTTCCCGGTTGCATTCAATGAGCTTCCGGATGATCTTGTGATCACTATAGATGATCAATTTATTTATCCATCAGAAGACACAAAATTCCTAGGTCTCTACTTTCATTGTACTTTATCTTGGAACTCACACTTTTCGAACTTAATTTCTCGAGGCCAACAAGTCCTCAATATAATTAAATACTTATGTGGTACTTGGTGGGGGTCTCACCCTCGTATCTTGTCGTTACTGTTTCGCTCATTGGCAAGAAGCTTTCTGGAGTATGGCTGTCATGCATTATCTATTTTCAAAGAAGACAAACTTTTTACTAAACTTACAAAACTACACAATAAATTCTTGCGAACCATCTTGGGTTTTAGAATCTCTACTCCCATAGTGGTTATGCAGGCGGAATTGGGGGAGTTGCCACTCATAGACAGATTCCAATTACTTTCCGATAAATTCCTGATCAAATGTTTCTGTGTTTCAAATCACCCAGTCTTCAATACTTTAGAACAACTGTATTACACTACTAAATACAATCAAACACAATATAATTTAGATAAAGGGTTCCTTTTGCTTAAGTCCTTTTTTAAGCTAAAGGGATTTCGGGAAAAGGTTCTTAGCTCTACTATTCCTATATATTATCTCTGTCCCTATGAAGTGAAATTTTTCCAACCCACAATTGATCTATCCTCTGGTCTCATTTTTCAAAATAGTAGATCCCCTAACTTTACTTTTAACAATTTTATCACTAACGAATTTCCTAATCATATTCTCTTTTTACTGATGGATCTAAACAGCCAGATTCTCGAGCAGGAGCCGCATTATACTCCCCACATTTAATTCTTGAAATTCAATTTAAATAATCGGAACACGACTCTATTTATTCAGCGGAGGATATAGCAATAGTAGAGGAAATACAGTACATTCTAGATCATAACATTTCAAACTCATTAATATGTTCCGACTCTAGAAGTGTTTTGGAGGCGACCTTTAGATCTAACCCCTCCTCTCTCACTTCTCATTTAATTTTCAAAATCCGTAATCTTTTATACTTAGCAAACCAGAACAAACTCAATATTTCGTTGATTTGGATTCCTGGTCATATAGGAATAGATGGTAATGAAGTTGTAGACTCTCTGGCTAAAAATGCAACTATTGATGGCCAAATCATGGAATTTTCTCTCGCACACACAGATGTTTGGTCCTCCACGCATCTGCTTCAACATAACTCAACTGTAGGTAAATGGCTTGAGGTATCTGAGACCAGGAGTGTGGGTCGCTATTATTTTAAAAATTTTTTTAATCCAGATAAATCAAATAAACTATGGTTTTCTAAATTAAACCTGGACAGGAGTTTCATTGTTACTATTTCTAGATTACGAGCTAACCATTATAGTCTAGCGGCCAGTTTGGCAAGAAAAATTTTATTGAATCTGATGAGTGTCCCCATTGTGGATTCCCCGGTGAGGACATTAATCATGTCTTGTGGGCTTGCCCTAATTACTCCGACTCTCGTAAAGTCTTAGAGGCCTCCTTCATCAAAATCAAATGTTTCCCGCCGTACTCTATAGAACCTTTTTTATATAATCCTGCAAGTAAACCCGTCTCCTATATCTTAAGATTTTTTAAGGAGAACAAGTTACTCATATAAACAATTATTAGTTTCGTATTCAGTCATATTCATACTTGTATCCTTCGTTTTATATTGTATTTGCAGTTTGCATTCTCTTTTAAACACAGATCCACCCACTTGGCCCGCCTGGCGTTAAAATTAAGAAACGCCTATAGACATTCCTTTTCAAATATCTTGTGAAAAGTTAACCAACCCTGAGGCTCCATCTCTAATAGACATGGCCAAATCGGTCGCTTATTCTCAGCAAGGAGATTGTACACTATCCGGACCTAGGCTATCACTTCTCCTCCCTGCTTTCAATTGGGAGTGACAAAGAAAGAAAGAAAGAACTTCTCCTTATTCTCCTCGCTTCCTCCTTGCAATGCTATTTTTAGATTTCATGCTATCTGTTAGAGAGTCGAAATTGAGAATTGTATTTTTCTCGACTCCGTGCAAAAGGAGCGGGAAGCAGCAGACAATTTCGAATTTACGAAATATGTAGTTATAGAATTAATACTTCTTTTTTCAATATTTTTGAAAAAATCTGCTTGATTTGAACATCTGAAATCTCCTACAAAATTGTATAAGGATTTTAACACTTGAAAAATAAAAAATTTAATACCAATCAATATTTACAATTTTAACCAATATAGAAATTGAATAGAATTTTAGGTTTTCAAATTAAATCTTAAAACATGAATTTCGGATTTCCATTCATCTTACCCGTACATTTAAAAAAATTTTAATCAGAGAATTATTTTCTATTAAAAAGAATGTCTTAATAGCAAATTTAAATTTATATTCAAGCTTAAAATTGATATACTCAACTTTAGGTTAGAAATATTTTCATCTTACATTTTTTTAACAAAAAATGAAATACTCTACGTAAAGGAAAAAATTTCTAATAGAAGTACATAAAATACATTTTTATATTTTAAACTCAAAATGTATGCTTAGGCTAAAAAAAATTAAGATAAAAATAATTTTAATATAGAATTGAATATATCGATTTTGTAATTGAAAAATACTTGCCTGAATTAAGCTGTTGGAAGATCTTATAAAACTAATAGGAGATTTAAAAACTCGAAATATAATTAACTAGTAAAATAAAAAGTCAAAAAATGTTTAAAATTTCACGTCAATATATTAATTTAAAAGTTCTTTACATTTTAAGACAATTACTTCATTTAAAAAAATTCTCTTTTTCGTACAGCATTTAATTTTTTAAATAAAAATCTCTGCTTCAATATTTTTAAAAAAATCTGCTTGCTTTGAACATCTGAAATCTCCTACAAAATTGTATAAGGATTTTATAACACTTGAAAAATAAAAAATTTAATACCAATCAATATTTACAATTTTAACCAATATAAAAATTGAATAGAATTTTAGGTTTTCAAATTAAATCTTAAATTATGAATTTCGGATTTCCATTCATATTACCCGTACATTTAAAAAAATTTTAATCATAGAATTATTTTCTATAAAAAACAATTTCTTAATAGAAAATTTAAATTTCTATTCAAGCTTAAAATTGGTATACTCAATTTCAGGTTAGAAATATTTTCATCTTACATTTTTTTAACAAAAAATGAAATACTCTACGTAAAGGAAAAAATTTCTAATAGAAGTACATAAAATACATTTTTATATTTTAAACTTAAAATGTATGCTTAGGCTAAAAAAAATTAAGATAAAAATAATTTTAATATAGAATTGAATCTATCGATTTTGTACTTGAAAAATACTTGCCTGAATTAAACTGTTGGAAGATCTTGTAAAACTAATAGGAGATTTAAAAACTCGAAATATAATTAACTAGTAAAATAAAAAGTCAAAAAATGTTTAAAATTTCACGTCAATATATTAATTTAAAAGTTCTTTACATTTTAAGACAATTACTTTATATGAAAAAATTCTCTTTTTCGTACAGCATTTAATTTTTAAATAAAAATCTCTGCTTGAATATTTTTAAAAAAATCTGCTTGCTTTGAACATCTGAAATCTCCTAAAAAATTGTATAAGGATTTCATAACACTTGAAAAATAAAAAATTTAATACCAATCAATATTTACAATTTTAACCAATATAAAGATTGAATAGAATTTTAGGTTTTGAAGTTTAATGTTAAATCATGAATTTCGGATTTCCATTCATCTTACCCGTACATTTAAAAAAATTTTAATCAGAGAATTATTTTCTATTAAAAACAATTTCTTAATAGAAAATTTAAATTTCTATTCAAGCTTAAAATTGATATACTCAACTTTAGGTTAGAAATATTTTCATCTTACATTTTTTTAACAAAAAAATGAAATACTCTACGTAAAGGAAAAAATTTCTAATAGAAGTACATAAAATACATTTTTATATTTCAAACTCAAAATGTATGCTTAGGCTAAAAAAATTAAGATAAAAATAATTTTAATATAGTATAACGGGTGACCTCCGCTGAAACGTCAAAAGGAAATTGAACTTATCAAAGCGGACCCGAGGACTCGGGATTACCCTCGGTGTCACCTGCGTTACTTAGGCGGCTTCTAATATGAGCGCCTGGCGTCTCTCGACGCCATATTTATAAAATAATGACCCTGAAAAAGAGAACTTAGCATGCAAAAAAAAGCGAAGCCAAGCAAGGGTTCCGGCTAGGGTTATTATGGATTCGGGAGTCCGGATCAGGCAAGGTTTTAGGTTAGGATAGGAATCTTAACCTAAACATAGAAGCTCTTGGGCAAATGAAATAACAAAATAAATTAAGTAATTAAAACTAGACTACAATTTATTTATTAATGGGCAAAGCCCTGGCTCGATATAATTACAAAAGTCCTCAGATGAGATTAATAAAATATCGTGGCCAACATGGCTCATGATATAGTAAAAGAGGCAGAGCTCTGAGAGAGCCTGAGAGCCACGCTATTTAAGAGAATAAAAATTTTATAATTGCCCGGAATAGGATCTCAAAGACTTACCGAGGATCTGGCCGCGATCTCGCGCCTAATTGCGTCCAAGTCAAAATCTCCGGTGGCGTCCATTATGAGATAAAAGAATTATTTTTCTTCTTTGGCTGTTTGCCACTCGGATCGCAACGACAGAAAAGAGCTGCGCGCCAGAGGTGTCGCGCAGTTTTATTACATCAGCTGGAAAGGCCAGCGCACGCGCATGAAGCTCAGGTTTGCGCGGGCGACTCGTCTTGTGAGGACGACGGCGCCAGGCAACCAATGAGCTGAAGCGTCTATCGGTCAGCTTGCCCCATTGGCTTAAAACGTAGAGGGGTGCGTTTAAACTACGTAGAGTTAGCACTGCACAAAAAAGCAGTTACAAGTAGACAAGGCTTACACATAATTTATAATATAATTTCTAATTGTTCCATCTCGCCATGCCCATCCTTATTTTATTTATAATTATGATGGTGCGACGTTGTTGGAAACTATGGGCTGCAGCACGTGGTCGTTTCAGATGCCATGCCTGCTGGGTGATGCCCTCTGTGGCTTGCCAGTGAACCCCTCTGCGTGGGATGGTAACACAGCGATCTCCTTGGCGGCGCCTTTCAAGCTGGTGTTTTTCAATGAAACAAATAAAAAAGAAAACGGCCAGAAAAACAATAAAAAAATAAAAGAATTTTATGAGCAGCTCTCAGACTATCCCTGACAGTTTTGAGTTTTAATTAAAAGGTGGCTTGGGCTAGATCCTGTCGTTGCCGGTCGAGGTAAAAAAAGTTAACGTAATTTACCACGCTACTATAGAATTGAATATATCGATTTTGTACTTGAAAAATACTTGCCTGAATTAAACTGTTGGAAGATCTTGTAAAACTAATAGGAGATTTAAAAACTCGAAATATAATTAACTAGTAAAATAAAAAGTCAAAAAATGTTTAAAATTTCACGTCAATATATTAATTTAAAAGTTCTTTACATTTTAAGACAATTACTTTATATGAAAAAATTCTCTTTTTCGTACAGCATTTAATTTTTTAAATAAAAATCTCTGCTTCAATATTTTTAAAAAAATCTGCTTGATTTGAACATCTGAAATCTCCTACAAAATTGTATAAGGATTTTAACACTTGAAAAATAAAAAATTTAATACCAATCAATATTTACAATTTTAACCAATATAGAAATTGAATAGAATTTTAGGTTTTCAAATTAAATCTTAAAACATGAATTTCGGATTTCCATTCATCTTACCCGTACATTTAAAAAAATTTTAATCAGAGAATTATTTTCTATTAAAAAGAATGTCTTAATAGCAAATTTAAATTTCTATTCAAGCTTAAAATTGATATACTCAACTTTAGGTTAGAAATATTTTCATCTTACATTTTTTTAACAAAAAATGAAATACTCTACGTAAAGGAAAAAATTTCTAATAGAAGTATATAAAATACATTTTTATATTTTAAACTCAAAATGTATGCTTAGGCTAAAAAAAATTAAGATAAAAATAATTTTAATATAGAATTGAATATATCGATTTTGGACTTGTGTCACGTCCCGCGACATATTTGAATGTATATAATACACACAGGCTGGTTTGAGTTAGAAATCTATGAGAGAATCGATAAAGGGGAATAGGGAGTAGGGGAAGTAGGGAGCAGTATAGGGCCCCTTCTCCTCTAAGAAGATATGACTACGTCACGATTTTCGCTGACCGTCAATTTGTATAGAAAAATATAAAAGAGGCCCACACCAAGAGAAAGCAGTCAGTAAATTCTTCTGTCTAGTTCGATACTTAAATTTTCCTTCGGATTTATAACCGGTCTCGCGACAATAGTCCAGTGCGGTATTTCAATTTAACTTCGGAAATCTCTGAGGTTGAGATTAATAAAATTCGATTGGGACACTTTAAAATCCAAGTTCGGGAGTCGTAAAAGTCATCGTAGACTTGAATAGATCTTGTAAAGATCTTCGAACAGTGTCGTAAATTTGAATCGCCGCCCTTTACGGAATATACCTGTGCGGCCTATAACTCCGTCTCTCTCACACACTTGGAATACACCTGTGGGGATCCAGTACTTACAACTCACCGCCGTGTGGATTAAACCTCAACACAACTTACGAATCATAAAGGTACCGAACCTCTCTCTCTCTATCTTTATTCTTTGTCTCTTTCTCACCTACGTACCAACCAGCCTGTGCCTACATTATATAAGAATTGTCTTAACGAATGTATATCCGGAAATTTTAACCAGTAAAATAAATTCAATTTGTATTATTTTCATAATCATTGTGTCTTTCATTGACTTATCCTCATCCCTAAGCGAGGATCATTCGATCCTAACTTAAAACGAGGAATCTTCGATCAAAGTAAGTATTTACGTATTTGTGACGTAACATACTTCCTTTTTTCTGGTGCATCGGCCGGGAAACACAAGTCAATTGAAAATTAACGCATTGATTATTTCTAGTGAATAAATAAATGATTATGAAATATTATTTCAACTTGTAACTTGAAATTTCAATAAAATAGATTTGTTAGATCACAAAGGGATTTGACCTTGAGGCTAACCTTAATGATTTAATAATCAAATCATTTCTTTGAAATTTTATAATTTATATAAATTGTATAAAATAAAATAATTTTGAAAAATCAAGCAGGGATCTGACCTTGATGCTAACCTAAGTTATTAAGTAAATTATCTTATTAAAAAATTATTCTAATTTGTTAACTAAGTTTTGATTTAAGTTAAAACAAACAAAAAAACAGCACACGAGAGTATAAGTCCCTTTTGGGTACGTTGAACGGTCACCATTGATTACGATCATTGGGTAGGGCAAAGTTCGAAGTGCTTGTGATTGTATTGTTTATAACTTTGATTTTAACTCTGTTAAGGAACAGAATATTTTTATTTGCAAAGATTGTCCAAGGATCTGAGCTTGAGCCTAACTTGTCCAGTCTAGAGAAGAATAAATTGTGCATAACTCGAATCTTATCTGATCCTTGTTATAAACAATTTTATTTATTTAAACAAAAAAAAAACAATTTATAATTTATTAATTTAATAACATAGATTATTATAGTTTACAAAAGACACACGTGGTTGGTACAAAATAAATATACATATATATATATATTGTTATAATTTTAACAAATGTTTTATTTAACATTATAATTTTACAAAAAAATTTGAGCGATTATTTATTTATTTGAATGTTTTATAGAATTATATTCTCATTTTGTTATTTTATTTCCCAATAAAAGAGTACAAATTTTAATTTTGTTATAAACAAATAAAAATAATTAAATAATTATTATTAATATCATTTTTATGATTGGTTTTAAACTAAAATTATACTTTTACTAATTTCACTTTATTAACAAACAAAATTTTACATGTAGTTTTTTAAAATTGTTATAAACAATTGATAATTAACAATAAATAATCTAAGATAACGCTCAATAAAAGGGAAACTGTAAAATTATAATGACTCAATGTCAAATTCAAATACCCCTGTAGAATCCGCCCAAAAGGTTATCACACGTAGTAAAGCCAAACAAGATAACCAACTCGCAAAAATTGTGGATCAGAATCAAATAGATTCCTTGAAACTAAAAAGATCAGGTAAAATCAAGGGAAATTTAGTCGATAATAAATACAAAGATATTTCAAACCCTTTTCCTGCTGAACAAGAATTAGATGACACTCTTCAGCTAGACGATTCACGTTTTGACAAGACGCTAATTAATGATCAAAGCATATTAAGTGAAAATTCCAGTAAAACTAGCGGGTTTCATTCAAGTTTTTGTCAAGATTTAAGCATTGTGACAGGATCTAGTAATCAAGATCAAACTTTAACGAACGAATTATCTTATTTTGACGAATCTAATTTGCTAAGCTCAACGGTAATAACAATAGAAAACAAAACTTTGAAAGAAAAATTGAAAACCTCATTGGCACGCGACTCTCTAATTAGTAACAACGATAGCGACGACGACAAAAGCGATACAGAAGTCATAAATCAGGATAATCTCGTAATAGTAAGCAACGAAGAGATGGCCGTAGCCATACCTAACAGCCAGCAGGTATCCTTACGCGACGCGCTAGAGGTGGTCCCTTTGTTCGACGGAAGTAACCTCCCATTGTCCCATTTTATTGAGGGTTGCATGGAAGCAAAGGCAATGCTGCCGACACCTGCTGCCCAAGAAAATCTTGCACGTCTATTGAGAGGTAAATTGTCTGGTGAGGCACGAAAATGTATTTTTGGGTCAACGTATGCAACAATAGAGGAATTAATAGAAAAATTGAAAAGAGTATATGCCCCTGCGAAAAGCGTATATCAATTGCAGGGAGAATTAGGTAATACATTTATGTGGGAAAGAGAAAATGTCCTTTCCTATGCTGCTAGAATTAAGGAAATTGCTGATAGAATAGAAGATGCTCACAGACTTAATAATGACGGTCAGGTAGATAATGCTTTCAAACAAAATTTAGAAAGAGATGTAATTCAATGTTTTATACGAGGTTTGCGTCCTGAGTTAGAAATTCGTGTAGAAGAAAAGGACACATTTAAGGAAGTAGTTAATGATACAATAGACATAGAACGAAGACTGGCTGCATCTTCTGCACTGCGAAGAAATAGAAATACGGATTATTTAAAAACCGAAGAATCAATTAATAATAATAAAAGTAATAAAACCACCCGATTCAACGTAGCACTTGAAAATAAAACTATTTGTTTAATTTGTAAAAAACCAGGTCACACAACTGAAAAATGTTTTCATTTAAGTAAAGCTCAAGATGCAGTTCTTAACAATAAACAAAAAAAATTTTTGCATCCTAACCAACAAGGATATAGTAATTTCAATGGTCAAAGAAGTAATAATAATAATAATTTTGCAAAAAACAATTACAATAATTTTCCAAATAACAATTTTTTAAGAAATAAAAATTATAATTTTAATAATAACAACAATCATTTTTTACAAAATAGAAATAACAATTATAGAAACAATAATAATAATTTTTTACAACAAAGATACAACAATAATAATAATTTTCCTAGAAATGTTTACAATAATAACAATAATGTTAATAATACTAATAGACAATTGAATCCAGGACAGTATAAAAACTTTAACTCAGGACAGTTTCAAAATCGAAATAAACCATATGAAAATAGATTTTTACAAAATAATGACACTCAACAAAATTCAAATTATACTGAAATAATTTGCAATTACTGTAAACAACCCGGTCATTTAGTACGAGACTGCAAGATACGACCAAATAACCAATCACAAACAGCTAATCAGGAAAACTCCAAAGCTCTCCCCAGCACGGGTGCACTGAGGAAAGCATAAATCGAGAACCACTGGCATCCACTTCTAACGATCATACAACAACAACAATAAATATTTCAAAGTCCACTTCAATTCCATCAATTATAATATCAACGGAAGGTCTAAAAAATCCAACACACATGATGATTGATACTGGTGCTGCTCGAAATTTAATTAAACAAAAGGTTCTCAACCCTGAACTACCCATAAATAGCCAAAACGTATTGAAACTTACAGGAATTAATGATTTACCACTTTACACGTTAGGACAGGTAAAAATAAACATTTTTGGTTATCCAACGATATTTAACATTATTCCCAATGAAGTCCCAGTAGAAGAAGATGGAGTATTAGGATCAGAATTTTTTCAAGATAATAGTGTGAATATAAACTATACTTCAAAATGCTTAGAAATTGAGAACCACTGTTACCCTTTTAAATCTGCCAATACATTTACTATTCCAGCTCGAACAGTTACAACATTTTATGTTAATATAAAAAATACAGAAAAGAGTGAAGGGTATGTACCTCGATTACATATCCAAGATGGCGTCTACGTAGGTGAAGCAGTTGTAAAAAATCACAGAGGAAAAGCTTATTTAAAATTTGCAAACACAAATGAAATCCCAATTACATTATCCGTCCCATTAGTTAATTTAGAAGACTTTGAAGAACAAGAATGTTATAAACAAATTGAAAATTTAATTACTTTCAAACAAACAAATAACGAAGATTTATCAAGTAAGATATTAAATAACTTTTTAAAAACTGACAATTCTCTAATTGACTCATGCAAATTTTATAATGTAACAGACGAAGACAGAGTAGAATGTATTAAAAAACTTCTTCGATTAGACCACTTAAATCAAGATGAATATGAACATGTAGAAAAATTAATTAAAAATAATGCAGACAGATTTCAAATCCCAGGAGAACCACTTGAAGCTACTAATGTATTACAACATTCAATTCCTACTGTAGATGACGCTCCAATTTTTCAAGACAATATAGATTTCCCCCAGTTCACAAGGAAGAAATTACAAGACAAGTCGATGAATTATTAAAAAATAAAATAATCAAGCCCTCACAATCACCATATAACACTCCAGTGTGGATAGTTCCTAAAAAACCTGATTCCCAAGGAAAAATAAAATGGAGAATGGTTCTTGATTTTCGTAAATTAAATGAAAAAACAATTGGCGATTCGTATCCTTTACCTAATATAAACGATATACTTGATTCTCTAGGATCAGCAAAATATTTTTCAGTGTTTGATTTAGCTACCGGTTTTCACCATATAAAAATGAACCCAAAAGACTCTCATAAAACCGCATTTTCCACACCTCACGGTCATTACGAATTCGATAGAATGCCTTTCGGTTTAAAAACTGCACCAGCCACATTTCAGAGATTAATGGATTTAACATTAACTGGATTAATCGGAACGGAACTTTTTGTATATCTTGATGACATAGTTATATATGCAAATACTCTAGAAGAGCACGAAATTAAATTCAACAATTTAGCAGAAAGACTTAGAAAAGCAAATCTTCACTTACAACCAGACAAATGCGAATTTTTACGACCTGAAGTAGGATATTTAGGTCATATAATTGATAAAAATGGAGTACGTCCAGATCCAAAAAAGATAATAGCTGTAAAAAACTTTCCAGTCCCAAAAACACAGAAAAATGTTAAACAATTTTTAGGCTTAGCAGGATATTATAGACGATTTATTGATGGATTTTCAAAAATTGCAAGTCCTTT
Organism: Diplolepis rosae; assembly: GCA_030998225.1. NCBI lineage: Eukaryota > Metazoa > Arthropoda > Insecta > Hymenoptera > Diplolepididae > Diplolepis > Diplolepis rosae. The sequence continues at coordinate 4,221,846 of JAPYXD010000082.1, forward strand.
AAATCAACTTCTAAAAAAAGATATACCTTTTAATTGGACAGAAAAACAACAAGCAGCTTTCGAAATTTTAAAAGCAAAATTATGTGAAGAACCACTTTTACAACGACCTGATTTTTCTCAACCTTTTATACTCACAACAGATGCCTCAGGATTTGCAATAGGAGGTATTTTATCACAAGGTAAAATAGGTAAAGATAAACCAATAGCATATGCTTCACGTAGTCTAAGTGATACTGAGAAAAAATATGATACATATGAAAAAGAAGCTCTTGCTATAATATTTTGTGTAACTCATTTTCGTCCTTATTTGTATGGAAGAAAATTTACTTTAGTGACTGATCACAAACCTCTAGTTTGGTTTCAAAATTCTAAAGACCCTTGTTCACGAGTATCACGTTGGAGATTAAAACTTGCAGAATATGATTTTGATGTAATTTACAAAGCAGGAAAAATGAATGTAAATGCAGACGCTCTCTCAAGAAACCCTATTGATGATAACAAGGAGAAATCAAAATATTTACAAGTTGATGACAATGATACTTTCATGACTTCTCAAGAAAAAACGTTTTCCAAGAAAACTTTTACAAGAAATAAACAAGAAAACTCTAAAAATAAGGTAAGACCTTTAAAACGAAAAAACTTGAATCCAGGAATGGTACCAGACGACGTAGATCATTTTAGCAAAATTCCAGAAGCCCAAATATTAAATATTGACACAAAAATTCCAGAATTTTTACAAGAATTCCTTAGTGAAGAATCATTTAGTGAGATTGGTAAGAATATTTTAAAATACACAAATTTATTCAAAAATATGGCTTCAAGACTTATTTTTATGACAATATTTTTATTAAGTCCAATGTTTTCAAAAAAATACGAAAATTTATCATGGAAAACTATTACTACAAGAGCTCAAAAGAGAATAGAGCAAGATAAAGCAAAAAATATGAATCGAAATGAAACTCAAGAAAAATTAGACGAAAATTTTTCTTCTAAACCTCTTGTGAAAAAAATCACGAGGTAGGCCAAGAAAAAATCTACTTACAAATTTAAAAAATATTCCCTCCCAAACAAAAAGAAAGAGAGGTAGACCAAGAAAACAAATATTTGAAAACGAATTACCAGAAATAAATATGCAAAAGCGAAGCCGAACAAAAGTAGAATCAGATTCCGACTCTGATCCTGATTATTAAGATTATTTGAAACAAACTCAAGCAAAAAAACATAAAGAATAAGAAGAATGCCAAGAAGCCAAAAAATATTAATGAATTTGAAAGTGAAGAAAGTGAAGAAAGTGAGAATTATTTTTCAACCTCAGAAGATGAAATCAACGACATTGAAACCTCACACGAAGGAAACAATGAAGAAAATTATGAAGAAAATTTGGAAGATAACTTTGAAGAAGATTTTGACGAAAATTTCAAAAAGAATTTTGAACAGAATTTTGAAGAACATTTTGGAGACGATCTTGAGGAAAATTTTGAAGAGAAGTTTGTGGAAAACCAAGAAGAAAAATTTGAAGAAGAATTTGAAGAGCCTTATTTTGAAGAAAATTTGAGATTAAACCGAAGATCTCAAATAAATTGTGAAAAAAATCGATAAAGATCATGATAATTATAATCGCCCACCCCCAGAACCTCCTCCTATAAACCCTCAAACAGAAAAAATTATAACAAGGAAAAATTTAGTTGAATGTCGCGATCAATTAACTATGCGAAAAGATAATTATGCATATTTTGTTACAACAAATGGAACTCCTCGCGACAACGGATCAAAAACTTTAGAAAAACGTGAAATTTTACCAAAATTTAAAAATTTACAAAAAGGGATAGCAAAAGAGATTAAAAAAGGAAACTACTACCATTTTGCACTTCCAATTGAAGAAGAAACTAAAGACAATTTATCCGAAACATTAAATAATATAAAATTATCAATATACTCATTACATGAATTATCTCAAAATCTGAAGTTACGGTCAATTAGTATTTCTAAAACTTCCAGAATTAATCATATACTTTGGGAAGAAGTGAAATCAATTTTTGACTCAATTTTTTCAAATTCAACTACAAAAATTATAGTTTGCAATGGAATAACGCAATATCCAACAAAAGAACAACGAACTCATTTAATTGAAGAAGCTCATTCTTCAGCATTAGGAGGCCATAAAGGCGTCACAAAAACTTATAGTCGAATTCGCCAAAAATTTTTTTGGGAAAATATGAAAGTAGACATTCAAAAATATATTCAAGACTGTTTACAATGTCAACTGAAAAAATTAATCAGAGTCAAAACAAAAAATCCTATGGTAATCACAGACACACCCACTACTGCTTTTGAAAAAATATCAATGGACATTGTTGGCCCACTACCTGAAACAAAATCCGGTAACTTATATATTCTAACGATACAAGACAATTTTACCAAATATTCTTTAGCAATACCTCTTCCTAATCACCAAGCTAGTACAATAGCAGATGCTTTTGTGAAAAAATTTATTTGCATATTTGGATCACCAAAAGGAGTACTTACTGACCAAGGCAGAGATTTTTTAAGTAATTTATTAAAAAGATTGGCAAAACGTTTTAGAATTAAACAATTTCGTACCACAGCTTTTCATCCTCAATCAAACGGATCATTAGAACGTTCACATCATGTTTTAGGAGAATATCTCAAACAATTTGTTGCAAAAAATTCAGAATGGGATGATTGGCTTGAACTAGCAATGTTCTCGTATAATACTAGTGTACATGAAGGCACAAAATGCACACCCTATGAATTGGTTTTTGGTAAATTAGCTCGTGAACCTTCCAGCGAACCTTTATCACAACAAGAAAAATTACAAACGTATGATGATTATTTAATTAATTTCGTAACTCAACTACACGAAATGCGAACACAAGCAAGAGAGAATCTTATTTCAGCAAAAGAAAAATCGAAAATATATTATGATAAAAAAATAAATCCTTTAGAAGTAAAAATTGGAGACAACGTATTTTTATTAAAAGGAGGAAAAATTAAAAAGCTGGATAATCAATACACAGGACCTCACGAAGTTTTAGATGTACTAGGAAAAGGAAATGTAAAAATCAACGTAAAAGGAAAACCGACAGTAGTTCACATCAATCGAATAAAAAGATCGCACATGAATATACAAAATTGATTAACTGAATTTGAATCCAAACCTAAAATAATATAAACTTTGCATAAAACCAAAGCGTTTAGAATAACTAAACCAGGAAATGTTTTAAACAAAAGATCTTTTGAAATTTTATTCTAATCTTATTTTTTCTATTTCAGAGATTCGAGAAGCTCACTGTACCTTCAAATATTAATCAAAAAATTTCAATATATTTCGTGTCTTTTTTTTCAGAGTAAATTAAACTTCTCAAACTAGCAAGTATCTATCAAATTAATCAAAAATTTTTAACTTTTCTCTTCTGTTCAGCAAAAACTAATAATCCAATATCATCACAAAGAAATTATATTTCATTAAAATTCTTATGTGTAATTTCTTTGCATTTAATTTAATCAATTTTATTTTTGTTCACCAACCTTTCAAAAAAACAAACTAATAACCTTTTTAGAAAGACAAATGCTAGTTTTCATTCGAGTCAACATTATATTTTATCACTTAAAGAAAAATATAGAAATATTTGTATTTTTCTTCTTTTTTGGATGAGAAAAAAAGACTTTTTCTGACAAGAATAAATAAGCACTTCTTAATCGGTGCCATCATAAATATAATTTCAATTTTGTTTTTTCTTCCATCAAGGGAACTTTTCTTGATTCCCATCCTATTGGAAGAACAGTTTCTACAAATATTGAGTCTGTAAATGTATACTATGCGATGGCGTTACAAAATTGTTAATGTAAAAATTGCTTTTCCAATAGAAATTAATGTGCAACAATAACAAATTGAATAATTACTATTCTTCATATGTTTCATGAACAAATAACTCTATTAATTTTACAAGAAAGATTAGAAAAACAATTAAAAGTACAAGAATTGTAGGAAAATCTATTACCCTGTGATTATGTAAAATTGTTTTTCTTATGATTATTTTATTCATTTAATAATACACCAATGAAATTGAAGTTCATGAAATTAATTTTTAGAAACATGTAAAAGTAATAATAAGCAATAGCTATGCCATGTTTTGAAGAAATCAATTTTAGACTTAACCAAGTTTTTTCTCTTTAATGTACCAAGTTACAACGTCTATTAATTAATATATGTTATCAACGATCTAAATATTATTTTTAATCTGTATTATTAATATTATATATGTCAATTTCTCTTTTTACTAATGTATACATCAACCATCGTAATACTTGTAAATTGCTCTTTACTATTTTATATCTAATCGATGAAATTTTACAATTTTAATCTTCTTTTTATCAACAATCATCATGTTGTAAGTTTAAATAGTTATTATCAATCAAAGAAAAAATTGTTAAATTACCTAATCACCACTATAACATATGTAATCAATGATTATAATATTTCCAGACTTGTATCCTCCGTTATTACTATGCATTTATGTAAAACTTGTTATAAATTTTTAATTCGCAACAATAATTGAAAATGTCAATTCCTATAATTATGTATAAACAAAAATTTTATGTTATAAATTGGCAAATTAAATTGAAAATATGTACTTGATTGAGTAAGCATCTTGGATTAAAAATGTATTCTTCTACCGAAGTTTCGATCGCGGATCGTTAACTCCCCGCGCTCGAACTGAGGGGGGAGGTGTCACGTCCCGCGACATATTTGAATGTATATAATACACACAGGCTGGTTTGAGTTAGAAATCTATGAGAGAATCGATAAAGGGGAATAGGGAGTAGGGGAAGTAGGGAGCAGTATAGGGCCCCTTCTCCTCTAAGAAGATATGACTACGTCACGATTTTCGCTGACCGTCAATTTGTATAGAAAAATATAAAAGAGGCCCACACCAAGAGAAAGCAGTCAGTAAATTCTTCGTCTAGTTCGACACTTAAATTTTCCTTCGGATTTATAACCGGTCTCGCGACAATAGTCCAGTGCGGTATTTCAATTTAACTTCGGAAATCTCTGAGTTTGAGATTAATAAAATTCGATTGGGACAATTTAAAATCCAAGTTCGGGAGTCGTAAAAGTCATCGTAGACTTGAATAGATCTTGTAAAGATCTTCGAACAGTGTCGTAAATTTGAATCGCCGCCCTTTACGGAATATACCTGTGCGGCCTATAACTCCGTCTCTCTCACACACTTGGAATACACCTGTGGGGATCCAGTACTTACAACTCACCGCCGAGTGGATTAAACCTCAACACAACTTACGAATCATAAAGGTACCGAACCTCTCTCTCTCTATCTTTATTCTTTGTCTCTTTCTCACCTACGTACCAACCAGCCTGTGCCTACATTATATAAGAATTGTCTTAACGAATGTATATCCGGAAATTTTAACCAGTAAAATAAATTCAATTTGTATTATTTTCATAATCATTGTGTCTTTCATTGACTTATCCTCATCCCTAAGCGAGGATCATTCGATCCTAACTTAAAACGAGGAATCTTCGATCAAAGTAAGTATTTACGTATTTGTGACGTAACACTTGAAAAATACTTGCCTGAATTAAACTGTTGGAAGATCTTGTAAAACTAATAGGAGATTTAAAAACTCGAAATATAATTAACTAGTAAAATAAAAAGTCAAAAAATGTTTAAAATTTCACGTCAATATATTAATTTAAAAGTTCTTTACATTTTAAGACAATTACTAAATATGAAAAAATTCTCTTTTTCGTACAGCATTTAATTTTTTAAATAAAAATCTCTGCTTCAATATTTTTAAAAAAATCTGCTTGCTTTGAACATCTGAAATCTCCTACAAAATTGTATAAGGATTTTATAACACTTGAAAAATAAAAAATTTAATACCAATCAATATTTACAATTTTAACCAATATAAAAATTGAATAGAATTTTAGGTTTTCAAATTAAATCTTAAATCATGAATTTCGGATTTCCATTCATATTACCCGTACATTTAAAAAAATTTTAATCAGAGAATTATTTTCTATTAAAAACAATTTCTTAATAGAAAATTAAAATTTCTATTCAAGCTTAAAATTGGTATACTCAATTTCAGGTTAGAAATATTTTCATCTTACATTTTTTTAACAAAAAATGAAATACTCTACCTAAAGGAAAAAATTTCTAATAGAAGTACATAAATTATATTTTTATATTTGAAACTCAAAATGTATGCTTAGGCTAAAAAAATTAAGATTAAAATAATTTTACTGTAGAATTGAATATATCGATTTTGGACTTGAATAGAAATTTAAATTTTCTATTAAGACATTCTTTTTAATAGAAAATAATTCACTGATTAAAATTTTTTTTATTTTACTAGTTAATTATATTTCGAGTTTTTAAATCTCCTATTAGTTTTAAAAGATCTTCCAACAGTTTAATTCAGGCAAGTATTTTTCAATTACAAAATCGATATATTCAATTCTACAGTAAAATTATTTTAATCTTATTTGTTTTAGCCTAAGCATACATTTTGAGTTTAAAATATAAAAATGTATTTTATGTACTTCTATTAGAAATTTTTTCCTTTACGTAGAGTATTTCATTTTTTGTTAAAAAAATGTAAGATGAAAATATTTCTAACCTAAAGTTGAGTATATCAATTTTAAGCTTGAATAGAAATTTAAATTTTCTATTAAGAAATTGTTTTTAATAGAAAATAATTCTCTGATTAAAATTTTTTTAAATGTACGGGTAATATGAATGGAAATCCGAAATTCATGATTTAAGATTTAATTTGAAAACCTAAAATTCTATTCAATTTTTATATTGGTTAAAATTGTAAATATTGATTGGTATTAAATTTTTTATTTTTCAAGTGTTAAAATCCTTATACAATTTTGTAGGAGATTTCAGATGTTCAAAGCAAGCAGATTTTTTTAAAAATATTGAAGCAGAGATTTTTATTTAAAAAATTAAATGCTGTACGAAAAAGAGAATTTTTTCATATAAAGTAATTGTCTTAAAATGTAAAGAACTTTTAAATTAATATATTGACGTGAAATTTTAAACATTTTTTGACTTTTTATTTTACTAGTTAATTATATTTCGAGTTTTTAAATCTCCTATTAGTTTTACAAGATCTTCCAACAGTTTAATTCAGGCAAGTATTTTTCAAGTACAAAATCGATATATTCAATTCTATATTAAAATTATTTTTATCTTAATTTTTTTTAGCCTAAGCATACATTTTGAGTTTAAAATATAAAAATGTATTTTATGTACTTCTATTAGAAATTTTTTCCTTTACGTAGAGTATTTCATTTTTTGTTAAAAAAATGTAAGATGAAAATATTTCTAACCTAAAATTGAGTATATCAATTTTAAGCTTGAATAGAAATTTAAATTTGCTATTAAGACATTCTTTTTAATAGAAAATAATTCTCTGATTAAAATTTTTTTAAATGTACGGGTAAGATGAATGGAAATCCAAAATTCATGTTTTAAGATTTAATTTGAAAACCTAAAATTCTATTCAATTTCTATATTGGTTAAAATTGTAAATATTGATTGGTATTAAATTTTTTATTTTTCAAGTGTTAAAATCCTTATACAATTTTGTAGGAGATTTCAGATGTTCAAATCAAGCAGATTTTTCAAAAATATTGAAAAAAGAAGTATTAATTCTATAACTACATATTTCGTAAATTCGAAATTGTCGTCTGCTTCCCGCCTCTTTTGCACGGAGTCGAGAAAAATACAATTCTCAATTTCTACTCTCTAACAGACAGCATGAAATCTAAAAATAGCATTGCAAGGAGGAACCGAGGAGAATAAGGAGAAGTTGGAGGTGCCGTTTTCGCACGCAAGAACGACGAGGAAGAAACAAAAGCAGCGCGCCCCGTCGTCTCTCCCTACTCGCTTCACACGGACACGGCGTGCAATCGTGTCTGTAGGTACCCCGGTTTGCAATCTGAGGTCTGAGCACACTGGTTGGTAGCGGGTCGTTCCCTCATCCTGACACGAGTTTTATAGTCTCTGTCACAGACTTATTGTTGTTTAATAAAATAATTGTTAACTGGTTACAAAGTGATTATTCATTCTCTGGCTGACTTGGGAAAGTAGGTTCCCACAATTATTATACCAAAAAACCTACAATATGAAGAAGCACAGCGCCAACAGTTGGCCGCAACTTGAAATAAAGTATCAATGTGGCGTATGTATGTTATATATACATTGTATATATGTGAAAAGTTTTAAAATTGACTATAATGATTAGAGTTCTAAAGAGTTTATGTGACCGAGAATATGTCTGGGAGCACGGGAATATGACTGAGAATTTCTCTGATGAATGTGCTCTTAGAGAATCTATGAGAATTTAAAAATGTTTTTCTGTAACGGCCCAAGCTTTCAATTGTTTTTGATAAATGCTTTGTTCTGGAAGTTCGTGTAACGTGCGCAATAAAAATGGGGAAAAAAAGAATATAGTTTGGAATTATTTTATAAAAATTATTGATAAACAAAATAAAGCTTCTTTCAAGTGCAAATACTGTGATCAGGTGTACAGAAAGCATGCCACTCAACAAGTAGAGCACTTAAAAAAGTGCATAAACTGTCCCGAAACTTCCAACAATTATTTAAATCAAAGCGTAATTTATGCGAAGAAAACTTGAATTACTTGTTCTTTATGTTTGAATTTAATAAAATGGCTATAAAAAAATATTGATATTGGATTCCGATAAAACTTGACATTTTTCGTAGTTTTATTTTTATGAAACCTTCACTATTGAAATTCATAGTGTTTGGAAATAAATTTACAATATTATAAGGTTTAATGATAAAGAAAATATTGGTGAAGGTAAAATTCTCTGTAAATTCTCAAGTTGTCTTAAAATGACGGTCACAGTCACGAGAACGTGACCGGATTTTAAATGTCCGAGAAATTTAGAACTCTAATAATGATCAGTAAAATGGATAAACTAAGTGAAAAACACGTATCAAAATACAGAAAGTTTAGGCAATAAATTTTTTGATATTTTTATACATTTTTTCACTTAGTATATCCATTTTACTCATCATTATATTCAGTTTTTTAAATTATAAGACAATGTAAGTCCATTCCCATCTTTTTTAGGCAACAACACTGAAGGCACTATTTTTTTCTTGAACACATTTCGCCGACCACATAAATAATCCTGCTCGCGAAAATGCAAATAGCACACTCGATACTCGCTCTTGTAAATTTCTTTGTAGGTTAGATTCTTCACAAGTGGATTTAACACTGCCTCTAACCACAACGTTTGTGCAACGCAGTGTAACAAGGACCAAACGATGATATGCGAGGACAGACGCAGACTTAGGCGAGCGGGGTGGGGTGCAGCGGGGCCGACACGTAGCGCCAACAGTTGGCCGCAACTTGTACTACGCCTAAAATAATAATCATAATTCTTCATTTTCATCCATTAGAGTTAACAGGGCCTGGGGTGAGAGCACTCCCATCCTCCCATGTTAAACATTGACGACCTTGACGACTTTCATACAGCGCCTCTATACGTATTGTTCGGAATAATATGGCGCGATTTTTGAAAAGTTAGAATATTATCAAATTTCATATTGTTCATTGCAATATAAATAATTTGTAAGTGAGTAAACTGAAAATTAAAAATGTTACGTGTGACGCATTCGTACATTCAAAATGCTCTTATTGGTAGGGTTGTCGCCAATTAATTATAAACATAAACCCGGGAGTTTTAAAAGAAACTATAAACTTTTATAAATGTAAAGGTATAATTTTATTAAGAAAGATTCACGTTAAACAAAATTAAAGCCAGAGCCGAAATAAATGTTTTAGAGTTAAAAGCAAACGTCTGACTGATTTGTTTTTCCAAGATCTAGATCTCTCGCGCTAGTCTATCCTCGCTAGCTAGATCTTTGACACTACCCCACCTCACATTCATCCAATTACCGCTTTACATTAAGTTTACGTTAACATACGTCACTCATACGTCCAACCAATAAGAAGGTCTTAATTCTTTATAGAAGGACCATCCTAAGTTCACAGGCTAGTTTAATAGCTTCCTAGAAAATCTTTTAAATCTCGAGTACGATTCAAGGTTCTCTAAGACCTCACGCACTCGCTGTCAAGATAAATTTTAATAAACATATCATTCACATATGATAAATTATACCTTGGAAAGTTCTTTTGGTAATTTAATCTGATAACTCATTCGGCTTTTCGTTTACAAACGGTTTCTTATATCTAAGTTTACATTTTATAAAACCTCGTGCTCGTCCAGGGTTCTCTGAAGCCCTTGCCACGACACTGAAATTTTATTTAGCTTTGATTACTCTATAATTTCTTCGTCGTTCTCAAACTAAATATTATGACATACTATTAATCATTCGTAATCTAACTACGCACCGAGTCCAACCACTTATCGAAATTTATGTTATTAGTTTCTCTTTGTATGCTTCTTCTTTATATTTTTTTTTTACAGTAAGAAAAATTTCAAATATAAATTTATTGCAAATCTTAAATATTCAAATAATTCCACGCAAATTTGTACCGGTTAGTGCTTCCCTCTTGCGCAGACACGAGCGAGGGATAGTCGCTCGTCACAAAAAGACAACATCGGTGCCAGCTGGGTGTATTACTCAGAAACAATAACACCGCTATCATTCTTGACAGTGTGCTCTCACCCTGGCTCAGACACAGGCGACAGGCTACGTGGGCTAGATCCACGGCACGGTAGTATAGACAGGTCTGGCAACTCCCGTGGTGGGGGATGTTCCCTTCTTGTAGTCTGAATGTTTCATATTTTCGCCACGGATAGCGCTAGTATCGAGCAGCCGTATGCATTAGCCCGTATTTCACGATTCTAACTTGACCCCGTTAGTGTCCTAAGTTGAATTCCTAAGTTAGTTTGCCAAACCGTCACACGCGGCGCTAACTGTACCATCACACCCTGAAAACTCACAGTACATACGAAGAATTTAATATAAAAAATTTTAAAAATATATTATTTAATGCCATAAACAAATAAAAGAGATCAGACTTTAAATATTAATATTATTTGAAAATTTTAAATTAAATTTTCCCCTTTTTATTCATATTTATCTCGTACAAAAACTATTTTGAAACATTCAGCTGATATTAATATTTAAATATTAATATCTCTTTTATTCCTTTATGGCATTGAATAATATCTTTTTTTAAATTTTTATAATTAATTATCCACATATCACTGCATTTATATTATTTTTTTGAGGTAAAATTTAGTTGAAAAATGGAAAAAAAATGAAAAATTCCGAACAAGGAACCAAGTTGATGAGAGTTGTAATTAGTTGGAAATCATTATAAATAATTGAAGAAAATAGAATATAAAATAAGGTGAATATTAATTTATATTTTCAAAATAGTTAACTAACATGAATAAAAACAGTATAATAAGAGCAATTAAATTTGTTTTTCATTTTCAAAACCAAAAGTAGTCTATCTATACGTTCGTTTTCATCCTTTCTAATATTCACGAAATGTGAAAGTTGAAATTTAGGGAAACAAAAAGTTGTGAAAATTCAAAGTATTTTCATACCTAAAAAGCGGATCCTACAAATTGTGAAAATTAATCATTAGAAACAAAGTAGAAAATATGTAACTTAGTAATACATTAGAAGTATTTTTATATTTCTTTTATGAATAATTTCACGAATTTGAATTTTTACAACTTTGTTTCCCTAAATTTAAACTTTCACAGCATCTAGGTAAAAATAATTACAGTTTCTTTCATATACATCGGATATTTTCTGTAAATCTACCTTTGTGATAGATATGAACAAAAATTTTGAAAAGTTCATTGCTTAAGGTGTTATTAAAAATGGTTAAAACTATGAAATTTGGACTTTTTTTGCATTATTTTTGTTAATGCTGGACAAAAGTACTTCGTTTTTAGGTTACTAAATGCAAAATTTCATTACCTCTGACGTGATTTCTAGAAATGTAATTTATTTGATATATTACTAAAATTATCAGCTTTAATGGCATGTTTCTACTTGTTTGTGTCCAAAGTACATAAAATGTTGTTTCCAAAATTTCGTGAATCTTAGAGAGAATGAAAACGGACGTAGATAGACTTTTGGTTTTGATATAATATATCAATTTGAATATAAATTAATGTCGACTTTATTTTATATTCTATTTTCTTTAATTATTCATAATGATTTCCAACTAATTTCAACTCTCATCAACTTCGTTCCTTGTTCAGAATTTTTCATTTTTTCCCATTTTTCAACTTAATTTTACTTCAAATAAATAATATAAATGCAGTGATATGTAGACAATTGAATATAAAAATGTAAAAAAAGTTATTATTCAATGCCATAAAGGAATAAAAGAGATATTAATATTTAAATATTAATATCAGCTGAATGTTTCAAAATACTTTTTGTACGAGATAAATATGAATAAAAAGGGGGGAATTTAATTTAAAATTTTCAAATAATATTAATATTTAAAGTCTGATCTCTTTTATTTGTTTATGGCATTGAATAGTATATTTTAAAAATTTTTTTTATTAAATTCTTTGTATGTTACTGTGAATTTTCAGAGAGTGATGGTACAGTTAGCGCCGCGTGTGACGGTTTGGCAAACTAACGTAGGAATTCAACTTAGGACACTAACGGGGTCAAGTTAGAACAGCCCCCTGCATCTTAGCCAGAATGCACGTAATCCGCGAAACGAAAATGTCACAAGAATTGACCGTGGCCGCTAGGGGCGCTGATTGTTCATGAGGCCTGAATTCATTTTAATGCATGGGAAAAATGCATAAAAATTAAATTTTTGGGGATAAAAACTACTTGATCATATTTTTTTTACAACACATTAAACTAGAAAGTTTTAAATATTATTTAAAGCAATTTTTACTGATATAAAGGGTAATATGCTTGAAATTTGGGCGAAAATTGTCTTTATAATTCTGGCTGGAAATTGAAATCAAAGTTCTGTTATCTTCGTTTTAACATTAATATTTACATTGTGATTATTAAATAAAAATACAATATTTATTCATATTATCAATATTATTGATATTATATCAGTCTTACATATTATAATAGAAAAATTGGCTATTGAAATTCCATCAAATTGAATTATAATACGGGTATTAATTATATCATCTTGATTTTGTTAGAAAAATTAGATTTTATTATAGGACATTTTGTATTTTATATTTTAAAACTTCTCAGTAATTGAAAAAATTACATTTTTATGAACAAAACTTTCACATAAGGAATGAACGTACATTTGAAAAAGTAACAAATATAAAGAATTTATAAAACTCCTTTATAAGTATTTGAAAACACTAAGAACAAAGATGTTTATAATAAATAATAATCAACATAATATACTATATTTCATAACAATATAATGGATATTTCGATCTCATATGCACATCATTTATTATGTGTATTTTATCTATAATTAGGGATGGGCGATCTCGATTCGATTCTAAGGAGATCGATCTTTTTTACTCGACTAAACGGTTGGATTGATATTTTTTTTCGATCTTTACGAACGATTCTCCTTTCTTTTTTTCCTGTTTCCTATATTTCTATGAACTGTTCCTATGAACTGTTTTCTAGTTTAAAAGTGACATCAAGGGGTCGACCACGAGAATATCGTTAATGTGATATACAAAGTATATTAATATTATAAACTTTATAGTAATAGTTCACATTTATGCCAGAAATTTTATCATAAATAATACTTTAAGTGATATGCAAAGTTCAAAGTATATTAATATTATAAACTTTATAGTAATACTTCATATTTATGTCAGAAACTTTATCACTAATAATACGCATTGCTTTAGAAATTGTGCAATTTAAAAAAATAAAAATGTTCCTGATTCGCAAATATAGTGTGTTTTTTAAGCCTAATTTCCTTTTTCATTGACATAAACACTTTTTTATTTTGATAATTTAAATTCACAAAATATGCAAGTGAATTATATCTTCAATTGTTATAAAACATTTTAAAAAAAGGTTATTTTACAGAAATTTATCATTTTCAGAAAAAGGTATCGATTTTTGAAGTTCGATTCAAAAATCGATCTTTTTAACCGATTAATCGATCAAATTGAATCAATAATTTCAAAATCAATTCTTTTTTTTGAAGATCGCCCTTCCCTATCTATAATACCTTAAGTTCAGTCAGTCAGCTTTGTTGATTTTTTTATTCAAAGCGTTTTAAATTTAGTATAGATTAAATTTTAATAAGTTAAAGGCGCTCATGATAAATGAACCACAAAACAATGCACTTTTTCAGAGCATTACGCGTAGCCTGTTTTGCAACCTACAGCAACAAATTTCCGCATTTTCACTTAAATTTTTATATCACCGACTGTTAAAACCATTCCAATTTACCTAAAAAGTACACAAAAGCACTTCAGACACCAATTTTTCACAAAAAACGTTAAATTTCAATGTTCCATAATGCTAATCTGTATAAGGTCGGCCTCATGAACAGCCAGCGCCACGGTGGCCAACGGTCAACATCTGTGACATTTTCAACTCCAGAGATTCCGGGGGCTGAGTTAGAATCGTAAAAAAACCATAGAGATATTATAGATAGAGGAGACATGCCAGCCTGAAGCCTGTCAGCTCGGGCGAGAGAGTGAATTTCGGGTTAGGCTGTCTCTCGCTAACGCTGAAACTAGTGCGGTACGCGTAGACAAAGGAAGAAAAAACCACTTATCATCTCTCTCTTTCGCTCTCACCGAGTTTGCAAACTGACGTTGCCACTTCCAGAGCGGCCTATGGCATGTCTCCTCTATCTATAATATCTCTATGAAAAAAACGGGCTGATGCATACGGCTGGTTGAGAGATTGCTAAAGTAATGGAATAAGAGAATTTCACAAAAGTGGGCTGATAAACGCACCCTCTGAACTCGTAATCTGGAGTTCCTTTAAAGGCGCACTTTGCTCGTCGGTAAATAATGAAAGTTAGAAAATCCAGACATGATTTACAATCAGAATTTTTATGGAGGGGCGGCGGTGCGCGCTGCCCTTGTTTCTTCCTCGTCGCTCTTGCACGCGAGAACGACTCGTCCCACTTCTCCTTATTCTCCTCGCTTCTTCAATGCAGTGCTACTTTTAGATTTCACCCTTTCGACTCTGGCAATCTCCTGGCCATGGAAAATAGACATAAGGAGACCAAACTAATGTAACTGAAAATCAGCATCCTTTTGTAGCAAGTAGCGTGAAAAAAAGAACTCTTCGTGTACCTTTGCATGCATGCAGGTTGTCATGGTAACATATGTTTATTATAAGAATATTTACAACATGGAGAATAGACATAAGGAGACCAATCTCTTATGCATGAACTCCACAAAAGTTGAGCACATTTTTGTCGGAAGTACATGGAAACGGTACAAGAACTTCCCGATTGATGGCGCGAATGCAAGTGGCGTAAAAAAATGGCCGCTTCCTTCTGTTCGCTCAGAATATTCTAACATAACCGCAAATTAAGGTTAATATTTGTAAACATTCTTATAATACATATATGTTACCATGACAACCTGCATGCATGCAAAGGTACACGAAGAGTTCTTTTTTTTTACGCAACTTGCAGGAGCGCCATCTCTTGGGACGTTCCCGTACTCAATCAATGTACTTCCGACAAAAAGATGCTGATTTTCAGTTACATTAGTTTGGTCTCCTTATGTCTATTCTCCATGGTTTACAAACATTTACAAATATTAACCTTAATTTGCGGTTATATTAGAATATTTTGAGCGAACAGAAGGTACCGGCCATTTTTTTACGCCACTTGCATTCGTGCCATCAATCGGGAAATTCTTGTACCTTTTCCATGTACTTCCGACAAAAACGTGCTCAACTTTTATGAAGTTCATGCATAAGAGATTGGTCTCCTTATGTCTATTCTCCATTCTCCTGGCAGAGACTCTGCTCCTGGCATGGAGACTAGTCACTAGATATAAGGAGACAAATCTCCATATATCCATTCCCGAAATGAAGTACTGCTAAGTACATAGTTATAAAACTTCCCGATGAGGGCATGTGTGTTCCCTAGGTGCAAAATGGCGACGCCTAATGCACGATGCTTATAGACCGTGGATGCCGCCATTTTGCACCCAGGGAACACAGGGCCCTCATCGGGAAGATTCCTAACTAAGTGCTTGGCAGAACTTCATTTCGTGTTTTGTGAAGTACGGCCATAAGAGATTGGTCTCCTTATATTTAGTCTCTATGCTAGTCTCCATGGCTCCTGGCTAAGTCAAAGATATTATAAACTTAGATTCGGTGCAGGGCGTCAGAGTGGTGTAACGTTATATATAGCTAACCACTTTTTCCGCCATATCGAAGTGCTGCCCTCATCGTACTACCAAGCCAAATCAAACAAAGCAAAGAAATGTCAATAACGTTTGGGTATAAAGCAGAGCCAAAAATTCTTTTCAAAGATTTTTAAGGTTAGGAATGTCAAAGTTGACAGCAGCCCTGCCCAACTAAAAACAAAATGGCGGTTCCTTAGTGATTATAGTTTGTATGTGCGAAGTTTCTCACCAGAGCGGCGCTGCACGCTGCACGCTCTACAAAAGCATTATACCAAAGATATTATAAACCTAGATGCGGCGAGTGGCCTCGGAGTGGGAGAACGATATATATAGAACATCACTCTTTCTTGGATATCGAGGTGCTGCCCTCTTCACAACTTTCAGCCGTTTCCATGGTGACGCGTGTTTCACGCAGTGTCTTCTGAATTCGAAAACACGGAGATGCTCGAAAATCTTCGGGAGACTTCGGCTCTCTCCTTATTTCGTCTATATATAGCATATACGAAATAAAGTAAAAGCAAGCGTTCCCTAACTTTCTGAGTTTCTGCGATTTCTTCGATTCGATGTCTCATGCATCTCGTCGTCTGCTCGCCCGGTGACTTCTGTGCTTCTGTTTACAAAATTTGGCAGCTGACAAATTTTGTAAAAAGTCTTAAATAATGTTGATGACGTGACATAAATTTTATGAATTTCAGGAAATGTTAAATAATTCTTTCGAGTGTGTGATCTGCAAGGACTATTTATTCGATACTATTTGTTTGTAGAATTTAAATGCAGAATTTGAGGTTAGGTTCATAACCTGTTGTATTCAAGTAGTTTTATTTTTTAACTTTCTTTGATTTCACTCAATTGATTTTGAATATTATAAATTCAAAACGTTAATTAATTGCATTTTTATGTAAATTTTAAAAATAATAATCATTTTTAATCAATAAATTCTGTCATAATTACCTTTCTTGTAATTCTATTTTATGAGAATATAAAAACACTCCTTTAAAGATAAAATGTGGAAACCTAGCTTCAAGTTTGCTTACGTAGGAAAAACTTTGCAGCCGAAACGAAATTTATGAAAGAACTAAATAAATAATTACTTACAGGAAATAACTATTTAATATTCATTCTTACCTATACCTTATGGTAATAAAGTACATCTATGAAGGGAAAAATTGTTACTGTCAATATTTTTGGTCGAAATGAGAAATTGAAATTTTGAGTTTAGAATTTAAATCCAATACTCTTACAGTCTTGCAAATGAAAATTAAATTACAGTTATTGAAATTTGACAAAAGTACAATGTAAATCAGATGAATTAATGATACAATGATCTAAAAATGAAAGAGTTTTAAAATCGTTTGAATTCAAAATTTTTTTAATTTTCAAAGGCTTTTTTAAGGCTATAAGTGCTTTTTACAAGTGATTAATTAAAAGCTTACAAGAAAATCATAAGTGGACAGATTAAAAAATAATGAGGTATTGAAAATTGCTTAATAGTAATATTTCCAATTTTAAATTGAATAAGTTGGGAATATTTAAATAAAAAGATCTACAAATAATTATAGTAGTTCCTCTTTACAAAAATTTTAATTGCAAACAATTCCAATTGTAAAATATCCTCGATTTTCAAGCGTTTTTAAAATAAATCTATATAATTTAAAGTAATTTTAGTTATATATCGAAAAAATTGAAATAGTCCTCGGACTTTAGAAAACTAGAAAATTTATTCATCGAAATCATTTTCAAATTGCATTTAATGAAATATTTCAAATGAAACAATTATTTTTTGTGCCCTCTTTTGAGGATATTGTTAGAATTTCCTTTTCTCACAATTTTACTGGGAATTCTTATATAAATCAGGATCATCTTCGGTAAGTACGCTTTATTTCACTCTCTAAATCAAAATAAGTGCACTCAGAAAAAAGATTTGATTGAATCAAAGAAAATTATTTGCTTGAAAGACTTTCTTTGATTTAAAGAAATGATTTGTTTAAATGAAATTTTTTTAATTCAAACATAATGTCTTTAAACGAAATAAATATTTGTTTGAATCACATTAATTTTTCTTCAAAACAAAGAAATTAATTCAATGATATATTGTCAAAGATATAAATTGTTTGATTGAAGGCAGAAATTTATTTGATTCGAACAAATATTTATTTGGTCCAAAGATATTTTGTTTGAATCAAAAAAATTTTGTTTCATTAAGGTAGTTTTTATCCACGAAAAGTAAACCTCGGGCAAAAATAGATAATTTTGCTTTCAAGAATAACAATATTATTATTGAAGGGCTCTTTTGGAAGAGAAAAGATTAATTCCCATGAAAAAAATTTGAAATACAGAAAAATAATTTTATTAATAAATTTTATTTTTGCCCCAACTTTTTTTCTTATCGCTTCTTACCAAATTTTAAAAAATTATGCGATTCTAATAAATCATGAATCACTTTTTCAGAGAAAAAGATTTCCCACAACTTAACCATTTCCAATTTTCAAAAATTAATAAATTATTATCAAATTCATAAATTTTTTTATAAAAATTTCGTTTTGGAAAATGTTTTTTTAATGGTTTCAGCCATTAAAGAATTTATTTTTAAAAATCAGAAACGGTGAAGTTGTGGAAAATCTTTTCTCTGAAAAAATGATTCATGATTTATTAGAATCGCATAATTTTTTAAAATTTGGTAAGAAGCGATAAGAAAAAGTTGTGTCCAAAATAAAATTTATTAATAAAATTATTTTTCTGTGTTTTAAATTTTTTTTATGGAAAATAATCTTTTCTCTTTCAAAATAGCCCTTCAATAATAATATTGCTATTCTTAAAGGCAAAATTATCAATTTTTGCCTGAGGTTTACTTTTCGTGGATGAAAACTACCTTAATGAAACAAAATTTTTTTGATTCAAACAAAACATCTTTTGGACCAAATGAATATTTGTTCGAATCAAATAAATTTCTGCCTTCAATCAAACAATTTATATCTTTGACCATATATCATTGAATTAATTTCTTTGTTTTGAAGAAAAATTAATATGATTCAAACAAGTATTGAATTTCGTTTAAAGACATTATGTTTGAATTAAACAAATTTCATTTCATTTAAACAAATCATTTCTTTAAATCAAAGAAAGTCTTTCGCAAATAATTTTCTTTGATTCAATCAAATCTTTTTTCTGAGTGCACTTATTTTGATTTAGAGAGTGAAATAAAGCGTACTTACCGAAGGTGATCCTGATTTATATAAAAATTCCCAGTAAAATTGTGAGAAAAGGAAATTCTAACAATATCCTCAAAAGAGGGCACAAAAAATAATTGTTTCATTTGAAATATTTCATTAAATGCAATTTGAAATGATTTCCATGAATAAATTTCCTAGTTTTCTAAAGTCCGGGGACTATTTCAATTTTTTCGATATATAACTAAAATTACTTTAAATTATATAGATTTATTTTAAAAACGCTTGAAAATCGAGGATATTTTACAATTGGAATTGTTTGCAATTAAAATTTTTGTAAAGAGGAACTACTATAATTATTTGTAGATCCTTTTATTTAAATATTCCCAACTTATTCAATTTAAAATTGGAAATATTACTATTAAGCAATTTTCAATACCTCATTATTTTTTAATCTGTCCACTTATGATTTTCTTGTAAGCTTTCAATTAATCACTTGTAAAAAGCACTTATAGCCTTAAAAAAGCCTTTGAAAAATAAAAAAATTTTGAGTTCAAACGATTTTAAAACTCTTTTATTGTTAGATCATTGTATCATTAATTCATCTGATTTACATTGTACTTTTGTAAAATTTCAATAACTGTAATTTAATTTTCATTTGCAAGACTGAGCACACTACTTTCTCGAGTCGCGGGTCGCGGGGAAGGTCGGAAGCACCGAAATCTCGAGTGAAATTGAAAACCGAGCCCCAGCAAAGCTTGCTAGCGAAGGAGCGCGAGCCAGCTTAGATTTTAGCCAAAACCGAAAATCACGGCGCGGTGAACTTTTTTGAGAAAACTTTGGTTATAAAAATTCATTGGTAAAATAAGGAATATACAAATCTTTTAAATGAATTTTATTTTGATTATTTAATTATTTTATAATTGTTTTCATTTTTTAATTAATTTAATTCTATTTATTTTAAAAGAACCACAACATATTAAAATAATGATTAATATGCGGCGAGGATTTACTTCGTTGAAGAAAAAATTATGTAATAAACATTTTGTTCAAAGAACAAAATCCTTTATTTATTGAACCAAATTTTTTAGTGAATCTATCTAATATTTTACATTCAATTAAAATAAATATTTGATTGGATATATTAAAGAAAAATTTGGTGAGTCATACATTATCCAATCTGTCCGAAACAGTAATTATAATATAAAGTAACATAAATTTTTTTTTTAAATGTTTACATTAAAATGTAACAAATGTAACAAATTAAATAATTTATTAGGTATAATTTTTGTTAGAAAGTTTAATTTTTATTTTTTTAATTCTCTTTAAATATTGAAAAACGTTTATAATAATTTATTTGCAGCATTTGGGATAGTTTTAATGAAATTAATATAAATTATTCATATTTTTTTGATCAGACAAAGTTTCCCAAAAAGAAAAGCTGCTGAATACATTCAGAAATCAGTAAGCATTTATTGTACATAAATCAATTCATTTGAGTTTTTTTGAAAAACATTGATCTATTTTTTTTTCAGAAAAGTGTGGAATTATCACTTTTTTAATCAGAAAATACAAGAACTAGCCATAAATTACAATGAAATTAAAAATTGTGGAAGAACAACTGTGTAAACTAAATTGCTCTTATGGCAAAGTATCACATGCTCTTAAGCCTAAATTTTCAATTAACTAATTAATTTAAAATTTTATTTTTAAAATTGTAATTATTAATTTGAATAATATTTGAAAAGAATAAAAATCCTGGAAACTAGAAGTTGTTCATAATGAAAAAAATCTGCGCGCAGCTCGCTTCGCTCGCAAGTTTGAGCGCGCCTAGGGCGCGCGATTTGATCGTCGTGCTTCGCGCTCCGTTCTTGTGCTCTTCACATACATTCAAGTTTATTTATTATAATTTGATACTAAAGCTCAAACCAATTTTATAATAATATTATAGATGGTGTGAATTACACATTTTCTCAAAGTCAGTCAATTTCTTTTTGAATTTAAGTGAAATAGAAAATCAATTTACTTAAGGCTCTACACGGAAAAAATTTGTCGCTTAAAATTTAACAGACTATTCGAAGAGTCGTGGACAGAAAGTAAAATCGGAGAAAGTCTTGTAAGGTTTCAATGACTTTTAGGAAATAGTAGAAAAAAGTCGAATAACTTTTAGAAAACCAGGTCGAAGAAAAAAAGTCGCGTATTTACTATTATAAAAGTATTTTAAACACTAACTGATCTTTTCTAAGAAGTAATGAAAAGTTTCATAATCTTTGGATTCATTTGTCATAGATTTTAAAAGACTATCGAATAATTTGAAATTAAAGTAATTCAAACAAATAGTTTTGTAAATTGTATTCTAAAGTCCATCAGATTTTATATGCCGTCTTCTAAAATTTCTTCGACAGTCGCAAAAAGCGATGCGCAGAAACGTAATTCGTAGCATCGCACAGCAGACAATGCAGCTCAGCTTTATGTTTTTGTAATAATTTTGGTTAGATTTTGAGATTACGTGTCGTTTGGTTTCGTTTGAATCTGGATTGAAGCGTACATTGAAGAATTAGTTCCGAGTAAGTATATGTTTACCTTGATAAAGTGTATTACGTCAAATTTGAAATTTATCTATTATTTTAGATTTGCCTTCAAACTCTGAATGTGATCCAAATATTTTACACAAGTCTCCATGACATGTATCGGCTATGCGGGTTAAGGCGTGCGATTAGAATTAGGTTAGGATGCGTGCGTGCGTTCGATTCTCGGTGCTGCGAAGTGTTTATAAAAAAATTGCGTTTCTGTAATGTACAGTGTTAAATATAATGGTAAGTTCATATTAGGATTATATAGGTAATGTAAAAGTGAAAAATAATTAACTATATAAGTGCAGGAAAATAATATTTTCCTTTTTACACTGTTCAAAATTTTCTTCGACTGTCACTTAGACTTTCGATGTCTGGTTTAGAGGGTTTAGAGACAATGGAACCCAACCCACGGTGTTTTAAATTTTCCGCGACTGTCACTTAAACTTTCGAATTTACGTTTTACATTTTCAGCGACTATCTATCATATTCTTCAATAAGGAGGCTCATAATATTTAGTCGACTTTCTAACCTATCCACGAGTATTACACAAAGTCGATGACTTTTTAAGCGACAAATTTTTTCCGAGGAACACATTCTCAACGCTCGCGCTTCGCGCTCGATTTTCTGTATACATTTCAGTAACTTTTTAATAAATTACATGATTAAAATAATTTATTTTCTTCCAAATCTCTCAAAAAGAAAAAACAATCGTAGACTTTATTTAAGAAAACGATTTTTCAGAACAACGCTTATTTCGTATCTCACATATTTTAGTGAAAAAAATCGAATTTTTTTAATATTAAAAATTAAAACATAAAATAGACATCCTGTCCCGAAATGTCTTAATGAGAATTTGTAGACTTCATTCAGGCAAACAATTTTCCATCTAAACGTTTTTTTTGTATCTCACATATTTTGTCTAAAAAATGGAATTTTCGAATTTTAATCGTATTTTTTGGAATTGAAACTAAAAATATATGTTTTATTAGAAACTGTATGAGACAAAATTTGTAGATCTTTTTGAAACGAACAATTTTGTATTCCTACGTTTTTTTCGTATTTCACATATTATTGTTAAAAAATTGAATTTTGGAATTTCAATAGTTTTTTTAAATTAAAAAGAAAAATATGCATCTTACGGAAAAATGTTACAATTTAAATTTGAAGGTCTTTATGTAGGAAATAATATTTTAATATAACTTTTTTTCGTATCTCGTATAATTTAACTGGCAAATGGAATTTTGATATTGACTTTTTACATTCTCATCATGGATGAGAAGGTATTGGTTTTATTTTCAAGTTTTAATATGCTGTAACATTTCTAATTTTGATTTAATCAAAAAATGTTATCAGGATAATTTGTAGAGATTTACGAGCACTATCAAAAACCAGTATTGAAATTTTCAATTTTTTCAAAAAGTTATTTTCAAAAACACAAAAGTAGTGCTCAATCCCTCAATTTTTATTGAATGTGGCTGGTTAACGAACTTGTCTTTACTTTTTCGGCTCCGATAAAGTGTACCAAAGCTCAATTCAATTTGATAATCCTATCGAGAGTTATGCCGCACATGGCCTACTACAGACAGACAGACAGACAGACACTTTAGTAAAAACCGTTTTTTCTGACTCAGGGGGTCTCAAAACGTAAAGATTTGATGAAAATTTCGAAAGTCATTTTTCACATAAAACCAATACCTTCTCATCCATGATGAGAATGTAAAAAAAAAGAATTAAAAATACGAAAATAAAAAATTAAACTTTTTAAAAATAAGAAACTAATTCTCTTTCTATTGCATACATGTTCAAATTATAATAATTAAATATTGGTTTTTCATTCATGTACATACTTATCTTTCACTGACAGAAAGATAATTTAGCAATGCATGTTCACTGTAACCTATTTCAATATCAAAATGATACTATAAAGCAAAATAAAATACACATAATGTAACATTGAAACACTTTACATGTTGCTTTTCCTTGCTTTGTTTACCAATTTTTAATTTTCTTCAATATATATAATTAAAATTAAAATTTTTAAAGCGCGCTTTCTGTTTATTTGTATCTCAGCGGGTGGAGGGGATTGGAGGGAGATACATTTAGCGCCTCTATAATGCTTTCGACAAACTAATTTGGACGTATCATACGGTGTGGTGAGTGGCAAGAGGGGACCGGGAAAAACACGCCGAAAGCGACGTCTACATTTAAGTCTACCGAACTATAATTGGCCGTATCTAGGTTTATAATATCTTTGATTATACTAATAGACAAATATTCAAAAAATTTTAAATAATTAAGTTTCTGAACAATATGAAATGAAAAAATGTTCCTAAAATGATTCTAGGACATAAAATACACATTTTGCATAAATAAATTAATACAAAATAAAAAAAAGAACACATTAAACTTCGTAAAATATATACTGTGGACACGCAGGAAGAATTCTTGAGACCCTGAACAAATTTTTTTTTATGTTATCCCCATATAACTGAAAATATATTTAAAAATAAATAAAAAGCTTAAGCTTCTGAATAGAAGTATTTTCCATTTTTATTTTCCAGCTTCAAACGAATGAAATGAAAAATAAATATTTTGTTAAGCCCTGTGTTCAACATAAAAAACCATGTGAAGGGAAATATATAGTCAATTAAAAATTTGTAAATGTAACAAAAAATATTCATTACTATAAAATTTGCTAGTACATATTTTTAACATGTACAGATCGATGATGACTAGTTAAGTGTCGCAAAGCTTGGCTGCTTTTTTCTTCAAGACGCTAACTTTTGTAATCTCAGCCATTTCTTGTCTTACGAATTGTCTCATCCGTATTTGAAGATAAAATTGAATTACATATGCTAACATCTCCACAGCTTCATTGGTATGTTCTTTACATTGAAAACTAAATTTTGTTTCAGATGAAATTATATCGTCTAGAATTAGATCAAAAGAATTGCTAGACCGGCAATGTTTGTTAAGTAGATATTCGACAACTGTGATAAACTTGTATAACTTAACATTTGGATGTATGAAACCCTGATTTATTTTTGCAAATCTACTCAAACTTTTAGATAACTGATCAAGAAAAAGATATCGTATCTGCATGAATTTCAGAAGTAGTCAAAAATGCATTTAAGCATGTCGACCACTGAGTGTGCTGTTTAATGTAAGCAGTTATACGACCAGTTGTGTAAAAAATCAAACAATCTCTAACAGCTGGTAAAGCATAATCGTGCGCTACTGCATCTACAAAATCACTAAAATCAGTGTCTTCACAATCGATTATTGTGTCACGTCCCACGACTCTACCACCTAGAGTAACAAACAAATTAAGGAACCAATTAAGGGATCAAGGCAACATTACCGCGTGCGTGATTATATCGACTCAAGATACAGCAAGATCTAATAAGAAATAGGAAGATCGTTAAGATCGAAAGGCATATTAAAATGGAATTGATATATTTGGCTGTGACATTAATGCCAGGTAATAAATTTCATCGGCGCGTGAGTCATCGGAGAAGGCAACTTATCCGATCTTAAGCTTCAATACCAAATATGGAAAGGGTAGCACACCTGGTGTTTTTCCCCCACCATGATTGCCATACTTTGGGCCTATAAAAGGCGAAGGTTCCAATAGAAGTCAGTTCAGTCGCTCAGTCAACGTCCGATTTCTAAAATGTAACCAACGCGAGTCTAGTTCAGTGTCGTCACTTCTTACCGCGAGTTCAGTCCAGTCAGTGCAGTTCAGTCCAGTCTCATCAAATTATTCACCGCTAGTCGGACCAGTTCTAATTCGACGCCAAGTTCAACGACTGTAAAAAGTGAAAGGGAATCGCCTTCCAAATTATCTGTAAAACCTGGGATCAGGGAATCGACTATCTTAACCGGCTGGACCACAAATTTCCGATCTGACTGAAATTATCCCAATCTACTGGACTCATTTCATCACCGAGCTAATTCCAACGCAGGGTAATTACTAAGTATTTCAACTTTATATATTCATGTCTATCTTTTCCATGGTGCTTATTTTAAATACTTTTATTGTTAATAAATATATTTTATATGATCAACCCTTCTTATTCACTGACCATTTCTCATCACTTAGCGAGGATCTTTTCGATCCTTACATAAAATGAGGAGATCTTTAAAGATGAGAAGCGTTACGTTTCTGACGTAACAATTGCTCTCATTTTTTTAATTTTGAAATTGTTATTAAGGGCTGTGGAGGGTTGCCATCGAAAGTACTACACTCAGAAAAAATATTTGATTGAATCAAAAAAATTATTTTGTGACATCCCTACTTTCCCCCTGGTTGCCAGACGCTTCAGTCAGCCAGGGTTCTGTAGGAGTGGGGGAGTAGGGAATGAAAATAACTGTTGAGACGATCGAGTATAATTTACAATATAATTTATTAATAAAGACAAATAGAAGAGAATACATGAAGATAGATGAAGTAGAGATTTAAAGCGGAATATGTGCGTGTATGTATGTGCGTGTGTGAGTGGATATAAAGATAAATCGTTGTGTCGTGCCGGTGTCCGTGTAACAGAGTTTACGTGTGCGTGTGTGTGGGTGTGTGCGCGTGAGCGTGAGTGCGTGTGATTGCCGGGATAAGCGTGTGAATGGAAGCGGAGGTAGTTTCGAGTGTGAGGAAAACAAAAGCGGGCACTGGCCTATTGGTTTCGTGTTCCTGGAATAAATGAAAACAGTGTTATTTATTGTTCGCGCGGTGATATTTAAACAATCCTGAACACGGGCCTCCGGGAAGCGTTCATAACCGCCCCTGTCCCTTCTCCTTCGAGTAGGTAACGTCCGTATGGTTGAGTCGGTGTTGTCTTAGGGCAGGGTGGTCCCAGCGATAGTGTGCGGGTCAGGTGCGGGTTTGGTTCGGGTGTGACGTCCTCACCCAGGGATGTCGGGGCCAGGGAAGCTGATTCCCGGCCCATGTCGAAAGCCCACCATGGGGGAACCCATTCGTCGGTGCTCGACACGGCATCCTGTGGGGATTGGTCCGGTCGGGGTGTGACGTCCTCACCCAGGGATGTCGGGGCCAGGGTCAGTCAGGTGCGCCTGAAGCTGATTCCCGGTCCATGTCGAAAGCCGACCATGGGGGAACCCATTTGTCGGTGCTCGACACGGCATCCTCTGGGGATTAGTCCGGTCGGGGGTGGTTGCCACATCCTGGTGAAGCCTGAGCAGCACCTAGTCAAGGGAACCTGAAGCTAAGTGCCGACTCGCACCGAAAACTGGCGCCAGTGCGACGCTCCGGTGTGACCCGGCTCGCCGCCCCGGATCAACTGCCCTTTCTCGGCTCTACGGCCTTCCCTTTATACCCATCCGCGCGTGGTGGGGGAAAACGGAGAGCAGTGGGGGTCGCTGCTGCGCGCGCTGGTCGGTATGCTGGGGGGGGGGGGGAGGAAAACGTGACCGAATGTACCGCCGAGTACAGTCCGTCACAATTTGTATAAAACACTTTCTTTGATGTAAGGAAATGTTTTGTTTTAATGAAACAAAATTTTTTTGATTCAAACAAAATATCTTTGGATCAAATAAATATTGGTTCGAATCAAATAAATTTCTGCCTTGAATCAAACAAATTATATCTTTGACCATATATCAATGCATTAATTTCTTTGTTTTGAAGAAAAATTAATTTGATTTAAACAAATATTTATTTGGTTCAAAGATATTATGTTTGAATCAAACAAATTTTATTTCATTTAAACAAATCATTTCTTTAAAGCAAAGAACGTTGTTCAAACTAATCATTTTATTTGATTCAATCAAATCTTTTTTCTGAGTGTACAATTTCCAAGCTTTAGAGGTTTCAAAATGCTAAAGACAGATAATATCTTGTACATTTGCAAGAAGGTAGGTGTACAGGGATGATCGTTTGTTTCTCCAAAAGGAAAGGAACACAAAATTAGTGAAACTTTTATGCAGTATTGATAATATTCCATTTGAAATCTCATACTATATTTCTTATACAAATCTATTTTGTAAAAAAATATAAAAGTGCTCTCTTCGATATTTAATTTATATTTATATTATATTATATATATATATTATACTATATATATTATTATATATATTATGTATTTATTTAAATTATTATTTAATTACACTTTTTCAGAAAATCACCCGTTCAACACAATGCTTTTGTAGAGTGTGACGCGTGCAACGCGCTCTGGTGAGAAAATTTTGCAAATGGAAACTATAATCACTAAGGGAAGCAAGTTCTCGCTGTTCAGGCCTAGAGTTCTAAAGAGTTTATGTGACCGAGAATATATCTGGGAGCACGGGAATATAACTGAGAATTTCTCTGATGAATGTGCTCTTCGAGAATCTATAAGAATTTAAAAATATTTTTCCGTAACGGTTCAAGCTTTCAATTGTTTTTGATAAATGCTTTGTTCTGGAAGTTCGTGTAACGTGCTCAATAAAAATGGGCAGAAAGAGAATATGGTTTGGAATTATTTTATAAGAATTATTGATAAACAAAATAAAGCTTCTTTCAAGTGCAAATACTGTGATCAGGTGTACAGAAAGCATGCCACTCGACAAGTAGAGCACTTAAAAAAGTGCATAAACTGTCCCGAAACTGTCAAACAATTATTTAAATCAAAGCTTAATTTATGCGAAGAAAACTTGAATTACTTGTTCTTTACGTTTGAATTTAATAAAATGGCTATAAAAAAATTTTGATATTGAATTCCGATAAAACTTGACATTTTTCGTAGTTTTATTTTTATGAAACCTTCACTATTGCAATATATAGTGTTTGGAAATAAATTTACAATATTATAAGGTTTAATGATAAAGAAAATATTGGTGAAGTTAAAATTCTCTTAAATTCTCTGTAAATTCTCAAGTTGTCTTAAAATGACGGTCACAGTCACGAGAACGTGACCGGATTTTAAATGTCCGAAAAATTTAGAACTCTATTCAGGCCCTCTTAAGGTAGTTGTTGCGCCAAAAATCAGTCTCTCGAAAAAGAAGTTTTTCTGTGATTTCAAGACTGGTAATTATATCATCAGCCGTGTCATATGTAAGGAAAGACACTCTTTTTAATAAAAAAAATTTTTAAATTATGAAAAGTAATATTTTAATAATGTTTTTTGTAATAGGATATTTCTTTATTATCGATCCATACCAAATTTTCAAAAATGGTGCGATTCTGATAAATCATGAATCATTTTTTTAGGAAAAGGATTCTCTACAACTTTACCGTTTCCGATTTTTGAAAATAAATTCTTTAATGGTTGAAATCATTAAGAAACAATTTCCCAAAACGAAATTTTTATAAACAAATTGCTGAATTTGATAATAATTGATTCATTTTTAAAAATCGGAAACGGTAAAGTTGTAGAGAATCCTTTTCCCAAAAAAAAGATTCATGATTTATCAGAATCGCACCATTGTTGAAAATTTGGTATGGAGCGATAATAAGGAAATATCCTATTACAAAAAATGTGATTTTTCATAATTTAAAAATTTTTTTTATTAGAAAGAGTGTCTTTCCTTACATATGACACGGCTGATGATATAATTACCAGTCTTGAAATCATAGAAAAACTTCTTTTTCCAGAGACTGATTTTTGGCGCGACAACTACCTTAACTCAATGGTAGAAATATGAAGAAGCACAGCGCCAACAGTTGGCCGCAACTTGAATTAAAAGTATCAATGTGTGGCGTATGTACGTTATATATACATTGTATATATGTGAACAATTTTAAAATTGACTATAATGATCAGTAAAATGGATAAACTAAGTGAAAAACACGTATAAAATACAGAAAGTTTAAGCAATAAATTTTTTATACAATTTTTCACTTAGTATATCCATTTTACTCATCATTATATTCAGTTTTATAAACTATAAGACAATGTAAGTCCATTCCCATCTTTTTAATGCAACAACACTGAAGGCACTATTTTTTTCTTGAACACATTTCGCGGACCACATGAATAATCCTGCTCGCGAAAATGCAAATAGCACACTCGATACCCGCTCTTGTAATTTTCTTTGTAGGTTAGATTCTTCACAAGTGGGTTTAACACTGCCTCTAACCACAACGTTTGTTGACGTTTGTGCAACGCAGTGCAACGAGGACCAAACGAGGATATGCGAAGACAGACTCAGACTTTGGTGAGCGGGGTGGGGTTCAGCGGGGCCGACACGTAGCACCAACAGCTGGCCGCAACTTGTACTACGCCTAAAATAATAATCATAATTCTTCATATTCCCCCATAGTCGCCGCTGCAGGCAGGGAGTCGGATAGGGCTGATTGACAGCTTGACAACATAATGTAAACAAAAGTTATGACATTATGGTTAATGAAGAATTACAATCACAAATAAAAAATGATTTCTAAATAAGTGTCGAACTTTCAAATTGTATTAAATTAATAATTAAGATCCAAAATATTTTAAAAGTGAATTTTTAAATATTTTAATTGAAGATATGTGTTGTTGATAATTGGCTCTAGGGTCCAAAGTAAATAAAAACTTAGTTTGTTATTAGTAGTTATAGTTATAGAATATATAGTTAGTTATGGAAGTTTTGGTTCTGATCGAAGCCCTCACCAGATATTTATTTTTAAAATAAAAAATGCATAATAAAAAGTTATTAACTTAGGATTTTTTTGATGGAAATTTTTAAAAATCAACATTTGAGAAAAAAACTTGTGAAAAGCAGCCTATAATTATCATTGAGTCCTTTCATCGATATGAAATCAAATAATTATATTCTGAAACATTTTCAATTTAAAGAATTTGAATTTTTTCTGTGGAAAAAAAGACGCTTTCGAATGCTCAAGGATTTGAGCCCAAGTCTCAGTGGAAAAATTTGGAACTCAACCTATTAATTTAGAATTATTTTCAATTATTTTATACAAAAGAAATATTTTGAAAAATTGTTGAATTCTTTCAACCTCTTCTTTCGAAACAATGTCAAGTTTTTTATTGACTCGCATGTAAAACTATGTTGATTTTCAAAAATTACCAACAAAGAAATCCTAAGTTAACAAATTTTATTTTGCATTTTTTATTTTGAAAAATAAATAATCTTCTGCAATTTCATACATATTCAATTATATGAATAGGTAATTGACAGATTCGAGATCTTGTACTTCGCTAAAGGATAATTTTTTAGGGACATTACAGCAATTAATTTTTTTAATTAAAAATTTGTACTTAGACCACATTAAATTAAGATTAAATTTAAATGTAAATCTGGTAAAAGAAATATATTGTTTTTCGACCTGAGCCACATTTCTTGACTTTGAATTTCATTGGAAGATTTTTCGGTTAACGTTCAAATTTTTCAACAAATTTGTCAGATCAGCCAATTGCAAAGGCTTTCAAAGTATTTAATAGAAATAATTATACGTATTTCTCGAATATTTCAAAACAAAAATGGCCTAAAATAAAGATTTATAAGATTTTGTAAAATTGTGGTAAAATTTGAAATGTCTTATTTAATAAGTGATTGATCTTGTCACGTCCCGCGACGTATTTGAATGTATATAATACACACAGGCTGGTTTGAGTTAGAAATCTATGAGAGAATCGATAAAGGGGAATAGGGAGTAGGGGAAGTAGGGAGCAGTATAGGGCCCCTTCTCCTCTAAGAAGATATGACTACGTCACGATTTTCGCTGACCGTCAATTTGTATAGAAAAATATAAAAGAGGCCCACACCAAGAGAAAGCAGTCAGTAAATTCTTCGTCTAGTTCGACACTTAAATTTTCCTTCGGATTTATAACCGGTCTCGCGACAATAGTCCAGTGCGGTATTTCAATTTAACTTCGGAAATCTCTGAGTTTGAGATTAATAAAATTCGATTGGGACAATTTAAAATCCAAGTTCGGGAGTCGTAAAAGTGATCGTAGACTTGAATAGATCTTGCAAAGATCTTCGAACAGTGTCGTAAATTTGAATCACCGCCCTTTACGGAATATACCTGTGCGGCCTATAACTCCGTCTCTCTCACACACTTGGAATACACCTGTGGGGATCCAGTACTTACAACTCACCGCCGTGTGGATTAAACCTCAACACAACTTACGAATCATAAAGGTACCGAACCTCTCTCTCTCTCTATCTTTATTCTTTGTCTCTTTCTCACCTACGTACCAACCAGCCTGTGCCTACATTATATAAGAATTGTCTTAACGAATGTATATCCGGAAATTTTAACCAGTAAAATAAATTCAATTTGTATTATTATCATAATCATTGTGTCTTTCATTGACTTATCCTCATCCCTAAGCGAGGATCATTCGATCCTAACTTAAAACGAGGAATCTTCGATCAAAGTAAGTATTTACGTATTTGTGACGTAACATACTTCCTTTTTTCTGGTGCATCGGCCCGGGAAACACAAGTCAATTGAAAATTAACACATTGATTATTTCTAGTGAATAAATAAATGATTATAAAATATTATTTCAACTTGTAACTTGAAATTTCAATAAAATAGATTTGTTAGATCACAAAGGGATTTGACCTTGAGGCTAACCTTAATGATTTAATAAACAAATCATTTCTTTGAAATTTTATAATTTATATAAATTGTATAAAATAAAATAAGTTTGAAAAATCACGCAGGGATCTGACCTTGAGGCTAACCTAAGTGATTAAGTAACTTATCTTATTTAAAAAATTATTCTAATTTGTTAACTAAGTTTTGATTTAAGTTAAAACAAACAAAAAAAAACAGCACACGAGAGTATAAGTCCCTTTTGGGTACGTTGAACGGTCACCATTGATTACGATCATTGGGTAGGGCAAAGTTCGAAGTGCTTGTGATTGTATTGTTTATAACTTTAATTTTAACTGTGTTAAGGAACAGAATATTTTTATTTGCAAAGATTGTCCAAGGATCTGAGCTTGAGCCTAACTTGTCCAATCTAGAGAAAAATAAATTGTGCATAACTCGAATCTTATCTGATCCTTGTTATAACCAATTTTATTTATTTAAACAAAAAAAAAACAATTTATAATTTATTAATTTAATAACATAGATTATTATAGTTTACAAAAGACACACGTGGTTGGTACAAAATAAATATACATATATATATATATATTGTTATAATTTTAAGAAATGTTTTATTTAACATTATAATTTTACAAAAAAATTTGAGCGATTATTTATTTATTTGAATGTTTTATAGAATTATATTCTCATTTGTTATTTTATTTCCCAATAAAAGAGTACAAATTTTAATTTTGTTATAAACAAATAAAAATAATTAAATAATTATTATTAATATCATTTTTATGAATGGTTTTAAACTACAATTATACTTTTACTAATTTAACTTTATTAACAAACAAAATTTTACATGTAGTTTTTTAAAATTGTTATAAACAATTGATAATTAACAATAAATAATATAATATAACGCTCAACAAAAGGGAAACTGTAAAATTATAATGACTCAATATCAAATTCAAATACCCCTGTAGAATCCGCCCAAAAGGTTATCACAAGTAGTAAAGCCATACATGATAACCAACTCGCAAAATTTGTGGATCAGAATCAAATAGATTCCTTGAAACTAAAAAGATCAGGTAAAATCAAGGGAAATTTAGTCGATAATAAATACAAAGATATTTCAAACCCTTTTCCTGCTGAACAAGAATTAGATGACACTCTTCAGCTAGACGATTCACGTTTTGACAAGACGCTAATTAATGATCAAAGCATATTAAGTGAAAATTCCAGTAAAACTAGCGGGTTTCATTCAAGTTTTTGTCAAGATTTAAGCATTGTGACAGGATCTAGTAATCAAGATCAAACTTTAACGAACGAATTATCTTATTTTGACGAATCTAATTTGCTAAGCTCAACGGTAATAACAATAGAAAACAAAACTTTGAAAGAAAAATTGAAAACCTCATTGGCACGCGACTCTCTAATTAGTAACAACGATAGTGACGACGACAAAAGCGATACAGAAGTCATAAATCAGGATAATCCCGTAATAGTAAACAACGAAGAGATGGCCGTAGCCATACCTAACAGCCAGCAGGTATCCTTACGCGACGCGCTAGAGGTGGTCCCTTTGTTCGACGGAAGTAACCTCCCATTGTCCCATTTTATTGAGGGTTGCATGGAAGCAAAGGCAATGCTGCCGACACCTGCTGCCCAAGAAAATCTTGCACGTCTATTGAGAGGTAAATTGTCTGGTGAGGCACGAAAATGTATTTTTGGGTCAACGTATGCAACAATAGAGGAATTAATAGAAAAATTGAAAAGAGTATATGCCCCTGCGAAAAGCGTATATCAATTGCAGGGAGAATTAGGTAACACATTTATGTGGGAAAGAGAAAATGTCCTTTCCTATGCTGCTAGAATTAAAGAAATTGCTGATAGAATAGAAGATGCTCACAGACTTAATAATGACGGTCAGGTAGATAATGCTTTTAAACAAAATTTAGAAAGAGATGTAATTCAATGTTTTATACGCGGTTTGCGTCCTGAGTTAGAAATTCGTGTAGAAGAAAAGGACACATTTAAGGAAGTAGTTAATGATAAAATAGACATAGAACGAAGACTGGCTGCATCTTCTGCACTGCGAAGAAATAAAAATACTGATTATTTAAAAACCGAAGAATCAACTAATAATAATAAAAATAATAAAACCACCCGATTCAACGTAGCACTTAAAAATAAAACTATTTGTTTAATTTGTAAAAAATCAGGTCACACAACTGAAATATGTTTTCATTTAAGTAAAGCTCAAGATGCAGTTCTTAATAATAAACAACAAAAATTGTTGAATCCTAACCAACGAAGATATAGTAATTTCAATGGTGAAAGAGGTAATAATAATAATAATTTTGCAAGAAATAGTTACAATGATTTTCCAAATAATAATTTTTTGAGAAATCAAAATTATAATTTTAATAATAACAACAATCATTTTATACAAAATAGAAACAATAATTATAAAAACAATAATAATAATTTTTTACAACAAAGATATAACAATAATAATAATTTTCCTAGAAATTTTTACAATAATGTTAATAATAATAATAGACAATTGAATCCAGGACAGTATAAAAACTTTAACTCAGGACAATTTCAAAATCGAAATAAACCATATGAAAATAGATTTTTACAAAATAATAACACTGAACAAAATTCAAATTACACTGAAATAATTTGCAATTACTGTAAACAACCCGGTCATTTAGTACGAGACTGCAAGATACGACCAAATAGCCAATCCCAAACAGCTAATCAGGAAAACTCCAAAGCTCTCCCCAGCACGGGTGCACTGAGGAAAGCATAAATCGAGAACCACTGGCATCCACTTCTAACGATCATACAACAACAACAATAAATATTTCAAAGTCCACTTCAATTCCATCAATTATAATATCAACGGAAGGTCTAAAAAATCCAACACACATGATGATTGATACTGGTGCTGCTCGAAATTTAATTAAACAAAAGGTTCTCAACCCTGAAGTACCCATAAATAGCCAAAACGTATTGAAACTTACAGAAATTAATGATTTACCACTTTACACGTTAGGACAGGTAAAAATAAACATTTTTGGTTATCCAACGATATTTAACATTATTCCCAATGAAGTCCCAGTAGAAGAAGATGGAGTATTAGGATCAGAATTTTTTCAAGATAATAGTGTGAATATAAACTATACTTCAAAATGCTTAGAAATTGAGAACCACTGTTACCCTTTTAAATCTGCCAATACATTTACTATTCCAGCTCGAACAGTTACAACATTTTATGTTAATATAAAAAATACAGAAAAGAGTGAAGGGTATGTACCTCGATTACATATCCAAGATGGCGTCTACGTAGGTGACGCAGTTGTAAAAAATCACAGAGGAAAAGCTTATTTAAAATTTGCAAACACAAATGAAATCCCAATTACATTATCCGTCCCATTAGTTAATTTAGAAGAATTTGAAGAACAAGAATGTTATAAACAAATTAAAAATTTAATTAATTTCAAACAAACAAATGACGAAGATTTATCAAGTAAAATATTAAATAACTTTTTAAAAACTGACAATTCTCTAATTGACTCATGCAAATTTTATAATGTAACAGACGAAGACGGAGTAGAATGTATTAAAAAACTTCTTCGATTAGACCACTTAAATCAAGATGAATATGAACATGTAGAAAAATTAATTAAAAATAATGCAGACAGATTTCAAATCCCAGGAGAACCACTTGAAGCTACTAATGTATTACAACATTCAATTCCTACTGTAGATGACGCTCCAATTTTTTCAAGACAATATAGATTTCCCCCAGTTCACAAGAAAGAAATTACAAGAAAGTCGATGAATTATTAAAAAATAAAATAATCAAGCCCTCACAATCACCATATAACACTCCAGTGTGGATAGTTCCTAAAAAACCTGACTCCCAAGGAAAAATAAAATGGAGAATGGTTCTTGATTTTCGTAAATTAAATGAAAAAACAATTGGCGATTCGTATCCTCTACCTAATATAAACGATATACTTGATTCTCTAGGATCAGCAAAATATTTTTCAGTGTTTGATTTAGCTACCGGTTTTCACCATATAAAAATGGACCCAAAAGACTCGCATAAAACCGCATTTTCCACACCTCACGGTCATTACGAATTCGATAGAATGCCTTTCGGTTTAAAAACTGCACCAGCCACATTTCAAAGATTAATGGATTTAACATTAACTGGATTAATCGGAACGGAACTTTTTGTATATCTTGATGACATAGTTATATATGCAAATACTCTAGAAGAGCACGAAATTAAATTCAACAATTTAGCAGAAAGACTTAGAAAAGCAAATCTTCACTTACAACCAGACAAATGCGAATTTTTACGACCTGAAGTAGGATATTTAGGTCATATAATTGATAAAAATGGAGTACGTCCAGATCCAAAAAAGATAATATCTGTAAAAAACTTTCCAATTCCAAAAACACAGAAAAATGTTAAACAATTTTTAGGCTTAGCAGGATATTATAGACGATTTATTCATGGATTTTCAAAAATTGCAAGTCCTTTAAATCAACTTCTGAAAAAAGATATACCTTTTAATTGGACAGAAAAACAACAAGCAGCTTTCGATATTTTAAAAGCAAAGTTATGTGAAGAACCAATTTTACAACGACCTGATTTTTCTCAACCCTTTATACTCACAACAGATGCCTCAGGATTTGCAATAAGAGGTATTTTATCATAAGGTAAAATAGGTAAAGATAAACCAATAGCATATGCTTCACGTAGTCTAAGTGATACTGAGAAAAAATATGATACATATGAAAAAGAAGCTCTTGCTATAATATTTTGTGTAACTCATTTTCGTCCTTATTTGTATGGAAGAAAATTTACTTTAGTGACTGATCACAAACCTCTAGTTTGGTTTCAAAATTCTAAAGACCCTTGTTCACGAGTTTCACGTTGGAGATTAAAACTCGCAGAATATGATTTTGATGTAATATACAAAGCAGGAAAAATGAATGTAAATGCAGATGCTCTCTCAAGAAACCCTATTGATGATAGCCAGGAAAAATCAAAATATTTACAAGTTGATGACAATGATACTTTCATGACTTCTCAAGAAAAAACGTTTTCCAAGAAAACTTTTACAAGAAATAAACAAGAAAACTCTAAAAATGAGGTAAGACCTTTAAAACGAAGAAACTTGAATCCAGGAATCGTACCAGACGACGTACCATAGATCATTTTAGCGAAATTCCAGAAGCTCAAATATTAAATATTGACTAATAAATTCTAGAATTTTTACAAGAATTCCTTAGTGAAGAATCATTTAGTGAGATTGGTAAGAATATTTTAAAATACACAAATTTATTCAAAAATATGGCTTCAAGACTTATTTTTATGACAATATTTTTATTAAGTCCAATGTTTTCCAAAAAATACGAAAATTTATCATGGAAAACTATTACTACAAGAGCTCAAAAGAGAATAGACCAAGATAAAGCAAAAAATATGAATCGAAATGAAACTCAAGAAAAATTAGACGAAAATTTTTCTTCTAAACCTCTTGTGAAAAAATCACGAGGTAGGCCAAGAAAAAATCTACTTACAAATTTAAAAAATATTCCCTCCCAAACAAAAAGAAAGAGAGGTAGACCAAGAAAACAAATATTTGAAAACGAATTACCAGAAATAAATATGCAAAAGGGAAGCCGAACAAAAGTAGAATCAGATTCCGACTCTGATCCTGATTATTTAGATTATTTGAAACAAACTCAAGCAAAAAACAGAAAAAAGAAGAATGCCAAAAAGCAAAAAAATATTAATGAATTCGAAAGTGATGACAGTGAAAATTATTTCTCAACCTCAGAAGATGAAATCAACGACATTGAAACCTCACACGAAGGAAATGATGGAGAAAATTATGAAGAAAATTGGGAAGAGAATTTTGAAGATGATCTTGAAGACGATTTTGAAAAGAATTTCGAACAGAATTCTGAAGAAAATTTTGAAGACAATCTTGAGGAAAATTTTGAAGAGAAGTTTGAAGAAAACCAAGAAGAAAAATTGGAAGAAGAATTTGAAGAGCCTTATTTTGAAGAAAATTTGAGATTAAACCGAAGATCTCAAATAAATTGTGAAAAAATCGATAAAGATCATGATAATTATAATCGCCCACCCCCAGAACCTCCTCCTATAAACTCTCAAACAGAAAAAATTATAACAAGGAAAAATTTAGTTGAATGTCGCGATCAATTAACTATGCGAAAAGATAATTATGCATATTTTGTTACAACAAATGGAACTCCTCGCGACAACGGATCAAAAACTTTAGAAAAACGTGAAATTTTACCAAAATTTAAAAATTTACAAAAAGGGATAGCAAAAGAGATTAAAAAAGGAAACTACTACCATTTTGCACTTCCAATTGAAGAAGAAACTAAAGACAATTTATCCGAAACATTAAATAATATAAAATTATCAATATACTCATTACATGAATTATCTCAAAATCTGAAGTTACGGTCAATTAGTATTTCTAAAACTTCCAGAATTAATCATATACTTTGGGAAGAAGTGAAATCAATTTTTGACTCAATTTTTTCAAATTCAACTACAAAAATTATAGTTTGCAATGGAATAACGCAATATCCAACAAAAGAACAACGAACTCATTTAATCGAAGAAGCTCATTCTTCAGCATTAGGAGGCCATAAAGGCGTCACAAAAACTTATAGTCGAATTCGCCAAAAATTTTTTTGGGAAAATATGAAAGTAGACATTCAAAAATATATTCAAGGCTGTTTACAATGTCAAATAAAAAAATTAATCAGAGTCAAAACAAAAAATCCTATGGTAATCACAGACACACCCACTACTGCTTTTGAAAAAATATCAATGGACATTGTTGGTCCACTACCTGAAACAAAATCTGGTAACTTATATATTCTAACGATACAAGACAATTTTACCAAATATTCTTTAGCAATACCTCTTCCTAATCACCAAGCTAGTACAATAGCAGATGCTTTTGTGAAAAAATTTATTTGCATATTTGGATCACCAAAAGGAGTACTTACTGATCAAGGCAGAGATTTTTTAAGTAATTTATTAAAAAGATTGGCAAAACGTTTTAGAATTAAACAATTTCGTA
Source organism: Diplolepis rosae (assembly GCA_030998225.1). Classification (NCBI taxonomy): domain Eukaryota; kingdom Metazoa; phylum Arthropoda; class Insecta; order Hymenoptera; family Diplolepididae; genus Diplolepis; species Diplolepis rosae. The sequence continues at coordinate 4,261,610 of JAPYXD010000082.1, forward strand.
CCACAGCTTTTCATCCTCAATCAAACGGATCATTAGAACGTTCACATCATGTTTTAGGAGAATATCTCAAACAATTTGTTGCAAAAAATTCAGAATGGGATGATTGGCTTGAACTAGCAATGTTCTCGTATAATACTAGTGTACATGAAGGCACAAAATGCACACCCTATGAATTGGTTTTTGGTAAATTAGCTCGTGAACCTTCCAGCGAACCTTTATCACAACAAGAAAAATTACAAACGTATGATGATTATTTAATTAATTTCGTAACTCAACTACACGAAATGCGAACACACGCAAGAGAGAATCTTATTTCAGCAAAAGAAAAATCGAAAATATATTATGATAAAAAAATAAATCCTTTAGAAGTAAAAATTGGAGACAACGTATTTTTATTAAAAGGAGGTAAAATAAAAAAACTAGAGAACCATTATAAAGGGCCTTATGAAATATTGGAAGTGTTGGGAAAAGTAAATGTCAAAATAAGCTATAAAGGCAAAACAACTGTATTTCACATAAATAGACTAAAACGCTCACATGTGAAAGTACAAAAGTAAATAAATAAAGAAAAAATAGCAAACAAAATATCTACTTTGATTATAAAATATATATATACAATTTAAATAAAGATATAGAAATTTTATTTTGTCGATAAATGGTAAAAATAAAAGAAATAAAATAAAAAATATATATATATAAAAAATTTATATAAAAATATATATTTTATATAAAAAATATATACAACAAATTTAGACATAACACATTATTACAGTTATAATGGATAAAATTCATCGCAAACGCATAGATGATCTCATTGAAATAGTTCCCTGTTTTATCGACATGGTAGCTCTCTGGCCATACTTAATTCAAACTGGAATTTTTAACCAAGACGACTGTAATATTCCCACATGGAGCAAAAACCTAAACAATCCAGATACAATAAAAGACATTTTTTCAACAATCAAAACAAGAGGACCAGACGCATACAAAAACTTGATTATCAGTTTACGCCTATCAGATCATATTGTCATAGCTGACATGTTGGATATTATAGACTAAGTACATAAAATAAAAAACTTAATAAATATCATAAAAAAAAATATATATATAACAGTAACAACAAAATTGTTTATTAAGTAATTTTATTCATTCTTTTTTTTTTACAAAGCAAGCTGCTAATTGGAACCTCCTTTTTCCAGAGATGGGATTACGAGGCTTCCTTTTGGCACTGCTCATTTGCAAATTCAACTATATAACAACAGTCTACGCCATCATAGGATTCGATTGCGGTTCAAATCAATCAAATATTACGACATTATCTTTACTAGAGGTAGGAGAATGTGATCTACCTCGATCTCAAGTACATGTTGAAAGAGTTTATATACAACTTTTACAATTAACTGGATTTTCAAATACAAAAGTAATACAATGCAAAATAGAAATTCGACGCGCCATCTCTCATTTTGGTATGCATTCTCACAGTTCCATAGTTGCAAATGGCCACAGTGAATATATACATGATGTTACACGAGATCAATGTAATCAAATGCACACAATAGGAACATTTTTAGTAACCCCTTCTCTTCAGATATCAAAGTTAAAAGTAAATGAAACTTCATTTCACAGTGTTACTTTAGAAGGTTCTGTAACACGTAATGGAGACTGTACTTGTACACAATTTTCTGACCCATACGGAACATGGAATAATGTCGTAGTCCAAGCAATATTCAAAATAACTTTACAAGAACACTACGCGACTATTCATTTAAATTCAAATAAAATTCAATTAGGATCTGGAATAATATGCACACTTTCAGACACATTCTGTACAGACGTAGAATATGGACAAGCATTCTGGGATACATTACCTAATGACGTGTGTAATTTTAACAAATATGAAATTATTTATGAGAGACCAGCAACTAAAACATATGACAACACGACAGACATTTCTGAAACCTTGTATTCTTTAACGACTGAAGATATAACCTTTGTACTGGCTGAAAAAACAAGAAAACCAGTTTGCAGTTACGTTTTAATACAAACTGAACATCCAAAATTATTAATTTTTGAAACCAGACCTGGGAATTCATTTTTAGAAAATAAACATTTAGAAGTTCAAAATATGGACATTTTCACATACGTCAACTCTAAATTTATATATGTAGAACGACACATACGCACTGAAGTAAATATACTTTATCACGATGTTCTTACTCAACGATGCATACTTGAACAGCAAGTTTTTAGAAATACATTAACCTTAGCAACCCAATCACCAGACGAATTTGCATATCATTTAATGAAAGGCCCAGGATATATGTCAGTAATTGCAGGAGAAGTAGTACATATCGTAAAATGTATACCGGTTGAAGTAAAATATCGCAAAACTGAAGAATGTTATCTACAACTACCAATATTTAGAGGAAATCAATCCTTTTTCCTTTCTCCACGAACTCATATATTAACAAAATCAGGTATCCAAACAAATTGCAATTCTTTCCTTCCACCAATGTACCTTTTTGGAGAAACCTGGTACAAATTACTACCAAATCCTGTCGAATCCATAGCACCAACTATAGTTAAACCTCTCACAAAAGCAACCTGGAAATACACAAATCCTTCATCCTTAGCAACAAGTGGCATTTATTCTCAATCTGACCTTGATAAGCTACGAGATCATATAATGTTCCCAGCAGAAAAACCAATGATTTTAAATTCTTTAGCTAGAGAAATAACAGGACATCCGACTATTAATCAAGGAATATCATTGACAAATTTATTTAACCAAGAAGTAATTGATAAAATTGCTGAATCAGCTTGGGGTAGATTTTGGACAGTTTTTACAAATTTCGGTACTACTAGTGCAGGTCTAATTGGATTAATTATAATAATTAGAGGGATCAAATTAATAGCAGATACCATTATTCATGGTTATGCATTGCATAGATTATTTGGATGGTCTCTCCATTTACTAGGCGCCTTCTGGGATTCGGTCACTAACCTTTTGTTACACTTAGGTACCAACCGACCTGCTGGACCTCCCGCTGAGAGCCATCAACCACTGCTTACAGCTTCAGCACCACAAAACTCTATAGAGGAAACTAAAAGTTCATCTCCTAACGAAAATACCAATTCAGGTAAAGATCATAATAGTACGAAGACTACTCTTTATCCTCACTCTGAACTAAAAGAAGAACTTAGTAGATCACATTATTCAATCCGAATCTAACATCTTAAAGAATGTCGCATGTTCCTTTTACAACCTTACTAAACAAAATTATTCAACAAAGAGGAGATCCACCCCTCATTTATGAGATACTCATTGAACAAACCAATAATAATGAATGTCTATTTCACGTTAATTTACAATATAACAATTATATAATAATGAATAGTGGCAAAGATAAAGAAAACGTAAAGCAAAAGGTAGCACAAAATTTATATAATGCTTTAATTAATGAATCAAAGGAAACAAATCAAAACGTCCAACCGAATTCTATTGGTAAAAATTTCAAAAAATTAAACGAAATTTGCACTCAAAATAAAATCGAATATCCAAAATATACAGTATTACGAGTAAAAACTTCATCAAAAAACTCAACATACATAGCAATTTGTTTTATTAATGATATCAAACGAATAGGAATTGGAAACACAATAAAAACAGCAATGGATTTCGCAGCTATAAAAACGATAAATTCTCTTTTGAAAAAAGATAAAAAATGTGAAGTAAATTTAATAAACTCACTAGAACATTTGCATGTTACAATCCAAGAATCACTTATAAATGATCCAAAACCTTCAACGAGTGGTCAGATAACAAAACCTAATATTAACAGTCGTTTTAAAAATATAAATCCTTATAAAATAAAAAGAAATAATATTTCTACTACATCGCCTTTTTCTGGAAAAAGCTTTAAGAAATGTTTTAAATGCGGATATAGACCCCCCAATCAGTACAATAAATTCTAATATAAATATTCCATACTGATTCAGGAAATCATCTATAATGGAGCATTACTATGATGAGCCTACCCACGTGCGAAGTTACAAAAAAAAGATATGTAGAACAGACTCTCTGGGACTTTTAAACCACGTGGAAATTTTGAGAAATTTTACGATAAAATATGGATTACCGTTACCACAATACATCGTTTATCCTGATCCAAATTCAAAAACCAAATCATTTTTTATTTCTCTATTTAATACAAACGATCATTTTGCTGTACAAGCGGGTCCTACAAGCGAGTTAGCCGAAAATAGAGCTGCTTTAAAATTACTACAAATATTAATAAGATCTTATGATCTTTGCGATGAGGATTTTTATAATAATAAATGTAAAGAAACAAAAAAAACGAAGAATCAAAGTGTTCAAACTGATCCAAGACCAAAATTAGTATCATGGAAAAATTCATGTAGATATTGTAACACTCAAATGCATGCTACAAAAGAGTGCCGTAGACGGAATGTTTTTAAAGCTGATAAATCAACACAAGTTCCCCCTCCACTTCCACCACGAAACTCCTCAACATTTAGTAATCTATTTTCCCCTTTTTTCCAAAAAACTTCTAGACCTAAATCCAACCATATGTAAACATCCAATTTTATCCAATACTAATCCTTTTTTTTCTTTTTCAGCCATTCGAGAAGCATAATGAAATTCCTATACCAACTACCTTATGGCGTATACTTGATGCTAATTCTGTTTTTCACTTCTAAAGCAGATAACTTGTATATCAATTCACAATTTTATCACTCATCTGGTATTTATTTTGAACCAATTTAAAAAATACGTCTATTTTCCGAAAATTATAATTTTATCTCTTATTTTGACATTTTGCAACCAGAAAACTTAAAATATAAAATAATAGATATTTCTCACAAACTTTATGAACATTGTATACTCACAAATATTGCAAACAACTGTAATATATATAATCACCACACTCAGCTTGAATTTATGAAAGAACGTATAAATTATTTTCTCGGAGAAATTTCATTTATATCCAGACAAGCTCATAACATCACTAAAATTCCCAAAAATAGTGATCCATTTTTACATCAAATTCAAAAAGTTCTTCTACAATCAAAAATAAGACAAAAAACTTCTCTTTATTGGCCTAAAGAAAATTTGTTCCTACTCCCAAATCCATTTTCTGAACAAATTAAAAATCTTTCATCCAATCTCAATAACGTTACGATGTACAAAGACTGGCATAAATCACAAATTTACCCAAATTTGCACATTTATAGAATTCTTGCAGCAAATTGGCTGATGGACTTGCATGAAATATCCCGATCCTTTCTATCACTCCTAACACAGCTTACGGAAGCTATGACCCATGCCGCCACAAATTTATGGCACCCCATGCTGCTTCCAGATACCTTCCTAGACTTCAAATCCAACAAAGAAGATCCTCACCTTCCAACGTCTCTTTTTTCTATGGTAATTCCATTTTCTAAAATAAGATACTTTACTTTCAATAACTACTTAATTTTTACTATGACCATACCAATTCCATCTTCTGAAGAATTTCAAGTATTTAAAACACATTCAACCCCTATACATTTTGACTTCAACACTGATTATATTATACCTATATTCATAAAACCTCAATTTTCTTATATCGCGATTTCTCCAAATAACGAATCTTACTTCACAACAAATGAAAATTTCCTCGCTTCATGCCACCAAAATGGACTTCAAAATTTTTGTCAACCGCCTCATTCCATATACATTACTCAAAATAATCCTATTTGAGAAACATCAATGTTTATAAAATCACAACCGTATAAATGTAAAACATTTATAACTTTCAATGAATATCCCTTTTTAACACCACTGCTGTCACACCGTGGATGGCTTTATTCAACTATTCTTCCTAAGCAAATCTTTTTATCTTGCTCCAAAAATTCCAAAACCCTTATTACTCTTCAAGGAATAGGAATTTTACAAATAGAATCTGACTGTAATTTGGACTCATCAATTCCATACTATAATATTAAAAATTACCCAAAAATAATGGATAACTCAATTCCACTTAGTAAATCGACCACTTCTCTTGAAATAATTTCTCCCTTCTTATATAATATGTCGATCACAGAACCTCACTTGTTAAAAAACGTGTTACATCTTTTTCATAAAAAAGATGACATGCTTATATCGACTTTTGAAAGTCATGTTTTTCTACTCACAAAATATGCTAATATTCAGAAAATTATCCCATCTATTTTTAATTCTAGTGCACATAAAATATATATAGCACATACTATAGTTACTTTTCTTATAATAATTATTCTATTAATAATACTAATTAAAATTCAAAAAATTTAAAAAAAAACTAATAAAAATATAAATGAAATTAAACTAGATCAGAAAACTCCTCTTAGCCTATCAACAAAACCTCTTCTAAGTGACCTATCATTCAAATTTTAACTACTTCTTTTCAAACGTATCTATAAACTGGAAAGGACCCATATGTTCCATCCTTTCAACCTTCCTGGTACAAGTACAATCCATCCCTCTCTTTCTATACTGTAAAACCACAGCATGATCATTGGGAATGTACCTTTAGAAGAACAGTTTTTGTAAGGGTATTGTAATATAAGAATTGTTTTTCTAATGGAGAAGTAGAATACCTTTCAATAATGTATAACTTCTGTTAGAATCAAATTTCGGTACTTTTGCACGAATTAAATAGATAAAGTATAAAAATTATATAATCAAGGGTATAGTTAAGTAAATTTAGATCCTTTTCTTTTTTAAATTTATAGAATGATTCCGACTGCGGCAGAACCGATCGTGTTCCACTCCGGACCTGTGGACGGTGTATGTCCACAGGATTATCCAATCACATATGGACATTTAATAAATAGTTTTTGTTTCGACTTAGAAGAGTCAACCTTATTCATTTATTACAGTCAGAAAACAACAAAGAAATTTTTCAAATTTTGCTTCGAAAAATTACCAATTCCAGAACAAAATGAATACGAATTCTGTACCTCATGGCACTCAGTTTGTAAAATACAATGCGTTAATATGAATTGTAACGGTTGTAGGGAAGCATTAATAACGCCACGCTGTAGGGCAATCGACTGTAAAGGTTGTACTGAGCAATTCTTAAAAAATAAAATGCAACTTCAATTAGGAAACGAAGTTATAGTTGAAAATTTTTTTCTATAAAATATTATATATTGTAGTCATAAATAAAATTTCAAATATGTCTAGAAAATTCTCTTTAAGCAAAACACTGTTAGGATCTAGTTAGTATTTTAAAGCTCAATAACGAATTTGTTATAGAAAAATGCTGCCGCAAGATTTTGAATCCATTCAAGCCGAAAATCCAGAAAACGACGAACAGTACTACCAAAAGTATATCGATCAAATAATTATGAAACATTTTTGTTGTTACTCTCCAGAAAACGAAATATATCAGAATACTTTAGATCAAAAATTCATATGTAAAGAATGTTACAGATTTAAAATTACCTTTTTTGAATCAGAAATATCTGTACCTTTCCTTAACCGCCACATTGTAACCACGGATCTTAAAGGATTAAAATGTTCTGTCTGCGAAGAGCAAATTTTTTTCATACGTTTCAGAGCAGACCAATGTTTTCTTTGCACTGAATATCTCTTTGAGTTAGCAAACGCGGAAAACGAATAATTTATAATCCATATACATAATTATTAACAATAATAATAACTAATTTACATTTATATCAAATTAAATCACAAACAACTCAAATAGATAATTCTTTTGCAGATAAGGACAATGGCAATGCAACAAAGAGATTTGACAAAGGGTAGCGCAGTACAAATACTTAATGAAATAAGTATTGAATATGATTTTTCAATACCAGAATACACAGTAAAATCTCTTGGAATACATCAAGAACTACCGCCATTCGAGGCAACTTGTGAAATTTTAAAAAATAATGTAACCTATGCTTGTGTTGGAGAACCTGCGTCCCAAAAGAAAGTAGCAAAACAAAATGCAGCAGCTAGAGTCTTGGAAACACTTTCCACGAAATATATATTTTTAGAAGAAAAGTTAGAAAAATGCTTAATAACAGAATCTAAATTTTATAATATAAGCGATAAAAACAATAAAGAAGCTTTAAATATATGGAATAATTCATGTGAAAGGTGTTTTCAAAGAGGACATTTAGCTCGTAACTGCCGCAACCCTCTACGTAATAAAAAATATAAAAATAACCCTTAAAGAATATTTTCACTAATCTACTACATTATAAAAATTATATTTTATATATTACAGCATGTTATTTATAATTTACAAATATAAAATACCCCATTCACGTATAAAAAATATTAATGTATTCAGTTATATAACAAAATAAATCATTGTAACCTTATATTAATACTAAGTTCAAACTATTTTGAAAAAAAAAAAAAAAAAACTATGTAATAATTTATAACAAAAACTTTTAATATTAAGACAATATAAATTTGTATCCAAAAAATATGTTAATATTTGAATTTATCAAATTGTGAAAATGCAAAAAAAATACAAATTGTAGAACAAACGTCGAAATGAATGTTATATTTATCATTCAGATATTGTTATCAGAAAAAGAGTTGAATGTATTTCTTCAAAACAAAAAATGTATTCTTCTACCGAAGTTTCGATCGCGGATCGTTAACTCCCCGCGCTCGAACTGAGGGGGGAGGTGTCACGTCCCGCGACGTATTTGAATGTATATAATACACACAGGCTGGTTTGAGTTAGAAATCTATGAGAGAATCGATAAAGGGGAATAGGGAGTAGGGGAAGTAGGGAGCAGTATAGGGCCCCTTCTCCTCTAAGAAGATATGACTACGTCACGATTTTCGCTGACCGTCAATTTGTATAGAAAAATATAAAAGAGGCCCACACCAAGAGAAAGCAGTCAGTAAATTCTTCGTCTAGTTCGACACTTAAATTTTCCTTCGGATTTATAACCGGTCTCGCGACAATAGTCCAGTGCGGTATTTCAATTTAACTTCGGAAATCTCTGAGTTTGAGATTAATAAAATTCGATTGGGACAATTTAAAATCCAAGTTCGGGAGTCGTAAAAGTCATCGTAGACTTGAATAGATCTTGTAAAGATCTTCGAACAGTGTCGTAAATTTGAATCACCGCCCTTTACGGAATATACCTGTGCGGCCTATAATTCCGTCTCTCTCACACACTTGGAATACACCTGTGGGGATCCAGTACTTACAACTCACCGCCGTGTGGATTAAACCTCAACACAACTTACGAATCATAAAGGTACCGAACCTCTCTCTATCTTTATTCTTTGTCTCTTTCTCACCTACGTACCAACCAGCCTGTGCCTACATTATATAAGAATTGTCTTAACGAATGTATATCAGGAAATTTTAACCAGTAAAATATATTCAATTTGTATTATTATCATAATCATTGTGTCTTTCATTGACTTATCCTCATCCCTAAGCGAGGATCATTCGATCCTATCTGAAAACGCGGAATCTTCGATCAAAGTAAGTATTTACGTATTTGTGACGTAACAATCTCTAGAGCTTGAAAATCCTTCACATAATATTTCGATTAGAGACATTGAAAATTTATAGACTGGATTAAGCATAAAAATTTGTTTTGGAATTTTAAAATCTTTTTACAACGTAACAAGATGAACCAAATACTTTAATTTTGCTGTATATAGCCGCAGAATGAGTATGTTTGTAGTTAAATAATAGTTTGGACACTACAATAATTTTTTCAAATTCCAAACAGCAAGACATTTATTTTAAAAGGTTCGCATACAAAAAACTTACTTCTGGTATATACTATATGGTGGGTTCCATGGCAAATCGAACGGGTTCAGGACTCCATGTTTCCGATTTACTTGAAATTTTAAGGATTGATAAACTAACATAAATAATGAAGAAACCCAAAATTTGAGATTATTTCATGCATTATTTAAAAAGTTATGGGATAAACAAAACAAAAAAATGTTTTTGTTCTTTTTCAATTATTTAAAAACTGAAACAAGGAAAAATTCTGAAAAAAATTACACAAATGTATCATTAGATGGCGGATGGCCGATGTAGTAGTATTTTTTGGAAAAATTTTTACTTCAAAATTAACAATAAAAAATTTTTTTTTCTGAAACAAATTGATTTTTTGAAAAAACGCCATCTTTGAAAAATCTTGGAAAATTCATAGTGATTGCCCCGAGTATTATGCAAATTTTAAGTATTTAATTAAGGTGCGCACTCGAAAATTGCGCGAAATATGAATTTTTTTGTAAAGTGATGCGCGTGGAATCACGATCTTCCATCGACGGAATCGAGCGCGACTTCCACTAATACTGTATTACTGTCTAATTTTTCGAGAACGTTATTATTAAAAGTTCTTATTTCGAGAGTTTTATTATCAACGGGCAATGCAGAGTGAATGGAAAGTGTTCCATTAATTGTTTTACATTTCGCAAACCTAATTTGATAAAATTTATTTTGTTCTTGTACTGTTGATGTGCTCCATCAGAAAAATATTTAATTCTGTTAGCGACTGTGAAATTTTTTTTTCAAAGATGCAACCAATTTTTTTGTAATCAAGTGTACTGCAATTGTGTCATAGTTGAGGCAATCCGATATGCCAACATAAGATCATGTTCTATTTTATTAGCTTTAATATTTTTGTAATAAATAACAAACGGGTGAATCGTTGCCTGATTATTATTCCAGTGGAAACCTTGAACGGCTTCCTGAACAACAAACGCGAAATTTTCTAAAAAATCCAGTGTAACGACGAAATTGCCGGTTTTCGAATTATCTTTGGCACTTCTGAAAGCGGTAAGATGCAAATTCATGTGAACATAATATATTAGTATTAACATGTACATAATATAAGCAATGAATAATCACTTCTTATCACTTTTTGATAATAACGTTCTCGAAAAAGTAGACAGTAATACAGTATTAGTGGAAGTCGCGCTCGACGCCGTCGATCGAAGATCGTGACTCCACGCGCATCACTTTACAAAAAAATTCATATTTCGCGCAATTTTCGAGTGCGCACCTTAATTAAATACATAAAATTTGCATAATACTCGGGGCAATCACTATGAATTTTTTCATATTTTTCAAAGATGGCGTTTTTTCAAAAAATCAATTTGTTTCAGAAAAAAAATTTTTTTATTGTTAATTTTGAAGTAAAAATTTTTCCAAAAAATACTACTACATTGGTTAGAATTTTTCCTAGTTTCAGCTTTTAAATAATTGAAAAAGAACAAAAACATTTTTTTGTTTTGTTTATCCCATAACTTTTTAAATAATGCATGAAATAATCTCAAATTTTGGGTTTCTTCATTATTTATGTTAGTCTATCAATCCTTAAAATTTCAAGTAAATCGGAAACATGGAGTCCTGAACCCGTCCGATTTGCCATGGAACACACCATATACAAAGGATTTAGTCTACTGAAATTACAGTTTTCAAAACTGTAGAATATACAGATGTAATCTGTATAAAACGCAATTATATCTATATAATTTACTAATTGTTTTTGTACAAAAAACAGATAGAATATATAGAATATACATTTTTCATCTGCAGAATCTATAACATAGCTCGTAAACTGACTAACTGTATTTGTAAAATTAATAGATTGAACTTATAGAAAATACATTTTCCATTTTTATAATCTGTATATTTAATCTGCAGAATTTACCGATTTCATCTGCGAAATTTACAGGCTTTTATTTTTAATTAGGCTACTAAAACTTGAGATGAAAATATTTCTAACATAAAACTGAGAATGTAAATTTCAAACATAAATTTTATGCTTTATGCTTTATGATAATTGTTTAAATGTACGAATTTGTTAAGAAGTATGGAAATTCGTAATTACTAATTGAAGCTTTGATTTTTGAAAAGCTAAAAATGTTTTAAATGTATATATTGATTCAAATTTTTTACATTTAACGTGCTAAAACCCTTAAATAATTTGACAGGATATTTCAGATATTTATTTTAGCCATATTTTTAAAAATTTCAAAAAAAAGAAATATTATATCTCAAACAACATATTTCATATATTTATAATTGTCATATATTTCGCGCCTCTATTGCAGCACGATGTCGAGAGAGTTGAGAGAAACACAATTCTTAATTTCCACTCAATAACCGACAGCATGAAATCTGAAAATATACGTGTTACAATCGTGCATCCTCGGCAATTCTCGACTTTCGACGAACCCAAGAGCCGAAGCGAAGCCGAGAGAAAACAAAGAAGCAGTGGCAATCATCCAATTCTCGATTTGCGAGCGTGCAAACAAGCGATGGAGCGGGGATACATCGACACGCCGCGTTTATATGTGTTGCTTACACAAGGGAACGTGGTGGGAGCAAAAATCTTACGCAGTCTGGGATCACGGACGCCTCACCTACGCCTCGACTACGCCTTGCCTTCGAACTCCTGCAAGCATTGTCGCTCGTCACGCAATAACCCTCATTGTGCGCCTAGGAACGTAATATACTATTCCACATATTTTTTGACGCCTAAACTCAATTTTTCAGCCTGCTCCAAGAAAACATCGCGAAAGGCTGTTTTTTGGACTATATCGCCTGGAGTATAGTATTCATCATGATTCTCGTCCATTGCACTTGATATTTCGCGACTAGTTCCGGCCATTTTGATTTTCTCGATCTTTTCTGCACAGTATAGTCTATTATGGTGATTGAAAGTTAAAAGTTGAAATTTGAATATTTTAGTCATTTTTTAATAAAGTACTCGATTTTTCGGCCTTTTTTTAGTAGTAAGTGCGTTAATAACATTGTAAAAAGAGATTTTTTAATACATTTTTTTAACTCAGTCTGTGCACAATTAAATTGTCTAAAAAACAGTGTTTTACTTGTATACATAGCTTTTATAGTTTTTTTGTAATCGTGCACGGAATTTCACAAAACATGGTTTTCATAAAATGGGCTTTAATGTTTTTCGAAGGAAAAAAATAAAATTAAAGGAAACTTACAGGCATGAGATGTTAATCAGCTATACTTTGAAAATTTGTAAGAATATTCTCAGATAATAATTCTAACGATTGAAGCAACAAAAAAAATCGATTTTTTGAAGCTGACTGATGAGTAGACCCCCTTAAGGCAAATGTGTGAAGTTTTATGAATGGTGGAAAATTTGTTTCAAATAATGACAAACATTTCAGTCCTAGAGATAAAATGTAGGAATTTCAGCAAATATTGGGACTATTTTTGGTTTATATAACGACAGCTCAGTTTCTTGAATCACACCTACATTTGTGATACAACTGCGAACATGTATTTTGTCAACGTTGTAAACATGAAGATTCCTATAACTATCTTCATCTGTATTTCTATATCTTCAGCTGGGTCTACTGGTAAATATAAAAAATTAATATTTTATTTCAACATTTACACACATTCGAAACAATTAAATAATAGTCTGGCCAAAACAACGAATAATCTGCTTCGGGCACTTTTGGCGATCTTTGTGTCGAAAAATGTTTGCTAAAAGGTCAGTTAAGGTCAGTGCACAAAAGTATTGGGCCACATAATTTTTTTTCATACTTGGTGTTACCGGTATTTCAATTTTGAGAAAGATATAAGTGGCCTTTCCGATGTTGTATAGATGTTTATTGATCAATCGTCGACGTTCCGACCAAAGTCTTGGTTATTATCAAGACGCCCTAGCAGACCTGGTTGAGAGAACGGTCATAGAATACTCTGACCGTTCTCTGACTGTTCTATGACCGTTCTATGTCCTCGCATTATTACGGCTAAGATCGGTAAAAAAGACATTAAAAGCTTTGTAATTATGATTCTGTGGCGAAATTTGGATTAGAAGGTGAAGCAATAAATACAATTATCTTATTTTTCAGCGATAAAAACTAGAAAAACATAATACCTGTCATTGAAGGCAGTGCAGTGATTCACATTTGGCGGAACGTCTCTACCGTGAAGGTTTACTATTGGTGGAGAAGTTCCGCAAATGGTGAACCACTGCACTGTCTTCAATGACAGGTACATGATGTTTTCCTAGCTTTTATCGCTGAAAAATAAAATTATTGTATTTATTCCTACGCCTTCTATTCCAAATTTTGCCACGGAATCATAATTGCAATGTTTTAAATGTTTTTTTATCGTTCTTAGCCATAATAATGCGAGGTCAGAGAACGGTCAGAGAACAGTCAGAGAACGATCAGAGCATTTTATTACAGTTTTCTCAACCGGATCCGCTAGGGCGTGGATAAATTCCTAATCATTACTTCCTCACATCAAACAAGCTTGAAAGCAGTAGATGTAATTGTACTTTTTGTGTTTATAGCGTTTAAAATTACATGTTAAAAATGAAGTTATTTATGTAAAATTTTTGTAAAATCAATAAAATTGTCAGTAGCATAAAATTTTCCTTGAGATATTCGTTAAGTTCAAAAACCATAAAATTTCTTGTTAGTCCAATTTGAGCTTAAAATGAGCAAATTGGGACAAGCAATTCTTTCGAGGAATAGTTCACATTTTCTAAATTATTTTTTATTTATTTTTGAATTTCACGTTATGTTTTTGGCTATAATAGTGTTACATCACAACTACGTGAATACTTACTTTGAATTTATCTGAATAATAATGTTAATCATTACTATAAAATTATGAAGTTAGTTAGAAGAATTTAAATATCAAATCAATGTATATAAATATGGCAAAGGCCATTGGTAAAAATAGAAACGAGAGAGAAAGAAAAAGAGAGGTTGGGTACCTTATGAGTTCTTTAAGTTCCCTTAAGAAATACTCACAGGTGTGACTGCGATGGAGTGAATATCCCACAGGTGTGACAAGGACACAACATCTATTCTTCTTGACACTGAGTTTAAAATCCTTTCAAGGATAGTTAAATGGACCACGGTGAATTTATGGCTTGGTTAACTGCAATAAACGGGTACTTCACGCTGTGAATCTTTTTAGGTTATTAAGAATTCGCCGCACTTAATTCTGCTCACAAGACTGTTTTATTTTTTTTGGTGAGGAGGAATAATGGCGAAATCTTTCATATACGTTGTACAGGACTCTCCTACGACGGGTCAAGGCATACCTATTAAAACCAAAAACCCCCTCTCTCGAACCAATTGAAACATTTCTACCTTCTTGATTTTTAATTGTAGCAATATTTGACTCGAAAATTAATTTTGGCCCGTTATGGCCCAAAATTAATTATCTACAAAAAGGTGATATTTCGGGTAGCACGAAGAAGGAAAATTTCGCAAGTTCTGATTCTTCATTTAGCAAATGAGAACGCCAAAGAAACTCACATTTTTAATCTTTTTGAAAAGCGATAGTCAATTCCACGAATCCTCGTTTTTATCGTTCGTCACTCGCAGTTTTTCGTATCTGAAATCCATAAAACAAAAAAACTTTGATTGGCTATCCCTTTAATTTTACGCAGCTGCACGTTTAAAACCACGTTATAATTTAGGGGCTTTTTCTTACATCTGTAAATAAAAATATGTTTAAACAAGAGACTTCTAGTGTCGCTTAAGCGATGTTATTATACTCGGATTACTGTTCTTCCCTGCGGTTATTCAGCAAACTTCCAAAGATTTTATAAATTGAAACCCGGACATCAGATAGCCAGGTACATTTGTGACAAAGCAACCTAGTCCTGGCATGACTCATCATTTGCGCTTCCTCCCCGAATTAAAAACAATCACGTTGAACTTCGCGACGCTTGGTGTGGCTTCCCTCTACGGATGGGTTGTAAGCAATAGAAAAAAATCTCCAGGCGAAGTTCCCCGAGGGGATTCGACACCTGTTAAACAACTCTTTTGGAGTCAGGTCCCCAGAGGAAGCTCCCCGTGGGGATTCGACCACCTTGGACTGCTCCAAAATTTAACCAATTTAATTTCATTTAGGGAGCACTACGTTCGAGGCGTCTCCCTAGATAGGAGTTCAACCTACTGATAGTGCGAGGTGAGCCATCCAAGCCTTTTGGATTTCAAAAAGGAAACCATCCAAGTTTATTTTATCATTTTAAATCATACGCTCCTTCTTTTTGAATTCCGGATTTATTCCGTAGAAAAAAGCAAAGCCTCTTAGTTCCTATCTAAAGGGGGACTGGAAGCATCAGCGATAGAATTCTCAAAGGGTCAGGTGCGTTGATGCTATAATGCACGTCACCTGACTCCAACCTTCGATCTAATAGTCTGTCAAAGTCGCGGAGAGCGATAAATCCTCACCTGTTGCTGGTGCGGCACCGGACTGATTTTCGAGGATCTGCAACCAAGCACATCACCTCGGATTTCCACCTCTTTGATAAACTCTCATTTTAATGAATATGCACGCGCCTTAATTAGCGACCGCGAAAAAATCCAATACGGTCAATAAATTACAAAATCTATACACGATGTTTTCCCCCCTTAGAGACTGTTTTAGAGACGGAAATTGGTGTCAAAAGAAAGATAACGTTTTTGCGATTATGATGATGTATTTTATATTCCAAACGGTCCCATATTACGTCCGGTGAAGGCGTTTTAAAATTCGTATGCTGTGGAAAGAGAAGGCATACCGCGCCTTAACAAGGAGAACGTTTCTCCCCTATGCCGTTTCTCCTGGCACGGGTTACGGTGTATGAAAGGCATGGATGGTCTAACAGGGGGAGTGCGTCAATCTTCCTTGAGCTTTCTGCACGAAACTTGCAGTACCGAAAGTTCGATATGAATAAATAATAATGCCGGAGTGACAGGACCCACTACCTCAGTTATTTCAAGAAATTGAGTTTTGAAAGTTGAAGTTTTCGCAGGCGCCGAGTGAGTAAAGGCCGGTGAGTCCTTCAGCACAGTAAAGCGGTGGCGTAGTGGTGATGGATAACGGCTGGCATGCTCGCCATGCGGGTTCACAATGTAATTAGTATAAATTTTGATCATTTGTAACGAATTTAATTTAAATAACAAATACTAAAAATTATAAATAATATTTAATGCTGTCAAAATATTTTACATTTTATTTATGCAATAATAAACATTCATTTACATATGGGTAAAAATTCGTCAAGTGTACCCGCCTAAAAACTTGTTGTCTCCGATTTCCTTGAAAGTCCGCGAAATTATTGTCCTAGAAAACCTCTTTTAATTCCCCTAAGAGAACATCTCTAGTACGACGGGTTGTCAGTATACAGGGGCTCGAATTTTCAACCTTTTACCGCGCACGCTGATACTCAACTAACCATAACTTCTACAAAAATTACTAAAATTAATTTTTTTATGCGGGTCTTAGAAACGTTTTTTCATCACCTTTACGCTGAAAGCAATGGTTTTAGATAAAAAAAATTATTTGAACTTCATTTTTTAATTTTAAACATATTTTTGAGTTTTTCTCCAAGTGCGCGCGTTTATTTTCTTTCCGAAATTCTGTTACAAAAACAAGCTAGAATTTTTCCCTTTAAAATGAGCCATGGTCGAAAGTGGGACGAAAGAAATTGGTGGAGATATATAATACTTCTTGCGCGCGGTTTCTGCGTCGCAGTGCAGCTAGACGCCACGAACACGACGTACCGTCCATTGGTAACTTATTTAACTGTACTTTGTATAATTTGTTCGTAAAACTGTTATTTTTGGCTGGTACGAAATTAAAAATGAAAATTAATTTGTAATTCGGGGTGATTTTTTAGTGTGAGTCCCCTCGCCTCTCACATCGGAAATTGAGTCAAATAATTTGCTTATTACAGTGTATATGCACTTCTCTTTTTTCTTTGCCTCACAGTTTTTTCCGGGAAAATATCACATTCTAATGTTGACGAATATTTTCTCAACATGACAGTTAATTCAGCAGAGGGAACGAAAGAGTGATATTTTTGTGTACCAGGCACTGTGTTTGCTGATATAAATCTACTCTTAAATTCTTGAGCTGTGATGGTGTGATTTTCTTTGGGACTAAAGAATACTAAAGTTTGAAGTAAATTTTTCTTTGCCCATTGATACAAGGCATCAGCAGTCAAAATCGGATCTTTAGATGACGCTTGTAGGCTAGCACGCGCTGCGAGTCTTTTTAAATTTCCCCCAATACCATCACAAGGGCCTTTTCCGTGCGCCGTTGCATGGAAATGCCACTCGGCTGGAATATAAAAATCCATTTCATGGTGGAGCAAATTGATGAAGTTATATTTACTTTTAAAGTGCTGTGCGGCTCCATCTGTAAAATAAATCATTTTTCTGGGTTGAAAATTCTCTTTCAAATAGCGTGTAATAATTTTTTCAAATTCTCTCTAAAGTCTTAAAAATGAAGTATCGACATAAAAGTGGATTTTACCTGTCCAATCAATAATAAAAATTATTATCCGTGAAATAATTTATAACGATAATAATTATTTGGTTAAAAAATGCAGTTTGTATTCGATTATTTGCAGTCGACTAGAAACCGTACATCCTGAATTTGAAGCATGGGCGCTCGCGAGGCAGTAGCCGCGCACAAGGGGTGTTATATATCTCCACCAATTTCTTTCGCCCCACTTTTGACCATGGCTCATTTTAAAGGAAAAATTCTAGCTTGTTTTTGTAACAGAATTTCGGAAAGAAAATAAACGCGCGCACTTGGAGAAAAAACTCAAAAATATGTTTAAAATTAAAAAATGAAGCTCAAATAATATTGTTAATCTAAAACCATTGCCTCCAGTGTATTGCTGATGAGAAAAAGTTTCTAAGATCTCCATAAAAAAATTAATTTGGATAACTTTTGTAGAAGTTATGGTTAATTAAGTATCAGCGTGCGCAGTAAAAGGTTGAAAATTCGTGCCCCTGTATACTGACAAGCCGTCGTACTGGAGATGTTCGCTAAGGGGAATTAAAAGAGGTTTTCTAGGACAATAATTTCGCGGACTTTCAAGGAAATCGGAAACAAAAAGTTTTTAGGCGGGTATACTTGAAGAATTTTGCCCCATATTTAGGAAATATTACATTGAAGAATATTCTATCAGGCATATAAAAGGAATTTGAGGTTTACTTGCTATGACCTAATAATCATTTATTGTACTAGTAAAAAATGATTTGAATAAATTGACGCATTCGTACACTGCGCAGTATTCCATTACAGCGTCTGCTAAAGAGCTCCCAAAAGTTTTCCTCTGTATGCAAGAGTCCACCAACAAGTTCGGCCCTCTTGTTTCTAAAAATGTCGAAGCTTTAGAAAACGAGTTTAAAAATGTTGTTGTAAAGTGCCAAAAGTCGGGTAAATTAACAAGAGAATTATATAAACAATTGGAAAAGAAGTTGAAACATTTCGACTCTTAGAATTTTGATTTTATTAATATTTAGTTATTTTTAACACGAATTTTTGCCTAATTGAGACAAAAGTTCCGCTCTTTAAATTCGAGTTTAAATTTTAAAATACTCGATTTTCAATTTCCTCAGCTTTCTAAAAATTTTTTTGAGTAGCAATTTTGCCCTACTTTGGATCAAAATTGTCCCTTTATAGTCTACGTGTGGGTCACAAGAAGGGTGAAAATTTCGCGAAACGGAATTGTTAATTTAAAGAGCTAGAATGCCGAATAAAACTCACGATTTTTAGTTTTTCAAAAGAACAAAGCGAAACGGGCGCGTCCTCGTGACAGTTGTCCGTGATTGCAAAATTAGAGATACAGAATCTAAAAAGCGTAAGAAAATTTGGTTAATTTCTTTTTAACATAATCTCGCGCGATCTCGCCATAAACGAAAACACGTTCTAATTTTGGGGATTGTCCCTACTCCTGAAAATAAAGGGTTTTGACCAATGGTTTTTATATTCGTCGCATACGTAATTCTTTTCCGTTTCTCTTCTCAGCCAAACCAATTCCTCCCTCCCATTTAAAATCAATTTGAACAAAAATAGGCATCAGGCGTGGACAGGGCACTGTAAAATTTGTGACACAGGCCTGGCACTTATCATCATTTGCCTCCTCCCCAAAAAAATACGCAATATTTATGCTCAACGCCCGCAACTCGGCAGGCTTCACTCTTTGGAAAAATAAAATCATAAAGGAAATAAAACAAAGGAGTTACCAAGCAAGCGAAGCTCCCCGCGGGAATTAGACACTCGCGTGGCGTGGAAACGGAAAAGGATTTTCAGGTGAAGCTCCCCGTGGGGATTCGACAGCCAAATTTTTCCTGGAATTTTTATTTATTTCATAAGGAATGCCACGTTCGATGTGTCCCTCGATATGAGGGTTCACACTACTTGTGGCACGAGTTGAGCTAACCGAGTTGTGTGATAAGTTTTTTCTTCCTTTTTGAAACGTAAAATTTTTTAAAAGAAATTCCCAAGAATAAAAAAAATTAAAAACCTAACCTAAACCATTGATCCCTAACTGTAAGGGGGACAGGAAACATAGGCGATCAGTTCTCAAAAAAACTAGGTGCGGTGATGCTACAATGCACCACACCCAGTCTCGAGCCTCGATCTATGTCGTTTAAGAATTTTGCGTAGGGCGACAAGTCCTCACCTTTATTAGGAGCGCAACCGGACTGAAATTTGAGGATCCGCAACCAAGCACGTTACCTCGGTTTTCCACCTCTTTGATAATTTCCCCCCTTAATTAATATGCGCGCGCCTCAATTAGCGACCGCGATCGAGTCCTATTAAATCAATAAATTAAGAATTTTATACACGGTCTTTTCCCCCTTTTCGCGATGGTTTTAAGGTTGGAAATCGGTATCGGAAGAAAGATAATATTCTCGCGATTATGACGATGTTTTTCAGATTTCAAAAAGTCGCATATTTCGTCCCGTGGAAGCGTTTAAAAATTGATGTGCACTCAAAAACGAAAGCACGCCGCGCGACGATAACGAGAAAGCCTTTCCCCCATTTCACTTCCCGCTGGCGCGTGCTACCTGCATAGGCGCGGGCTCCCATTGGACAGCAGAATGGGAAGGTGTGAACTTTGTGTAAAGATTCAAAAACTCAATAAAATTCTAAAAAGAAAGATTGGATGTGTTGCTCATAGATAAACAATATTCGCTCATAATATCTAATGTTCACAGTATTTACTATATAATAATAATTGTATTTATTTACGGTAGTAATATTTGTATGTTCATTTATTTTTATTTATTATCAGCATCCATTAACATGAGGAATTTATCTTGTATAACATCCATTTATCTATCTATTTGTTTGTTCATTTATTTGTTTAGTTATTTTATTCAATTATTAATCAAAATTCCTATTCATGCAAATGAATAAATAATCCTGTGATAAATAATGTAAACAATAGTAAAAAAAAGAAATAACGGTGTGGGACGCCCACCCTTCCAGTGAACCATGCCGCAAGCTGCTTGACCTGAGTGAGCGGTCGAGTGGGAGCCAACACAGGTTAGTGTGGCGCTCGCTGAAGATACGAACAAAAATGTCCGTGAAAAGCAGACTGCCTCGTTCTCGCCACACTCACTTCCGGTTTGGAAGTAAATCATAAATTGTGAGGCGAATACATAATTAAACCTTGCAAATCTTTTGTGCGAGTTTCGTGTGAACCTGCTTGTTCACTAGGTTGGCTTGGTTTCGTGGATTCTGCCCTCGTTTCCTCGCAAGAGGCGGATACTTGAGGCTGGGCCGTCTCAAAGTGATAGAGAAAACTTGTAAAAATCTTTTTTAAAAATTGATATTATACAATTATTCGAAAGAATTAATAATAAATGTTTATTAGGTCATAACAATGAAGCCTCCAATTCCTTTTATATGCCTGGTAGAATATTCTTCAAAGTAATATTTCCTAAATATGTAAATGAATTTTTATTATTGCATAAATAAAATGTAAAATATATTGTCAGCATTAATTATTATTTAGAATTTTTAGTATTTGTTATTTAATTTAAATTTATTACAAATAATAAAAATTTATACTGATTACATTGTGAATAATTAACAATGTATAAAAATTAAAAAAAACAAAATCACCGGCAAAAAGAATTGAACCCGCGCCGCGAGCATGCCAGCCGTTAGCCATCACCATTACGCCACCGCTTCACTGTGCTGAAGGACTCACCGGCCTTTACTCAATCGGTGCCTGCGAAAAACACAATTTTAAAAAGTCAATTTCTTGAAATAACTGAGATAGTGGGTCCTGTCACTGCGACATTATTACTTATTCATATCGAACTTTCGGTACTGCAAGTTTCGTGCAGAAAGCTCAGGGAAGATTGACGCACTCCCATTGTAAGCGCTCATTGACTAGCCGCCCGTGTCCCCAGGCGCCAATCATACGCGATCTCTAAAGTGGACGCGCGCTCCTATTGGGTAGCAGCATGAGAAAGTTCAAACTTCATGCAAAGATCTAAAGCATTCTATGGACGAGTAAAAATGATTAACTGGTCGCGCATTATTCATTTATTCATAAGATTGACATGTTGCTCATCATTTAGAAAGTTTTTATATTTTTATTAAATTTATATCAATTTATTTAATTTTAAATTTATATTTATACTCGTATACAAAAAAAATTTACAACTACGAAATAATTAATGTAGTATCCGACTATTTGATTTATTAATAATATTTGTTTATTTATTTATTTATTATTAATAAACTGCCTACATGCACAGAAATAAATAAATCCATAATGAATAGTGTGAAAAAAAAAGAAAAAGAGAGATGAACGTGGGACGCCCATCCAGCGACCACGCACAAAGCTGCTTAACCTGGTGACCTGGTAACCTCGCGATTCTTTCGTTCGGGTTTCGTGTGACTGTGTTCGTTCTCAACTCGACTCAATTTTTAAGGTTTTGCTCCCGTATTATGACAAAAAGGCGGAGACTTGAGACTGGGCCGTCTCAAAATATACCACCCGTGGAAACACCTTTCGACTTTAAACTTCGCGGGCGGTTGGTTCCAGCTTAAAGTCGCGAACGACTATTCCTTCATCCCTTCGCCCGGGACTCCTATCCGCGGTCACACGCTTATTAGGCAGCCCTACTAGCCGCGCCAAACAGGGGAGGAATAAAAAGATTCGTTCCCCGATCGACGCTGACAGCCAAGTCCGCCCGAGACGCAGGATCACGGGTGTAGGCCCCAATGCGATTTCTACTGGCCCTCGTTGTTGGTTAAGCAGGCGAGCTCCTTCCGGAGCTGAAAGGTCTTTTTCCTTTCCTCCGCCAATAAGTTAATTGGTGCGACACTCGCCAGGACCAGCACAGCACTTGTCGACACAGTTCGGTATGCTGAGACTATTCTCAGCACCACACCTCTCTGTGCCGAGAACAGCTTCTTCAGGATAGCCTGGTCGTTAAGATGACTTATCCAGATCGGAGCTGCATAAAGCAGCTTCGAATTTACTACGCTCAACACCAGCCTTCTCTTAGCTTCCCTGGTTCTACCAATGCTGGGCATGAGCCGAGTGAGGGCGGCTCCACATTGGATAGCTTTGGCGATCGCGATCTGCATGTGTTCGCCGAAGTTAAGCCTCCGATCAAACTGCACAACCTGGTACATAATTCTCTTTTTCTACTCAACCTCATGTTCCCCAAAAAGGATCTTCGGATATTTAAAAAATCTTCTGTCCATGATCAGCAAAGCCTCGGTCTTCTCAGGGGCCTTTTTCAGGCATCTGCTTTTTAACCAACGCTTTGCCTGCCACAGACCTTTATTGATCCTCTGCTCCAGGATTCCGACGTCGTCAGCGGCGCACACGGCAAGTGCGTCATCCGCGAAGCCGATGATGCTCGATTCAGCATGTAGGTCTATGCGCAGGAAATTGTCGTGCATGACGTTCCAAACGAGCGGACCCACCCGCGACCCTTGAGGGGCGCCAAATGTCATCTCTTCTTTAAGAGACCTTTTGTTGCCCTCGTATATCACCCACCTGTCGCTCAGATAGTCATCTATCATTCGCAGCAGGTAGTTTGAAAACTTTTTCCGCACCATCGCCTCGATGCAGATGTTCCACCTCGCGATATTGAACGCATTGCGTATGTCAATGCTAATCAACGTTTGCCAGTTCCTCTTCTTGCTTTAGCGGCGATGTCCACCACTGCCTGGTTGGAGTCAACTGTGGACTTGCCTTTCCGAAAGCCGAACTGGTTTTCCGAGAGACCGTTCTCGCGGACCATGTGACACTGTAGTCATTGTAGGATTATTTCCTCCAGAAGCTTCCCCATTGTATCCAATATACATATTGGTCTATAAAATGAGGCATCTCCTAAAGGCTTGTTGCCCTTCCTCAGCAGGACCAACCTCTGCTTTTTCCAGTTTACCAAAAATCTCCCCTCCCGAAGACAGGAGTTAAAGGCTTCTAGGAGGATCTCCGAGTATGCCCCGATCACCTCTTCAAAGGATCTTGTTCGGCTCCCCGTCGATCCCCGGCACTGTGTTTGCATTGAGCCTTCTACCCGCTCTCTCTAGTTTTTCGAGAGTGAAGAGATCTTCTCGCCGGACCACGCGGGAACTGTGGTCCTGTCTTTGGAAAAGTTCTACGTGTGGAAACAAGCTCCGCACGATGTACTTGACTCGATCAGGATTATCCAAACATCTCTAAAGGATTATTGAGAGAGATGTAGCAGCTGTACACACGTACCCCCGCCACCTCCACCCAAATTAACGCCGCGTTGGTCTTCAGAAAATCCCCGATGCTCAAATCAGGGCTGCAAACAAAGATCCCAGCCCTCCTTGATGCATCCTGGTACCAAGCAGAGTTTTCGGACCATTTGCGTTGCTCACTAATGAGCAACACATCAGCCCTACTCTACTCACTGGTCCCCGAGGTCTGCCTTGCCCAGCGCGATGCATAGCGTGGCAAAAACCTCTTCCCGTGTGACGGTTTCGTCGAGGTCCCTAACTACAAGGTACCTCTTTGAGACCAATGGTTCAACTTCGTTCTGCTCCCCGACCGCCTAATCTAGCGCCTTCTCGAAGGCCGAAACGTTACCCCCCTTTTTAAATACCAGGGGGATCTCCTCCCTCCTGGTTCTCCGGATAGAGAGGATCTCAGCTTCTGGCCTGTAATGGCCACAGTGTAAGATGACGATATGCCGCCTTTCCCTTTTTTGGCAAGCCGATCCTCGGGGTGAGAAGGAGCAACCCCCTTCTCCTCCTTTGTCAGTTTCTTGGGGTATCTCCCAGAGACGCAGAGCGCAGTCTCCGGAAGATACCCATCTTTTTTGAGGCGGGATTCCAGGTTCTTCTGAATTTCGACCCCGCTTTCTAGCAGGCATTTATGGGTGTTGAGCATTCTGCTCAACACCTCTGAGGCCTCGTTTACACTGTCCTTTACATGGCCAGGGTTATTTCTCAGAATATCCTGCTGGATGACACTGAAAGCCCTGGACAATGTTTCCATTTTTTTCGCTTTGCTCCCTGAGGAGCTGAAGGACGTCCTTCTATCCCTCAGCTCCTGGAGAAGCACCCAAGTCCACTTTCCTGACCGTTTTCACATTAGAATCCATCCATCTTTTCACCAGCACATCGCGCGTAGAGGAGCGGGTCGGAATAGTTGGGAACGGGTGTACCCTCGGACAGAAATCCTACCCCAGTTCCCTGAGGCCTAACCTCCGCTTAGCTGGTCCCGGAATACACAGACAGACCGGACTCGCTCGAAGCCACACAGGCTCCGACACCTATGTTCAATGCGCACTACCTGATCAAGGTCCCAAAGGGGCAGGCTTCTGATCCCGCATGGAACACTACCTCGGCAGAGCTGGGCTCACATCAGCCTCGCCTCCTCGTGGGCCGGGGAAGACACTACTCGTGGACGAAGCACTCCCAGGGCGGGATGCCATACGGAAACGATTAACTGACGAGCAACACGTCAATAAAATCAAAGAATTAGTGCACAAAATTGTCGATTGACAATTAGAGACCTTGCTGACACTATTTGAATTTCAAGAGGATCACTCAACACCGTTTCAAAAGATATTTTGGGTAGGCAACTCGTGGTTTATGCATCACGATAATGCGCCGTCTCACACTGCACTCGCTATTCGTGACCTTTTCGCCAAAATTTCAAAAGTGTTTCGACGATTGCAAAAAACGTTGGCATAAGTGCATTATATCGGGAGGGGATTACTTTGAAGGGAATGAAAATGATTTGGATAAATACATAAAGATTTTTCATTTTATAACAAAATTCACCCTAGTTTTTGCCCACTGTAGTATATAGTGAAAAATGTGTTTGGCCCAAAACTTTTGCACACCACTGTAATTGTCGTGCGGAAGAACATTTTTATTTTTTTCGGATAGGAAAAGCCTTTGTCCGAGAGATTTCCAAATCTCAGTTGGACAAGGAATTCAATAAATTCAGTCTTGGTAAACGTAGGACTATCAAAAAACCTTTAAACGACAGAATATAAAAAGTGATTCAAGTATCATAAAGACGGGGCGTACAGATAATTTGAAAATATATAAAGTCAGTTATATATATGTACAATTAAGATTCATCAAAAATTTTATTCCCAGGAATCTAATAGTTAGAAATATTTTATTCCTTAACACTATTTGAACACATCCTGCATAACACACAGATCTTTCACACATATTGGGTAACAACAATTGTAGCGACCGATAATACTACATTGGAAGTCGAATTTATTTTTGCCGGCTCTCACAAGAGATCACGTCATATCTTTACTTACGCTGCGCGATAATATGCGCTTGCACGTGCAAGCGAGTGTGAGTCTGCACATGCGCAATATAAATATACCCCTCATAGAAGGGGCATGGAGGAGGCCATCGTTATCTTTCGAGTTCCCAGAATTTCCCCTAACTTCAAACTCCGGAGCACAAAAATTATCGGATTTGAACTGTACATCTTTAGAACTCTGCCATGCCCTACTGCGTACAGAAAATGGATCTCTAAACTTGTCATTTTTTAAATTGACGCTCTAGTGTACTTTTGGTGCAGGTTAAGCAATATAAAACTTTTTACGTACCCTATGAATTGCATCATGCTGTAACTTCTTTATCTTTTTACAGGATCCAATTCATCACTACTTGAAAGTAAAAAGTTTACTAATTCGGGTGATAATGGAAATTTGGGTTTACAATTCAAAGGTTATATAGTAGTACAAAGAGAAAAGCATAAACGCGTGGCCACGGCAACTTTTATCAATCAATGCAATTGTTTAATCGCGAGGTTTTGGGCAAGAAAGATAGATAAAAAGGATGCAGATTATCTTGCAGAGACTCCAGCGTTTCTTGAACGAAAAAAATATCAGATTCACGATGTGCTTTATAAAAACGTAGACGATGATATAGCTGCGTATTGGGGAGTTGCAAAAGTATGTTATAAAATTTAAATTAACTATATAACTCTACATGAGGTTGTTCATAATAGAAATATATACTTAAATACCATTTCTGCTGCTGTTATTCGAAAGAATGCCGTTAACTGCAAAAAAAGTTGATGGAATGAAATTATTATAAGATACTATTCAATCATGAAATTATAATTATTATGAAATGTTATATATTATAATATTATAATGAATATCAATAATTGCTTTGTCTTTTTCAAGCTTGTTTTAACATGAGCCGAATAGATATTAATGTTATCAATTTAAATAAATTGGAAGTTGACATTTTTCTAAACCACAGATGTAAATATATATAAAGAACTTTATAAATTTCATTAAATTTTATGAATAATGAATAATACAAAATTCGAGTGGGAATAATTCATGAATTGAATAATGTACATAAATTGAAAATTTATGGAGAAACAATTAAACTCGAAATACTGTGGGTGACCAAATTATTATACTCACTTTGTTTTTGTTAGTCGCATAAACTCTCCTAATATTGATAGTACACATATTAAAATTTTTCCTTAAAAATAAAATGAAAGACGTCAAAATTATGCATGAAACGACCTCAGGATGAAGTGTTTTTGTCAATTTTTGAGAAAGATATTTCGGAAAAAGTATAAATTTCAAAACTGAAGGACTGAAGGACGTCTTTCTATACCTCAGCACCTGGAGAAGCACCCAAGTCCACTTTCCTGACCGTTTCCACATTAGAATCCATCCATCTTTTCACCAGCACATCGCGCGTAGAGGAGCGGGTCGGAATAGTTGGGAACGGGTGTACCCTTGGACTGGAGTCCTATCCCAGTTCCCTGAGGCCCAACCTCCGCTTGGCCGGTCCCGGAATACATGGACAGACGGGACTCGCTCGTAGCCACACAGGCTCCGACACCTCTCTTCAATACGCACTACCTGATCAAGGTCCCGAAGGGGCAGGCTCCTGATCCCGCATGGCACACTACCTCGGCAGAGCTAGGCTCACATCAGCCTCGCCTCCTCATGGGCCGGGGAAGACACTACTCGTGGACGAAGCACTCCCAGTGGGATGCCATACGGAAACTATCGTTTGGACTGTTCTTGGTCACAGACTGCGGAGGCTTTGCAGTGTCCCCCAAGAGGATCCACATTCGCCTATTCGCTCTTTGCCTCACTAAAAAGAGAGCCCATCTATAGAGTCTTCTCTCGCATTCAAAAGGACACATATCACAGTCATGCTGCGCTGACATTCATTCAGTTCACTCATTTCTCGCAGGCACTCGCAGACTCAGTCTCAGCGTCACTGCCTGGCGCATACATCCTTCTTCATGCATGGGGATAGACGGGTCTATAGCGTCCCCCGCTTTCTACCTGGGACAGACCCATTTATAGGGCACCCTTCACGCAATGGGAAGATGCCCGTCTATAGAGTCCCCTGAATTTGTTCACCGATTTATCGGGACGCTACAACCTCCATGGCCCGAGGGCCGTTTTCTAAGCCTCCTTACCCGTCCTTTTTTGGCATAGCCAAGTGAAGGACTTCGTCAAGGTACCAGTCCAAGTGAAGGGGGCAATGAAGATTAATAGTGGAAATACGAAATGTGGCAATGAAAAAAATTGTTTTTCTTCAATTTGGAATTATTACTATCGGAGATGGTAAAATCCACTTTTATTGGTTTGCCTTCCTAAACTCTACTGTAGTCGAAATATGAGAATGCTCGAAAGTGAAACGTACATATCATAGATGGTAAAAATTTGTCTGAATGGTTCTATTTTCAAACACGCGCTGATTCCAAAACTCTGCTCTATACGAAGACGTATATTTACATCAGAAGATTCGATAAAATGATAAGAATGCTGCTATTATGTGCCATTCTCAGACATAAATTTCAGACAGGCAGCGATTAATGATCGACATAATAAACTTTACCATTATGATGAGACTTTTTCACAACTTTTTCCCATAGTTCTGGTTTACTCACTAGAATGGTACATCTTCTCACGAAATGTAATACATTTAGCCATAAAATTTCTTTCCGTGTAGAACAAAAAAGGCCTATAAATTCAAACTTGCAAAATTGTATATTAAAAAATACTAAAAATAGTGATATTCCATTTTTCATTGAAATTTAATAAATTCTTGTGGGTTATCACTTTTATGTATTTTTAAAATTCTTTTTTTTGAGTATTAGACTTTTTTCTTTACAACTTTTCTGGCACCTTGTTTACATGCTACATGAATTTACCTTTAAAATAAGTCGAAAACCATATAAAAACATCAATTATTTCGGAAATTATTTATAATTTAAGAAAAGTTTTGAAATCTGGACTTTTTCCGCAATATCTTTCTCAAAAATTGACAAAAACACTACATCCTGAGGTTGTTTCACACATAATTTGGACGTCTTCAATTTTATTTTGAGGGGAGCACTTTTATATATATGTATTATCAATATTAGGAGAGTCTATGCGACTAACAAAAACGGAGTGTATATAATAATTTGACCACCCACTGTAATTGTAATCATGTAAATGAAAAACGTTAGGAAAGACGAATTTTTATTAACGTTTGTTTGAAAATTCCTCATTCATTTTTTCCGCTTTAAATAAATTAAACTATTTAAGAACATTGTTTTTCACGCATTACATTCTTGACAATATGACTTCTTGTTGCTTTGATACAGTAATAAATCCTACCGAATACAGACTTTAAATAATTATTTTGCACTTTGCAACATAATATATTTACGGTTACGGTATGTCTCGAATTATAGTACAATAGTATATTACATTACAATGGGCAAAACAGAGCGATTGCATGAGTGTGAAGTTTGCTGCCCGAGTGAAACGAGGGCTGCAATCACACGAAATGCTTTCGCTGTGTTTTGTTTCGAGTAATGTATACTATTTTTCATAGCAACTCTTTTGAGAATCTGATTGGCTGTAACTGTGGAGCGGGTTGAAACAGCGACTTTCAACCCTAGGGTTGAAAATCGTAGTTTCAACCCGCTCTACAGGTACCGAAAATCGGATTTTCAAAGGAGGCGCTATGAAAATCTCTTTTTCTTACTACCTTATTCGAACGTATATGGTTTCGGCACCAATTTCACGGCAGAAAGTCTAACTTTCATGCATTGGTCAAGCTATATGCGCGCCCTCTATAATAGCGGGAATCTCAACTTTCTGCCCTTGTAGTGTAATATACTATTCTTGGGTTTGGACACTTCATGAGAACGCCGTTAAGTACATACAGTCTTCTCCGGAAATCACAAAGGCTGGAGATCGCCATCTGATAATTTAGTAAAGACCGTAAATAGCAGTTAACGGTGTTTCCCTAAAATTGAGTAATAATTATTTTCAAAGTTATTAGCATTTAAAAAAAAATTATCTCAATATTCTGGTAAACATTTTTACGAGTGGTCGCTAACCGAATATGAAACAATCTTTATTTACTCTATTTAATGCTTGAAATACACTTTACCAGATAATATGTATCAATATTCCTCACTGATTATAATGTAACATGCACACGGGTGGCACTCTGAGTTGAAAATGACATGAGAGTTGACCGTCGCCGAGGGCGGCGCTGGCAGTAGTTTGAGCCGACGAGAGCTACAAATGCATGGGAGATTATACAAAATTGCAATACAAATTTTCAAAAATGTTATTAAATTGATTTATTTTTGTCATTTCATAAACTATAAAAAAACTCTGTCATTAAAGGAACATAAAACACTCGAAAAGGTGGAATAGTGAAGTCAGAATAAATATAATAAAATAATATGGACTGAGGAAATTTCTTCAATGATTCAAACGTTATTGTTTCTAAAAGTGTAATATGATTAAAAAAAGAAATTCTATTTTTTCAATAATTTACTCAATTATTAGTTACAACTATTAATTATCATGAATAAAATAAAATAAGTTATTACTAATATTATTATGTACCTTATATATCTACTTTCAGTAAATTTTGTTAAATATGTAAATTATTTTCGAAAAGTTTTTTGTTTTATAGTATATTATGTGCTTAGGCGCATAATGAGGGTAATTACGAGACTCGCTTCAAATGTTCGCAGGACTGATCGCGCCTCGGCTTCGATCTCATGCGAGCATTGTCGCTCGTCGCGTAATAACCCTGATTTGGCGCCTAGGCATATAATATACTATTAAAAAGAAAATCAAGGAGCCTTTAATGAAAATAATTTTACATTCTAAATTCACATTTTGTGTAACGGCGTAAATTTTTGCAAATTTGATCTGTAACGAAATGAATCAGTTTCGAGAAAGATTCGCAGCTTCAAATGCGAACATAGGGCTTTTTAATTTTTTGAAATTAAAAGAAGCCTCTTTTACGAAGTTCTGCAAACGAAGCGACGTTTTTTATTTAGTCTCAAATGAAATGAATCAGCCTGAGTTAATTCCATTTCCGCACAAAAAACATGCTGCAGATGTTTTGGCACATGTCAGTTTTTCTTGTAATACCGAATACGTTAGTTTGTAAAAACTACAATGGTAGATCTTGAAAAAGAAAATCTGGAGAAGAAGAAAGTGGCAAAGCTGGTTGCCACATAAGGTTTGCAATAATATAGACATGTATTTATCTTTTGTTGCATGAATTTATTATTTCTATAAAATTGAAATCCAATTTTTAAAAAGCATTGGCAAATATTTATTTCATCTAATAATGTATATGTGATAATCGCGATATATGTAATATTCTTGTGATAAAGAACTCATCAATAATTGTTAATAACAATTAATTTTTAAAATCAGAGATAGGTTATCAAATAACAGATGACATATAAAGTGTGTGTATGAATCCATCGGACAATGTTTATTATAATTCAAATCGACTTTTCGCCATCTCTCCGCTAGCATCATTAGGATTAAAATCTAAATATAATACAAAACTTTGATTTATGACAATTGAATCATTCAGAAGAAATACGATTAGTTAAATAAAAGTTAGGATATAAAATTTTTACCTTATGCAAATAAAATAATAAACATAATTTTTTAGTACTATACCTATATTATATATATTTAACTAACTATATTTTTTAGTTGTTGACAGGACTGATAATATTTTAATTTTTAAATCAGTCACATTTTAAAAAAACAACATTTTTCCACCATCAAGAATAAAAATTCAATTGTTAAAACATTCTCAAATTAAAGTCAATTTTAGTATATGAGAATGTGAGCACAAGCTCCGCCCTCAAGTTAAATCGAAACTGTGTGAATAATACTGTTAAATTACCTAACCGTTAGTGTCAGAGAAGTATGATTGTTGTTAGTTTACTACAGTTGATGAAGAACTAATTAAAATAAAATCTAAAAGCAAACATTTGAGTTGAACAATTAATTAAATCAAAATTAATTAACATATTAAACTTACAAATAATCATGTATAATGTTGTAAGGACTATTTAAATTTCCTAAATCAGTAATTTTATTTTAGCTATTGCTACCTTCCTTTTTTATAAAAACCATCTCAGCTAATGTTCTTTTATAAAAATTACTTTCTTGATGCAGTATTTTTACTTTTCCCATTGAATAGAGTGCTCCGCATAGTCACCAACATTATCTTTTAAGTGTTTACTAATTCTATTATGATATTGCTCATTAACATTCTTCTTGTTAAGACATTCAAGAGGATCTTTACCTGTCTTAATAAATTGGCCGATGGATTCATACACACACTTTATGGTATGTGTCATCTGTTGTTTGTGATAAAAAATTTAATTTTAAATATATTTCATAAAAGTTACAAATAATGAAAATAAAGCATGTATTTGTGATTGCAATACTCTATTAAATATGAGTGCATTTCAAATGTAGAATTATTTTCATTCCAGCCCCCTTGATATTCTTTTTGAAATATTTAAAACAAAAAAACTATTTGAATAGTATATTACATTACAAGGGGCAAAACAGAGCGATTGCATGAGTGTGAAGTTTGCTGCCCGAGTGAAAAGAGGGCTGCAATCACACGAAATGCTTTCGCTGTGTTTTGTTTCGAGTAATGTATACTATTTTTCATAGCAACTCTTTTGAGAATCTGATTGGCTGTAACTGTGGAGCGGGTTGAAACAGCGAATTTCAACCCGCTCTACAGGTACCGAAAATCGGATTTTCAAAGGAGGCGCTATGAAAAATAATATACATATACAACAAAATTTACTGAAAGTAGAAATATAATATACATAATAATGTAATTAATAATTTTTTTTTTTTAATAATTAATAATTATAATTAATAATTGAGTAAATAATAAAAAAAATTAAATGTCTTTTTATAGTCATATTACACATTTTGAAACAATAACGTTTGAATCTTTGAAAAAATTTCCTCAATCCAAATTATTTCATTATTTTTATTCTGACTTGATTATTCCACTTTTTTAAGTGTTTTATTTTTCTTTAATAAGAAAATTATATGTAGTTTATGAATTGGCAAAAATAAATCAATTTCATAACATTTTTGCAAATTTTCATTGCAATTTTGTATAATTTCCCATGCACTTGTATCTCTCGTCGGCCTAAAGTACTACCAGCGCCGACCTCGACGACGGTCAACTCTCATGTTACTTTCTTTCTTCAGACTGGAATAGGAGCACTACCCGTATGGTAAAGTGTTGCAGAATCTAAAATTTCAAATATCTTTTTAGTTAGAAAAACATTGTGAAAGAGAACAGCCATACTTTACTTTCATTAATTCGCGTTTACCTGAATTTAAAATGAATGAATCATACTATGTGGGAGCATGGATATTCCGTAGAGATATTGGAGCCAAACCGCGTTACTCGAAATTGCAATTAATACCATTCAGCCCTTGCAGACTCATACTTATAACCGAAATGGGTGAAATGAAACATAATCTTGCATGCGCTCATCTCCAAGAGGGATATTTTGTTAAGGTTGTTATGTCTACGATCTTTCATTTTTCCTTATTTGACATTGACAGGGTATGTTAAAACTAAAAAGCTATTCTATTTTAGACTGATATAGGCACTGGTTTGTTTTTGAATAAAAACGAATTGTTGGGAGTCGTTGTTCAAGTCCCTGGAGGAGCTTGGAAATATACTATTTGTGCACTCCTTCACAACGATGAAAGGATTATCCATAACTTTGTAAATTATGTACCGGAAGCTTGTGAGTAACAATTTAAGTTCACAATGAGCTTTGCACTTCTTGATCGCTTGATATACTTTTAATAGTGGGGCTATAGTTGCCGAAATGAGCTAATGTCGGTAATCTAGATATGTGTTAATTTGATATTTAACAGTTAATGACAGACTAAATTTATTTTGTGATATCATGAAAAGTAAATTACGCCAGAACTCATTGTTAAGGGCATGTGATACTTATGAAAAGTAGTAATATCACGTGAAAAACTTAATTCGGTTTCTACATTTTTATGTTCGAATTGTGGGTTTGCATTTTTTTTAAGGTACACTTTTTAATATTTTAACATAAATTTTCCGTTGTAAATAATATAATTGAAATCACGGTTATGTAATTATGGACAAATTCACTCCGTAGTAATATTTTGAAATTTATCTACACGTAAAAAAATTTGGCGCAGATGCTGCCCCTAGCGGTGGAGCTGTTGCGTTTACCGGAGGAGAGTTGTGCGACCATGGGGACTAGATATAAGGAGACCAATCTCCATATATCCATTCCCGAAATGAAGTTCTGCCAAGTACATAGTTACAAAACTTCTCGATGAGGGCATGTGTGTTCCCTGGGTGCAAAATGGCGACGCCCAATACACGATGCTTGTAACCGACATTTTGCACCCAGGGAACACACGTGCCCTCATCGGGAAGTTTCCTAACTAAGTACTTGGCAGAACTTAATTTCATGTTTTGTGAAGTACGGCCATAAGATATTGGTCTCCTTATATCTAGTCTCCATGTGTGCGACTATGCATTTGGGTATGCTGCGTTCCCTCTGTGGGTGAGCAGCTGCCCCTTTTTGGGGGAGCAGTTGACTTACGTCGAAGGAACACAGCGCTCCTTTCGGGAGGAAGTGTAGTTGCACCGCATCGTCGGGCAAATGCAAAAGCAGGCGAAAGTACTAATTTTAAGTTTTTAATGATTTACATGAAAGTGCCCATTGAAATGATGTTTCCTGTATATATATATAGAAGTACTTTTTGGTTCATTACGATCTGTTTACAAATAGCCCAACCTCAATATTCAGATTTCAAATAATTTCACATCATTTTAAGAAATTAAACAAATTCTTCAAAAGATATAATAATTAACGACGATTTCAGAAATATCAAAACAATCGAATTTTCCATTGAAAAGTATAGTCAAATATCAGTTTATATGACTCGCCGCAGCATTCCCTCCTGTGGGGCAGCAGCTCTCCCGCAATTGTGGGAGAGCAGTTAGTCCACAAAAAAGTAAACCTGCTGACCTATGAAGAGCGCTGCAGTTGCCCTCCAGTGTAGTGGCGCAGGAGCACCAGAGGTAGTGCAGCATTTCTAACAAATTTTTTTCCGTGTACATTTAAAATCTTCTTTCTCCGCGGTCAAGAGAATTACCGATAGGCAAAGTAACGTCTGCTTAGTGTTTACGCTCATGTAACAGACCGTGTTCATTGAAATAATGAATATTTAAGCGAAAAATAGGTTTAAATCTTCGAGAGAAAATTATAGTGACGCAGTTATTGGTTATGTTTGTTTGAAATGCAAGAATGCGAAATGTACAATTCGAGTAAGAATTCGCCCAGAACATCGTGTAAAACAAACAGATTACACCTTTATAATAAAAATCGACGAGAAAAACTATAAAATTAGAAGCCTTGAATGCCTATATTGTGTATAAGAATTTTCACATTTATTGGAGACTACATTTTTTAAATCAATAATATTATGTTCAAATAATTAACGTATTCTTAAAAAGGGATATTAATTAATAGATAAATTTAGTAAACGTGTGCATTCTGTCGGGTCGAATGTTGCAAATTCGATTCAATTCGCCTTATTGGTTGGATTGGATTTTTTCGATTCGATCAGCCGCCCGCCAAATCTCGAATATTTGACATCCGAAAAGCGTGCGATGGAATCTCGGATTTTTAAGATTCGACCGGTGCAGGATGTAGCTTGCAATTTCTAATCACACATTACACAATATACATACATTGAATAATTTTATTTTAACTTTATGTCGTCATATTTGAGGAATAAAACAATATGAATTAAATAAATTATTCCGTTTAGACACATTAATGATATATAATTTTAACTAATTTTCTAAAATTATATAAGTATTAATTTTATTCAATTTAAAATAATTGGTAAATAAATGTTTCAAATTATCATTATTAGTTTATCATATCGGAATCGCGAGTCGAAAGAATTTGTTTTTGTCTTATGTGATTTATACATATCACTTAAAAGAATGTGTATTAAAATTGTTTGAAGAATCAAGCAACGTAATATGTTTTTAATGAAATAAATACAAAATTGAATTCTCTACGCCTGCAAAATCGAGAAAAATAATTATACGCGCAGGGACTATACACAGTTATATATATTCAACAATTTTAATATTTTTAACTGACTCACTAAAGTTAATGCTACACCATAAAACCCTACAACAGAAACAACACATAATAATTTGAATTTTGTGAAATTTAAATAAACTTTACACAATAAAACTCTGTACAATAGAAGAGAAAACTCTACTGAACATAATTTTATTAATAATTTTTAAGGCACAATGAAATTGTACACCTTACAACTGTACACTGAATTATAGAAATCAAATTTTATACATTTAAATGAACTGTATTAGAATATAGGTATAGTCTGTTCAACAAGAGCGAGTCCTCGATTTTTCGAAAACTATTAGAGATTTTAAAACGTTTTTTTTTAAAATAAAAGTACTCTCGAAGGACTACGGTGCTACTACCTTATAGATAGTCCAGTCCCCATCGTTATCCAGAATGGCCTGGCACCTTTTCGGCATGCTTTCCACTAATTTTTCAGCGTAGTCCGTTGGTAATTCTTGCCATATCTTCCTGATTTTTTGCGAGAGCTGTTTCAGGGTGAACACACGTTTACCCGCAAGCTTCCTCTTTAAAACACTCCAGACACTTTCGATTGGATTCGCATCGGGGGACTGTGATGGCCAGTCCAAAGTTGTGATGCCATTTTCTGTTTTCCAGGCGGTGCAGAGACGGCTTCTATGTTTCGGGTCGTTATCTTATTGTAAGATCCAATTGGCCGTATCGGCTCCAAACATCTTTGTAGCAGACCTTAGAAGACCACGTTCATATATTTGGAGGATTTTCTGACGATTCAAGTTCTCGGTGAAGTGCTCTAAACACCCAAAACCGCGCTGTGAGAAGCATCCCCAAACATGGACCTTCACGGGGTGTTTAACGGTTCGCTGAAGTAATCTACTGCCAACGGTAGACCAGGCATACTTTATGGGAACCCATGCCCAGAACAACGCTTCATCAGAAAAAATGACATTCGACCAGTCACGGTCGAGATTTTCAGCAGCCCATGCCTTTCGTTTTTCCATATGGGTTTCTGAAAGCAGGGGTTTTTGCCTCGTGCTACGGTATTTTATATTCGATTCAGCCAGACGCTGATGAATGGTGTTTATACTGATGTTGACTCTCTTTTCGGCTAGAATAGCCTTGGCCTCTAATCACCGTAGAGTGGGCAGACGCTCGAACAGCTTTATGATCGCTTTATTCTGCTTGCTCGTTGTTGCTCGCAATTTGCCTCTTTCAAGCAGATCGTCGACTGTTTTATTGGCTTTATAACGCTCAACCCACTTCTTCACGAACGATTTCGACTTTTTGATGTATTTAGCAGCGGCTGTATAGGACATAAGTGGTCCCTTTGGGTGGGTACACAAGAAGACCGCTTCAAAACGTTTCGCGTACAAAGAACTCATTATGACTCACGTCTGCTCTCTCCGACGATTTGAGCGCTACTGAATCGCCTTGGTAATTGCGCCGTACTCCTTTGAATGTACTTTCATCAACAAAAAAAAAGTTCAAAAATCTCTAATAGTCTTCGAAAAATCGAGAACTCGCTCTTGTTGAACAGACTGTAACTATCCTCCGTAGGGACAGATGTCTCTTTTCGAGATTATTTAGTGTTTAGTGAGAAGTGTGGTAAACGGAGAGTGCATGTGTCCCCACCCTTTTGGATTCTGCAAACCTCCCTGATTGGAACAGCGAATGTAAGCCTCGACCTAGAAAGTGCCTGCAAAGGTGAGTGAGGAAACCTTATACTATTGTTAAGCTGCATATTACTCGGTTTCTCAGTTAACGGCTGTACCGTTTCGTCGAGGCTGTCCTCCACTCTCACTAGAACGGCTGGACCGTTGTTACAGAGCTGCTCCCCAACGCTTACAGTGACAGGTGCAACAATTGGAGCATTTTCTTTGTTCTTTGAACGGCCTTTGCCCTTGATCGAGTTTTTCCTTTTCACTGTGATCCTTATGTAATCAAATATAATCCTAGTTTCCTACAAGTAGTACTACCTTTGTGTAAATGATTTAAGTTTTCCTATTCTACGCTCAACATATCTTAAGCCAACGATTTGCCACAGCACTTGCATTTATCAATTTTTTACTTCTATTACACAAAATGTTTGCATCTGAATTTATTTGCGGTAAGTATTTGAGAGACATTTATTGCGGTGCAAAAGAAATTAATTGGACATGTAGATACAATTAATTCATATTGAGATATGAATCTTTATTATATTAGGTAGTTAATTATTAATATTTCTATCAAATAAAATATTTTATTTTAAACTAATTAAGAAAATAAACAAAATGCTCAACGTACTTACTCTTCCCAAAATTTTTACTCCATCAGGCGCATAGGTAAACCTCTCTTGAAGAATATCTTGTGGCTTAAAATGCTTTTCGCAAATCACATGACCTGCTTTTAATTTTATATCATCCCGAAGGATAACAATTTGCCCTAATTTTATTGTATTTTCATCCTTCGGTACAATGAAAAACGAACTTTATCGGAGCAAGACTTATATCCGGATTTACACCTAATGAAATTATACATTTCACTATTTTCGCATCAATTTTTGTAGACATTTGTTTCTAGACGCACGGAATTTATCTTAGTACCGTTCCAGAACTCGAAAATTTACAGAGAAATGCTTAAAAATGTACATTTTATAATATGATTTTCGTGTAAGTCGGCCCAATGAACAGTCAGCGCCATCATAGCAGCCAGTCACAATTCATGTCATTTTCAACTCAGTGATGCAGGGGGCTGCACAGAACACTTCGATGCTCGAGCTTCTCGTTGGAAGGAATCTCGAGTGTATTTGAAAGTCCTGACATTTACTTTGTTGAATAGGGTGAAGAAGGCATCCGAAAAAGATTAAAAACAAAATTTGAAGTCAGTTAATATCTTTCATTCATTTCCTTCAATCGAAAATTCTACATTGTTTTATTATTTCTCAAAAAACCTTAAAATTCACCATTTTGGAACGATTCAAACACCACGAAAATATTTCCTGGCCTTTCTGGAATATGCATTTACAATTTTTTGAATGCAAATTTCCGAACAATTCTAAATTTAGTAAAACTTCTTTAATTCATAATTTTCTATAATTATTCACTATTAAAAACTATGATTACAAAAAATTTGCTGAAATTTGTTAACCAATAGGAATTTTTCAAGATTTTCAAATAAAAAATGTGAACAGAAGATATCAACTGATTTCAAAACTTTTTATTATTACCTTTTTCGTATGCCAAACCTATAATCTGTTGACTCTTAGCTCTAACGATTCGATTAATAATGCTCAACTCCTATACCTGTGTATCATTAGAATACAACCCCTTTAAAAATCTTGAGTTGAACAACATTTTTCTAAATGAGCTTTTTAATTTTTATTACTGGTTATTATACATATTCTTATAAAAAATATTTAAAATTTGTTAAATTTTAATTAACAAATCCAAGTGACAAACATAGTCTCTGAATGTGTCACATAAGACTGAAAAAAAAATTTCTTTTAACTATGAAGATATAAAATTAAAATACAATTATACAATGTATGTATATTATGTAGTGTCTGATTAAAAATATTCATGTACGTCTAAACATCAACTCATTCGCTGATACTCATTTTTGATTCAAATGATCTGAAATTAATAATTTTTAGGTTAGCGTACGTATATGACAGATTCAAATTATAATTTTAACTTGTGTAAAAGTCTGTACATTTTTTATCCTCGTGAACAGTGAACAGTTTGGTCGGTGTTTTAATCGTTGTATTCTTACATTTGGGTACAAAATACTATTTATAACGTGTTTTCCTGTTCATTTTGTGGAGTTATATGTAACTTTCAGTCACTTTTCCATATAATCATATTTGTGCTTACACCACTGTTCATTCAAAAAATATATATTTCAACCATTAATTACTAATTTCCGGGACATCGAAAAATTATTTTAAAATATATATCAACCAAGGTAATGCTCAAACTATATTTTAAGACTATTTTAAAAAAAGATGCAAACCCCTAATTTTTGGAATTAATAGGGAAGATGAAAACGGACGTATATAGACAAATTTTGGTTTCGGTAATAAATGATCAAATTTCAGATATTATAAAATTCAATTTTTTTTTCTAAACTGAAATTTGTCTATCTACGTCCGCTTTTACCTTTGATACTATTACTAAAATTTTGAAAACAGAATTTTCATGTATTTTGGACACAAAATGTAATTGCTTAAGATAATAATTACGTCATCATAAAAAATAAATATTCGAATGATCAAAGACATTTCAAAGTTAAGTTAAAAATTGAATTAATTATAAACTTGCTTATCCACTTAAACCCATTAAGAAAAAGCTATTAAATGACATTGATTATTTATAAATCATAAATATCATAAATTTAAAATCATTTTTCATATTGCCAGTCCAGGTATTCATATGCTTCCGAAAATCCATTAGTGTTACACCAAATTTAATTGTTCATAGCACTGCCATTTAAAAACGATGTTAACTGTATACCAAAGAGGAAAAAAAGCATTAAATTTAAGAACTTATTTTACAAGGAAACTGATGAGTAAAAAGTTTTTTCAAAAAACATTCCTGATTTTTTTCAAAAAAATCATTGCGTGAAGATAATAATGTGATATAACTATTTCCCCCATATCGTTTTGAGTGAATTTTTAATTTGGCTTAGTCTGTGTGTATGTTTCATTCCTAATCGCACAAATACTATTTGGTCTATTTAACAGATAAACTTGCCTGTTTTAAGTAAAATTCTATTCGTTTAAGTATTTCCTCTTAGGATCTAGTAAATCAGACTTTGATCAAATCAATTTCTTTGTTGAATAATATGCTTAAGTCGCAGTTTTTCCTTTTTTTTCATATTGGAAAAGGTCTCGAAATTTTATAATTGAAATTTATATTAAAAAGTGTTTGCCTATTTAACAACGATCTAAGCGCTTCTGTAATGGTGTTGAAATTTCAATTTTAATTAATTACAGGTCGTAGGAGAGATAAAGGTGTAGATGAAGGTAAAGGTAAAGGTAAAGCTCCTGCAGAGTCAAGCGATGTGTATTTTGAACCTCCAGGTGGAGCGGGTACTCCATGCTTACCTGATACGAATCTCGAAAACCCAGGCCATATGGATGCTTCTGGCAAAGGCCAAATGATGGTTACTTATCACCAAGGCCGTACGAATGCTTATAATCCTTACAACCCAAACCCTATGGGTACTTATCAGCGAGACAATACGTATGCTTATGATCCAAGCCCTCTGGCTGCTTGGAACCAAGAGCAAATGGGCGCTTTGAACCCAAATCCTATGGGTACTCATCACCAGGGCCAAACGGGTAGTTATAATCTAAGCCATATGGGTACTTATGGCCAGGGCCAAATGGATTCTCATCACCGAAGCGAAATTGATTCTCATCAGCCAAGTTATATGAATCCTCAATACGCAACTAATATAGCTGATTTAACCAGACTTTTTCAATCTCCAAAACCGGTTAAGACCAGGGGAAACCAATCGCCACGTGGTCACCAAGTTCACGATGGATCCCGAACAGCACATCCATTTCGCTCAGTGTATCCAAATCCTGATGTACAGAAGCAAAGGCCTATTCTCGATACATCCAGAGTTATCAGGAAGAAGCCTTCTAGAAATCCGCGTACACGAAGTGAACATCCGAAGAAATGATCCTAAATACGTCAATAACATACCAGACGGGTTCAAGAAAATGAATACTTGATCCCACGTTTTTTTAAACTCTGAATCCAACTTAGTTTACATTTGAATAAACTGAAATTAATATGCTACTTTCAATATACAAAAAGTAATTTTCAACCAAAAATCCGCGAAAAAAATTGTTATTGCGTCAACAAAACTAGTTCATTGATTTCAGTTGATTTAAATTTTGACAAATTTATATTCAGAGAGATATAATTATATTTTATTCGTTTGATCTGAATAAATATATCATTTATTTGAATGTTGCATTTATTATTTAATAATTTAAGGATATTAATGTGAACAGAGAAATATTGCGTCCAGAAAGTGTTTCTGTCACAGGCAT
This sequence comes from Diplolepis rosae, assembly GCA_030998225.1. Lineage (NCBI taxonomy): Eukaryota > Metazoa > Arthropoda > Insecta > Hymenoptera > Diplolepididae > Diplolepis > Diplolepis rosae. Next base: position 4,304,433 of record JAPYXD010000082.1, read on the forward strand.
TTGAAAATAAAGTAGTATTTCTTAATTCTGTTTTTGAAAATACATAGTATTGTTACGTCATAACTACGTAAATACTTACTTTGATTGAAGGTTCCTCGTTTTAAGTTAGGATCAAGTTATTTTCACTTAGGGACGAGGATATTTCAGTAAAGAACACAATAATTAGTAAAGTAAGACAAATTAAATTTATTTGAATAATAAGGTTAATCAGTATTATAAGTCTTACAGGTGTGACTGAGATGCAAATCCCATAGGTGTGACTGCGATGGAGTGAATATCCCACAGGTGTGACAAGGACACAACATCTATTCTCTTGACACTGGCTCTAAGATCCTTGCAAGGACACACTGGAAAAAAAACCGCCAGGTTATACGGGAAATCCCGCTCCATTGACGGGGAGGAGCAACGGCGCGTTTACGAGGTTAGGTTAACGAGCTGCCAGCGCCAATGTAACGTTAGAAACTCACGTTAATCCCGCTACGTCAGCGCCGTCAATTCACCAGAAATGTTAACGCTGGAACGCCGTATGATTTGAAAAAATTACACGATGATGCAATTTCATATACATAATGAAATTGGCATATATAATTAGGAAAAAATGTATTAGGAAAACAAAAGAACTGAAAAGAACAATCGCGATTATTGCCACAGCTGATCATTTTCGGGTGAATTTACGTTGGCTTTACCGTCAGTGCAGCGTTGAATAGCACCGGTGATTCACCGGGGAAGCAAAGCTACGCCAAGGTGAAATTGGCGACGGTGCTCCTTCCCGTTGATTTCACCATATTTTTTTCCCAGTGTAGAAAAGTGGACCACGGTGAATTTATGGATTGGTTAACTGCACAAAAGGGGTACTTCTTGCTGCGAATCCTTTTAAGTTTTTAGAAATTTGCCGCACTTAATTCTGCTCACAAGCCCAGCTTTACCCTTGGCGGCGTATCCTTTTTATATTATATTTTTAGGTGACGTCACGCATTGCGCAGTATCCCGCTGTGTGTGGCGTAGTTATACCTCTCTTTTTTACATTCTCATCATGGATGAGAAGTTATTGGTTTTATGTGAAAAATGACTTTTGAAATTTTTATCAAATCTTTACGTTTTGAGACCCCCTGAGTCAGAAAAAAGGGTTTTTACGAAAGAGTCTGTCTGTCTGTCTGTCTGTAGGTCGTGTGCGGCATAACTCTCGATAGAATCATCAGATTGAATTGAGCTTTGGTACACTTTATCGGAGCCGAAAAAGTAAGGACAAGTTCGTTGACCAGCCACATCCAATCAAAATTGAGGGATTGAGCACTACTTTTGTTTTTTTTTAAAATAACTTTTTGAAAAAATCAAAAATTTCAACACTGGTTTTATGATAGTGCTCATAAATTTCTACAAATTATCCCAATAACATTTTTTGATTAAATCAAAATTAGAAATGTTACAGCATATTCAAATTCGAAAAAAGTCAATATCAAAACTCCATTTTCCAGTTAAATTATACGAGATATGAAAAAACGTTATAATATAATATTATTGAATACATAAAGACATACAAATTTAAATTGTAACATTTTTTCATAAGATGCATATTTTTCTTTTTAATTAAAAAAAAAAACTATTGAAAATCCAAAATTCAATTTTTTAACAATAATATGTAAAATACGAAAAAAACGTAACAATACAAAGTTGTTTGTTTCAAAAAGATCTACAAATTTTATCTGACGCAGTTTCTGGTAAAACATATATTTTTCGTTTTAATTCCAAAAGATACGTTTAAAATTAAAAAATTCCATTTTTTAGACAAAATATGTGAGATACAAAAAAAACGTTTATCTGGAAAATTGTTTGCCTAAATGAGGTTTACAAATTCTCATTAAGACATTTCGGGACAGGATGTATATTTTATGTTTTGATTTTTAATATTAAAAAAATTCGATTTTTTTCACCAAAATATGTGAGATACGAAATAAGCGTTGTTCTGTAAAATCGTTTCCTTAAATAAGTTCTACGATTGTTTTTTCTTTTTGAGAGATTTGGAAGAAAATAAATTATTTTAATCATGTAATTTATTAAAAAGTGACTGAAATGTATACAGAAAATCGAGCGCGAAGCGCGAGCGTCATGATGAGAATGTGTTCCTTAAGGCTGATAGAGCCTTAAGTAAATTGAATTTCCTGTTTAACATAAATTTAAAAAGAAATAGAGTGACTTTGAGAAAATGTGTAATTCATATCATCTGTAATATAATTATAAAATTAGTTTGAGTTTCAGTATGAAATTATAAGAAATAAACTTAAATGTATGCGGAGAGCACTAGACCGAGCGCGAAGCGCGAGGTCCAGAAAGAACGGAGCGCGAAGCGCGCGATGAGAATGTGCCCGCGAAGCGGGCAGATTTTTATAGGTGGTTTTCTCTCTCTTTAGTAACTTGCCCAAATTTTTTCCCAGACGTGCCTACACTGAGAAAAAATCCTGGGCATAGTGACGTGATATATGTAGTTGAAAATGTCCTTAACTACTTTTTGTGGCTGAATTCAAGCAATGGTTGACCCGTCAATGTAGGTACTAAAAGTGGTCGCAGTGACTAAGTAATGTAGTCACAGCGACTATGTAATGTTGTCACAGTCACTATATGTAAGAGTCAACTATAAAGTTATGTTAAATCAAATTCCTAAAATCAAATGCATGAAATCACTACGTAGAACATTGTATTTTTCCTAGCACCTCTTTTGAAAATCTGTTTGTCGGCATCTGTAGAGCGGGTTGAAACTTTAAAAGTAGTAGGATTTAAAATCACAGTTTCGAGCCGCTCGACACTTCAAATCAAATTCTCAAGAGAGTTGCTATCAGTTGCTATGAAATAGTATATTACATTACAAGGGGCGAAACAGAGCGATTGCATGAGTGTGAAGTTTGCTCTGCCTGAGTGAAACAAGGGCTGCAATCACACGAATTGCTTTCGCTGTGTTTTGTTTCGAGTAATGTATACTATTTTTCATAGCGACTCTTTTGAGAATCTGATTGGCTGTAACTGTGGAGCGGGACGAAAGTGCGGTTTGCAACCCTACCTTTAAAGTTTCGCCCCTAGGGTTGAAAATCGCAGTTTCGTCCCGCTTCGCAGGTACCGAAAATCGGATTTTCAAAAGAGGCGCTATGAAAAATAATATGCATTACTCGAAACAATACACAGCGAATTCAACGAGTGTGAAGTTTGCTCCACTGGTTATAGCGACTACGTTATTCTAGCTATGACAACTCAATGTTTCAAGTTCACATAGCTAGTTTTAAGAGTTAAGGACAATTTCAACGATGTTAACTAGTCGCCACGACCAGGTGTTCAGAATATGGCTACCATGGCTACAAATCATGTTACTGTAGCCATGGGTCAAGTAGCGACAACAAGTCTCCCTCGTTACAGTCACTTTTTTATGTCCAACTACATTATTCCTAGTCATTATGACCAGATGCTATTTTTCTCTGTGTATGCTACATTCAAATACGTCGCGGGACGTGACACCTCCTCTCCTAGTTTGAGCGTGGGGGCGAAGCATGCGCGATCGAATCTTCGGAAGAAGAGAACATTGCTTTTGCTTTGCATGATTTGAAATTTAATTACAAAAAATTTTATGTAAACAGTTTGTTATATAACAGGCATATATTTTTTGTTGACATAATTTGAGTTTCACGTAGTTCACATTTGTTTGATGCAAAACTTTCATTGTATTTTTAGTTAATAATACATGTTGTAATATATAAAGAATGAAGAACTTCTTTTCGTTAATAACTTATGTATAGTTATAGAACAAGAACAATAGAGTAAGGTACATAATCTATGATCATTATTTGTATTTTTCATTAATTAACGGGTTTCGTCAGTTCGCAGCTAAATGACGGCATTCGAAACACTTTTCGTATGCATGTGTCCGGTTTTTCAGAATTTTTTTATTATTATTATCGTTGAATACAAATATTTTTGTTTGTTCCGTTGAGGAAGACTATGTAAATTCTTCTGAATAAGTACACTGCTTATAAAACATTTCCAACACTTCAGTTGCTGCATTTTGCTTTGCAGACTTTTTTTGAGGGGCTGGTTTCCCAATACAAGAAAAAGTTATTTTATTTTTAAAAATTTCGCAAGTTGCTTCGAACGGCAGCATTTGTTGGTGTTTTCCAAGTGACTTTACAATATATGAGGGTTCGGAGAAATCATATTCTATGCTTATCTCGTTTAAAACTTGTACAGCAGTACCTTTGGATAGGTCTCCCCTATTGAAAATTCTGACGTAAGAAACGTCGTAGGAAACTTCGTAAGAAACGTCATAGGAAATTATGTAAGAAAATGCGTCAGAAACCATGTAGGAAACTTCGTAAGAAACATCGTCAGAAACTACATAGGAAACTACGTCGAAAATTGGGATAGTAAACGATGTAATTCCTGACGTAGTTCCCGACACACATGTGCTTTGACGCTAAGAAGCCTCTTTTGAAGTCGATCTGTTCATCCCAGTCTTGGAGATTATATAATTGACGTTATTTATTCATAACAATGGTAATGAGAAAACATCGTTCAAAGTTAAAGTAGCAGAATATGGAAGGCGAAATTTGCTTTTAACGATTACAGATACCTATTAGTTCGGCCCTCTATTTTAAAAAAATAAGTTTTCTGGAGGAAATATTGAACATAAAAAAATTCTAATTAACAATTCACAATTCATAATTTTTATTTTGTGTCTTGATAATAGTTTAACTCAGGAACAGAACAGACATAGTCAATGTCGTTAAACGTCATATGCACGCAGATTTTCAAAATATCATTCGTTAAACCGGATGATTGTTCCTCGGATATTTCAATTATTCTTTGTAGCATGCCACATACATTGGTGTAAGCCTTTGTTGTATGTACCTTTTGAATAATTGTATATTCTGTCTGAGTTCCCGAGTCTACTATGAAATTATGGATTTTCACATATAATCCGTTTTGTAATTGAGTATAAGAGTTATCAGAACGTTTATTACTTTTTGTTGATGAGATGTATAAGCAGCCGTTTTTTACAATTTTTTCAAACTAGAAACTTTATTCAGGCAGGCTCAATTTTTGTAACCATGATGCACTGACTCTGGATGCGGAACCAAAATATCTAATTCTATTGGTTTTAAGGGTGGTTTTAGCCATATTTGTTCCAATTGCATTTCAAAAATGTTTAACAATAAAAGGAGAAAAAGGATAAACGTGATCTTTTAGTTTCAGAAAACTGTATTTGAGACTAATTCTTCTACATATTTGATGATGTACCCCCTTAGCTGCTTGTATCACTTTTAAAAGGTTTCCGTTTTCTGATTCGAAAGCGTAAGCATAAGTCTCGCTAAGTGTAAAAGTAAGTGGACATTGAAGGTCACAGATACTTTTGAGTATAAAATTTGTGCATGAGCAACAAAACTCGTGTAATAGTTTATCAGCATGATCAAATTCTTGAATGCTAAGTATATCTTTGTTTAATATCTAAAACGCCTTTACAAACAACGCCCAGTGCATCAGAACGTGATCTGGTAATATATTTTGAAGAATTATCATGCTATAAAACATTGTCCAGTTTTCCCACTCACGAGCTTTCCCAAATTCTTTTTCTGAAAACGATCGAATTAATCTCACAATTTGATCAGGTGCTTTAATATTAGCCATAAGTGTATCAATTTGTGAAACAATATATCCAGGAAACAATCCAGCTTTATTTTTATTGCCAAACTACGTTGTAGCAAATCGTTTCGCAACACCGGAGCAGCAGTGCATGGAATCAGCTATGCAACCATAAATTATGTCACAGTATACTAAATTGATTAATTGAGATGGGCATTTAACACCAAAAATGGGCCTTTTAGAATTAGCTGCTTCCATCATCTGCTTTATGGTATCCTTAACATTCCTATCTTTCAGAACTTCATTTGTCAGAGGATATTTCATGCTTCCAGATCGTTTCATGCTTCTAGATCTTTTTGGGTGATTTCGAACCCATTCACCGGGGTGGAGGCATTAAATTGAGTAAATCCCTGAACCGGAGCCCGAGCGACAGAATCAACGCAGCAGATTGATGTAAAAACTTTAATGCACTTTTCAACGCCATCTACAATGCATTGAATATCTTTACTTGAAAGTTTATTCATTTGATCAACACATGGTTCAAGGAATATTGTCGCATTTGGCTTATCTTTGCTGAACCGCAGACCAGCTAGAACCAATTCTTTACTTCCTACATGATATTCTACCTCATTTACCATCAAAAAGATAGGCCAAATAGAGTAAGCTGAAATTTTGAACAAAGGTGCTCTATCGGTATTGAAAACTCTTGTAGCGTAGCTATGTCTGTCAGACTCATTCATACTATTTTCAAATTCTCCATACCTTTTACCATCATAAATATCCGAAATGGAGTCTTTTTCATGAACTCTTCGATTTGCAACACAATTATAATATTCACTGTTCGTTTCGATTAATTTAGATATTGGAGACGCAACGTCCATCATGAAAAAATCCTTGTAAGCGTAATCTTTAAAATCAATTTCGGCCTTGCATATTTTACATTTATTAATATATTTATTACATCTTGCAGGGACTTGCAGCTTTTTGACGATAAGCGCTCTGTATCATCGTCTTCACTGGTGTCCTTATAACGGTTGTAATCATCCTCTTCCTCGATCACATCCAGAAAATAATCATCTGAGGCTAATAATAATACTGAAGCTCAAACCAATTTTATAATATTACAGATGATTTGAATTACACATTTTCTCAAAGTCACTAAATTTGTTTTCGAGTTTAAGTGAAACAGGAAATTCGATTTACTCAAGGCTCCATCAGCCTTAAGAAACACATTCTCATCATGACACTCGCGCTTCGCTCTCGATTTTCTGTATTCATTTCAGTAACTTTTTAAGAAACATATCACATATTTAGGTTAAAAAATGGAATTTTTCAATATTTAAAATCAAAACATGAAATATACATCCTGTCGAGAAATGCCTCAATGAGAATTTCTAGACCTCATTTAGGCAAATAATTTTCCTTATAAACGTTTTTTTTGTATCTCACATATTTTGTCTAAAAAATAGAATTTTTGAATTTTAATTGTATTTTTTGGAATTGAAGCATAAAATACATGTTATATCCGAAACTGTTTGTAATTAAAATTGTAGATCTTTTTGGAACGAACAACTTTGCATTCTTATTTTTTTTCGTATTTTACATATTATTGTTTAAAAAAATAGAATTTTAGATTTTCAATCGTATTTTTTTAAATTAAAAAGAAAAATGTATATCTTATGAAAAAATGTTGCAATTCAAATTTGTAGATCTTCATGTAGAAAATAATTTTGTATGATAACTTTTTTTCATATCTCGTACAATTTAACAGAAAAATGGAATTTTTATATTGACTTTTTTCATGTTTTTAGCATGGTTGCTTTAATGCGTACCTCAAGCGCTTCAAGAAAAGAGGCGATAAGTTGTGTCGCTACTGCGGATCCCTTGTGGAAAATGCAGAGCACACACTCTTTGTCTGTGTCAGGTGGGGCGCGGAAAGGGAGGCTATTGGTCGGGCAGTGGGCGCACAACTCACTCCTGATACGATGGTCTCTCTCATGCTCCAGTCTGAACAGATATGGATGCTTATCGAGTCATTCGTCACCCTGATGATGAAGACGACGAAGCTCAATGGACGTGCAGAGCGCGGCAACAACGGGGGCCAGTAGAAATCGCATCGGGGCCTGCACCCGCGGTCCTGTGTCTTCGGCGGACTTGGCTGTCCGCGTCGACCGGGGGAGGAATCTTCTTATTCCTCTCTTGGTTGGCGCGGCTAGTCGGCCTGCCTAACGGGCGTGTGTCCGCAGATGGGAGTCTGGGGCGAACGGATGACGGAAGAGTCGTAAGCGACTTTAAGCTGGAACCAACTTCTCGCGAAGTTTAAAGCCGAAAGGCGGTTCCGCGGGCGGTGTATTGGTTCGACAGACGAGGATTTTTGGTTTTAACAGGTATGCCTAGACCCGTCCTAAGAGAGTCCTGTACAACGTCTATAAAAGATTTCGCCATTTTTCCTCCTCACGAAAAAAACATGCTGTAACATTTCTAATTTTGGTTTAATCAAAAAATGTTATTGGGATAATTAGTAGAGATTTATGAGCACTATCAAAAACCAGTATTGAAATTTTTGATTTTTTCAAAAACACAAAAGAAGTACTTAGTCCCTTAATTTTGATTGGATTGGACTAATACCTTCTCATCCATGATGAGAATGTAAAAATATGATAAGAATTTAGGTTTTTCTCGATAAAGAAATTACATTTTTTCTGCTTGAGTTTTGCTGACAATATTTATGAATTATTCAGTACTTATTGATGTAATATTTAAATTACCAATATGATTCATTACTTTAGATCTTCAAGGTAAAATACATCATGTAAATCGTTGTAAGAGTAATTCAAAGGAATATATGAAACTAATTAGAATTTCCCCGAAAATTAATTTCAAAAACTCATAAACTTTTCCCTTGTCAATTCAATGTTGTAAAATTTTATATTCAAATTACATTCTGAGCTTTCGAATGATTATAATATCATTTAAATATCAGATTTTAGTCAAATTGTATCGCATTATAACCATAAATTACATAAGAAATTTTCCAGCGATTTTATCCCCCCCCTCCTCCCCCTCGACGTGTAACGCATTTTCCCCCGTAAAGAAAATGGAATATTTGAGCACACCTTATTTCAGTCATAATTTTTGTAAGGCTCCAAATGGAAATTATTATTAATTTTAATGGTGAGAAGAAAGGGGACTCACCAAAATTAAGCACCCCAAATGGTGAGAGGCAAGGGGACTCACCAAAATTAAGCACCCCAAATGGAGTTCAAAAACGTACTGCAACCTCCTCGTGGTGGACTCCGGAAACTAATTTTTATAGGCTAACTGCAGGCGAATCTGATTTAAATATTTAATGCAATATCAAAATCCGTAGATACAATGTATTTCAATCTGTGATAATCCAGGCTGTTACGTACGAATAATTAAACTTAATATAATAAAAATATTAAATTCGATTATACGCCCGCTTGAGGCTCCAAACTGCCAAATTTCAATTTAGGAAATTATAAATTAAATAAACCAAAATTTTTTTTTAATCTGGGGTCGTATTTGCCCTCTCCTCTGACTGAGGAGGCTATACCCTGCTTTTAAGAAAACCCTCTTTGATTTTTTGGAAAAGAAGTTTTGAATACAGGAAGATTTCCAGTTTTAGTGTTTAATGTCCGTATAAAAAGGATATACAAATAGATACATATATTGGAACAATAACTTACTACTAGTTTTCCTTACATCTACCTGTGCCAGGAGAGTGTGAGAGAGAGGGAGAGATTTTCCCTTAGCTCCTGATTCTTCCTAGACCGGGCAATGGTTTTCTGTTGAGTGTTGTTCAAAATCACACTTTGTCCTATTTGCGAGTCGCGCATAGCACATGCGCACACAAATACTGTTTTTGCCACTTTTCTTTTAGGTTTAATAAGAGAAAATAACGGTTGGCTTTTAACCAGAAAAGGGTTGAGTGCTTTTAAACTCGCCCTTTTCGCCGCTAGAATTTTCCTATTAAATCTAATTACAATATTTTATGAAAAATTATCACTACCGTTTTGAAATTCGGTAGTATTAATTTTTCCGCGATTTCGCGCACCTTTTGCCGTTTTTTTATTAAACGAATTGGACTTTAAAAATAGCCCGCCGAAGAAAGAATTTAATTCTGTTACTTCTGTCCAGATGAAGTCTTTTGTCTTTTACGTCCGCCCGACACGATTCCAAAAATATAATTTCGTTAGAAAGAGTTTTACGGGTTCAATCAACTAACGAGGATCTAGGAACTGTCGATCTGGGCCGCAGACGGGCAAAGTAGAGAAAATATATTCTCTACTATTCAAGTAGTTCCGGTTAGTACCGGGTTGCTTGGGTAACTGCGAATTTGGTTTTGACTTGATCCGTTTTACTAGTTCATCGCGAGGTGAGCATGGTGGGGTTTTTTGATGATTAAGGAATTAATGATTGGACAGAGGTAATAATGGCAGGGAGGATTTAGGAATTTGCACAAATGCTGATGTGCTTATTGCGCCATTTGCTGATTTTTAGAATGCAATTATTTTTCCCCTCTTTCTACATCTATCGTGAGAAAGGAAATGTGCTCATCAATTTTTAGTATTTGATGCATGGTCATCAAATTGTAGAAACAATTTTAGTTTCCAATATATTTCAGAGTAAATCGAAATATATATATTTAATTAGTCTGGGCTTATAATCTTTAAGTGGATTAAATCTTTGACATAATTATTTAAGTATTCAGATGAGCGTTGGGTTTTAGTTACAAAAAGCACGTGGCTTTTGTGGCGGGAGATCAGCTGGCTAAAGCATTTGAGCAAGGATAGGTGCATGAGGAGGAGATGCAATTATGAGATGAATGCTAGCCTCGCGATGCACAGCAGAGCGCATCAAAATTTTCTAAAAGAGACCAGTATATTAGGCATGTGCATAGGCGAACGAAAGGAGGAATTGACAAACGGCAGAAAGCTGTGGCGACAAACAGTGCATGGGTGTACGTGTACTAGGTATCTCTATCTTTCTCTCCTTCGTTCTCTTTTTCCTCTTCTATTCGTACATTCTATCGCGAGTCTGCTATTGCTCATTCTTTTCCCTATTCCATTCTTTCTCCGCTCATCCTAGTTTTTATATCATCGCTCTCACTTTACACTCATTCTTCGCTTTTCTCTTATTTCATACTTTTTTAGATCATAGCGATTGAGTGCCTATGCACTCTCGCTATCAATTAATCTAGTTTATAAAACATTAATGCATCTGAAAAACAAAAGGGGGAAATAGCCTTATTTTTAAAAGTTTTATTCAGACTTTTGAAAGTTTAATTTAAATGTATTTAAATAACTAGAATATGAATTACTCTACGTCTCAAGACCAGCTCGCATGACCAAAAATGCTGAATTGCATTAGCCACTGGAATGCAATCAGGTTACGAACGTTCAAAAGTGTGCAGTTCATTCACTTCTAAAGCAATTGATATTCCATAAATTAGATTTTGTATACTAACAAAAACATTTTCCAAAAAAATATTGCACACGTTGGACCACCCGTAACACGGGCCTTGAGATAATGTGATGCGCTATACGCAATATACGCACGGCAGCCTGTGCGAGATTTTGTTTTTTTAAGCCGTGAAGTACCTCTATGAAAAATTTGGGTAAGATATATGTTGAAGTAGACAATAAGAGCATTTTTTTGTTAGAAAAACTAGAGGTATATCTCTAAAGCATAACCTCAAAAAAAATTTGGAAATTTTTTAAACATTTTTTTTGCCCCTATTTTTTATTTAAAAGATTTTAAAATTCTTTTTCTCGCTAGTCTTACCGATGACTATAACATATATTTCGATCATCAAAATGGGTTTAGTAGTTTTCGAGAAAAATGGCTTTCTTGACTTTACTTACCCCCTCCATAAGTCCTCCAAAAATGAAATTTCAAGGTTATTCTTTGGAGGAAGTTTGTGCCACATGGATGTCCATCTATGGTGTTAATTTGAACTTGATGCGTGCGGGTGCAACTTTTGCATGCTTACCCCTCTAGGCCCTTTACGCGTATTCCCCATTAAATGTCATTTTTACACGCGCGTTAACTGCCAAAATATATATATCTTATATACCGTAGCTTTTTCTTATATGTGTACACCAATATATGTATATATGTATATGTGTGTCATGTGTGCGTATGTGTCATGTGTGTGTATGTATAGTATATATATATATATATATATATATAGTTAGACTTCCAATATGTATGTCTTATATATCTTACATGTGTCTTATATGTGTACACCAATATGTGTGTATATGTATATGAGTGTTATATGCGAGTAATATAATCTTTAATATAATTGAGTTTCGCACTTGGCTCAGTTATGCAATAATCTTATAGATACACTTTTCCTAAAATAATCTCTGAAATAATTTGTTATATGCGAACGATACAAGGCTCATCCTCTTTTTCGCTTTTCATAAAGTTTACATTTCCCTTGATTTTTGATGGCTCCTTCTGCTGGGCACTGTGAACATGTGGTCTTAACACTTTATCCTTCTTTTTTCTCCCTCTTCTTTGAACACTCGAGCACATTGGGGTCCTGGGTTTTCAGGACATAGAACTTGCACTTTTTATTTTATGGGTTTATATAAAAAAATATTATTTAAAAAATCATCCCCATTACACTGCCTTGTGCTCACTTTTGAGGAGAAGCGTACTTTACGGTCAACACTTTCCACGAATCTGCCGAACTGAAGTTCATGTTTTTAATTTTGAAGACTGGGTTTTGAGCTGTCTCATCCTTCGACGTTTTGGATCTTGACCCCCCCCCCCCCTACATAAGTCAACTGCATGTTTTTATTAAATAATAATTTTAAGAAAACAAAAAACAAAAAAACACAAGAAGGAAAAAATCTAATTTTATATCAACAACTAAATTCTTGCATGTTTACATCTTAGTTATTAAGTCCTGGAAAAATTTTTTTTGGCACTGAAGAGGGCCCTCATTTGCGGCCGAAACGTTTGCCTTTAATCCCCCCCCCCCTTTTCTTATCTTTATGAATTGTTGTTTAGCTTCCCTCTGACTTATATGAATCTGTTTTTTAGCTTCCTTTTTATAATATGCCCATAAATTAATGATTTTAATGTAAAGAAACTGACCCAATGCCAATACAAAAATAATTAAACGAATTCAATTTTGGGTCAAGATAAAAAACAAAGACATGAGTACAAACTTTAATAATAACTTTAATAATGGCAACACATACCGCGGAAAAAGAGGGAAAGGTTTTTATCAACAAATACAGAACACATATGGTTTCAGTAGTGTTAGATTACTTAAAGATTGGTCTCACTCACAAATGGATTACTCTAAACAATTTAATTAAAAAGTCTTCCTCCTACGTTGTAGGAAACTCCAAGTTTTTCCCAAAAACTTACAAACGAAAGGATTGCAACCTATTGCATTTTTCTTCACTGATATGGAGAACAGACTCTCCAACATTCGGCATAACTTTCAGAAATCCATCTTAAATCTAGAAATCCGGGACCTCTGCGCTTCTATTGTGAGACTGAAGAACTGTGATGTCCAATTTATAGTTTAAAAATATCATACCTATCTAAAAGTCTAGAGTCAATTGCCCTATCTACGTTCCTCTATTTGTTGTAAAGAATAAACAACTAACCAGGTTGAGGACAAGCCAAATGAATTAATGAAAGTTATTTTTCCAAGTAAATATTTATTTATAAATTAAAATATAAATATATTTTTGATAAAAATGACCCAAGCTACTTGTTTCTCTGATAGCAATTTCCTATTCTTCTGTTGAAAATAGTAGTGGTCTAACCTTTATGATCAAGTCTCCGTATGAGGTGTGGTCAACATATCCACTGGTAGTCTGGTCCAGCACTGGCACTTCCACACTATAATCCCTTGATTCGCGGTGGTTCTGGATCTTCACTTGAAAGCCCCTTGGATACTCAAGATTCAGAAGTGTTGAATCTTTCACAGACAGAACAGGTAGGCTTAGTCGCAAGGGTCAATTACATTATTTGTATATATAGGCAATAAAGTAAAAATGACAATACAATTATCGTACAATAGTTTACAATTAATTAATTAAAAATTACAATTTCAATTAGCAATTATTATGCCTTTACATTTAAACATTGCTTATACAAACATCTCAAATGATATAATAATGATAATAATCGTAATTTTTAATAGTTAGGAACAAATATAATTTTTGATGAAGTATTGATTAACAACAAATTGCATATGATAATAATAATAATAAATAATAATAATAATAGTAATAATAATAATGATAATTAATAATAATAAAATGATAAATAATCACACTCGCAAAATAAATTTTTTTTTCCCTAGTTGCACAATGTAATATTATGGTCCGGAATAAAGTCTCAGGGACTTACCGATGATCTGGCCGCTATCTCGCGCCTTACTTCCTCCAAATCAAAATCTACGGAGGCGTCCATCGGAAATAAGAAAAACAATGAAAAATAAAAGAATTTTATGAGCAGCTCTAAGACTATCCCTGACAATGTTGACTTTTAATTAAAAAAGGTGGCTTGGGCTCGATCTTGTCGTTGCCGGTCGAGGTAAAAAAAGTTAAAGTAATCTACCACGTTACAATAATAATACAATAGTATTATATTGCTATTATCTATGATATATTAGTCATAGATACGTGACAGACCCCCCCCCCCCCCCCTCCCACCTATGTTTGATCGTGGAAGTGAAAGAATAGAGCTGTAACTATCGAATCCTCGGAAAAGGCAAATTGAGTCTATCATGAAGGTTTTAATAAAATATTGAAGATGTCACGTTTTCATAACTCGTCGTAAATATTTACTCAATGTACATATGTATCTATATTTAGTTACATTAAAGATTCTTATTTCTAATAGGTCCTCTACACATGTGAATCATGTGACCTCGATGATAACACCTTTCGCAAGCTCCAGTCCACTTATAAAAGACTTTACAACCTCCAAGACTTTTTGGGTTCGCTTCTAATCCGTTTTGTTCACTAAAAACATAGTTTTTATTCAATAATTCTAATACTTTACGCGCTGCGTCGTGTTTTGCGTGTTTTTCATTAGGAGATTGCTCGCTAGTACTTGAATACGTAATACGATCTTTATTTACCGTACAATTGCCAATAAACGTAGGAATATTATTCAAGTTTATGGACGTAACTTCGTAGTTTGGTGGTGCAAAATTGTATTCAACGCTTAATTCATTAATCAATTGTATAGGGCTGGCGACTGTGGCTGAATTTATTGTTCTGAATGAAACTTCCATTTTTTCTGAAACATACAGGAATATATTTTGCAGAAAAATGACAGCATAAGATAATTATAATAAAAGTCGGTTGCGTTAACATGTGAATATAGTTGTACACTCAGAAAAAAGATTTGATAAAATCAAAGAAAATAATTTGTTTGAACGACTTTCTTTAATTTAAAGAAATGATTTGTTTAAATGAAATAAAATTTGCTTGATTCAAACAAAATATCTTTGAACCAAATAAATATTTGTTTGAATCAAATTAATTTTTCTTCAAAATAAAAAAATTAATACATTGATATATGGTCAAAGATATAATTTGTTTGATTTGAGGCAGAAATTTATTTGATTCGAACAATTATTTATTTGGTCCAAAGATATTTGGTTTGAAACAAATAAATTTTGTTTCATTTAAACAAAACATTTCTTTACATCAAAGAAAGTGTTTCAAACACATAATTTTGTATGCCCCAGGTAGCAGCGCTGAGAGTGAGTCTGCGAGTGCCTGTGAGGAATGAGTGAACTGAACGAATGTCAGCGCCGCATGACTGTGATATGTGTCCTTCGAATGTGAGAGAAGAACCTATAGACGGTCTCCCTCTTGAAAGAGACTAAGAGCGAATTGGTGTATGGAATCTCCTGGGGGACACTGCAAAGCCTCCGCAGTCTGTGACCAAAAACAGTCCAAACGATCGTTTCCATATGGCATCCCACTGGGAGTGCTTCGTCGACGAGTGGTGTCTTCCCCGGCCCACGAGGAGGCGAGGCTGCTGTGAGCCTAGCTCTGCCGAGGTGGTGTGCCATGCGGGATCAGAAGCCAGCCCCTTCGGGACCTTGATCAGGTAGTGCGTATTGAACACAGGTGTCGGAGCCTGTGTTGCTTCGGGCGAGTCCGGTCTGTCCGTGTATTCCGGGACCTGTTAAACGGAGGTTGGGCCTCAGGGAACTGGGGTAGGACTTCGGACCGAGGGTACACCCGTTCCCAACTATTCCGACCCGCTCCTCTACGCACGATGCTCTGGTAAAATGAATGATTTATGGATTTAAAAAAAAAACTGTGGGGAAAGTGGATTTGGGTGCTTCATCAGGAGCTGAGGGATGGAGAGACGTCCTTCAGCTCCTGAAGGAGCAAAACGAGAAAATGGAAAAACTAGCCAGGGCCCTGAGCGTAATACAAAAGGGTATGCTCAGGAACAACCCTGGCTTCGTAAAAGACTCTGTTAACGAGGCAGCTGAGGTGTTGAGCGGTATGCTCAACACCCACAGGTGCCTTCTTGAAAGCGGGGTGGAACTCCAGAAGAGGCTGGAGACCCACCCCGCCTCGAAAAAAATGGGTGTCTTTCGGAGACTGCGCTCTGCGTCTCTGGGAGACGCCGCAAAATTTCAGATGAAAGGTGAGAAGAGGGCAGCCCCCTCCCCCCCTCAGGAAAGAACTCCTAAGAGGGGGAAGGGCAGCCCGTCACCGTCGTATGCACAGGTGGCCAAGAGCCAGGCCCCGATTAAAGATGGGGACTGGAAAGTGGTCGCCAAAAAGAAAAAAAAAAGAAAAAAGTGGATACGGAGAGGAGGGCGAAAGACCCTGTGCAAGAAGCACAGGGTTCAAACAACAAGAGGACTTCGAAGCGCTCCTCGCCCGCCAGGTCGGGCGACGCCATCAGGGTGTCGGCGAAGGACGGCCAGTCCTACGCCGACATCTTGAAGGAGATGAAGGCGAAAGTCGACCCCCGGAAGGCAGGACTTGAGGTCCTGTCTATCCAAAGGACCAGGAAGGAAGAAGTCCTTTTGGTCCTCAAAAAGGGGGGAGACGTTTCGGCTTTCCGAAAGGAGCTCGACCTGGCGGTCGGGGAGAGGGCAGCGATTTCGGTCCTGGTCTCGACGAGGTCCCTCGAAATTAGGGACCTCGACGAGACCGTTGAAAAAGAGGAGGTTGTGTCTGCCCTGTGCTTGGCATTGGGCAGACCAGCTTTTGAGGGGTCCTGCAGGCTCTTCACCCGCTTTGGTGGGGTGAAGACTGCAGTGATCCGGCTAGCTGAGGCAGACGCCGCGCGTCTGCTTCAGCTAGGTAAATTGAGGATCGGGTGGGTAGCGTGCCGCATTCGCGAGCACGTGGAAGTCGCCCGCTGCTTCAGGTGCCCTGGTACGGCCACGGGTCCCGGGGCTGCAGCAACCCCGACAGGAAAAACGCCTGTTGGAGATGCGGCGCCACGGGACACTTGGCCAGGAGTTGTAAGACGCCACCAAGGTGCCTGACATGCGCAGACAGGGGCGACAAAGATGTCTTCCGGGAAGAGCTTCGGAGGTTGACAGGCAGGAATTGAAGTTCCTGCAACTCAACCTCGGAAGGGGGAAGGATGCCCAGGACCTCCTGATGCAGACTGCCAGGGAGAGGGGGGCCGATGTGCTGCTCATTAGTGAGCAGTACGAGTGGTCCGAAAACTCTGCTTGGTATCAGGATGCATCAAGGAGGGCTGGCATCCTTGTTTGTAACCCTGATTTGGGGGTCGGGGACTTCCTGGAGACCGACGCGGGGTTCGTTTGGGTGGAGGTGGCGGGTGTGCGTGTGTACAGCTGCTACTTCTCCCCCGGCGATCCCTTCGATGTCTTTGAGACCCAGATCCTCCTTCTTGAGGAAAGCTTCCGTAAGGCCATCGGGCGATCCCTGATAGGGGATGACTTCAACAGTAAGTAAGAACTGATCGTCTTGAATCGGGGCGGGGAATTTACGTTCAGACGAGGAGCGGGGGGGTCAATAATTGATCTCACAATTGCCGCACCTCGCCTCGCTTCAAGGATAAGCGACTGGTCGGTCCTCGAGGTAATAACCTTGAGTGACCACCGGTGCATCGAATCAGGCGGTGGATAAGGGTAGGGGCGGCGAAGGAAGGAGCCCCTCCTGGAACACGAGACGACTCAGCAGGGAAAGACTTCGCGAACACCTCGAAGAAACCAGGCTCATCGCTGAGCTTGTTTGGGTCTGCCCTGCTGGGTCGTTTGAAGCTGCTGTGGGCTCGGTGAGGCAGAAGGTGGTCGCGGCTTGCGACTACTCGATGCCTCGCCGTGAGCGCAGGCACGCCAAGTGTTCGATGTACTGGCCTGGATAACCCCGATCGAGTCCAGTACATTGTGCGAAGCTTGTTTCCACACGTGGAGCCGTTCCAAAGACAGGACCGAAGTTCCTGCGTGGTCCGGCGCGAAGAACTCTTCACTCTCGAAGAACTAAGGAGAGCGGGTGGGAGGCTTAAGGCAAATACAGCGCCGGGTATCGACGGGGTGCCGAACGAGATCCTCAAAGAGGTGATCGGGGCATACTTGGAGATCCTCCTAGAAGCCTTTAACTCCTGTCTTCGGGAGGGGAGGTTCTTCGCAGATTGGAAGAAGCAGATGTTGGTCCTGCTGAGGAAGGGCAACAAACCTCTAGGGGTTGCCTCGTCGTATAGACCAATATGCTTATTGGATACGATGGGGAAGCTTCTGGAGGAGTTGATTCTATAACGGCTTCAGGCTCTCTTGGTCGGGGAGAACGGGCTCTCGGAAAACCAGTTCGGATTCAGGAAAGGCAGGTCCACTGTGGACGCCATCCAAGCTGTGGTTAACATCGCCACAAATGCAAGAAAAGGAACTGGTAAGCGTAAGGGATTCTGTGCGTTGATTAGCATTGGCATACGCAATGCGTTCAATTCCGCAAGATGGGACATCTGCATCGAGGCGATGATGCGGAAAAAGGTTCCAGACTATCTGTTGCGAATGATGGATGACTATCTGAGCGACAGGTGGGTGATATACGAGGGCGACAAGTGGTCTCTTCAGGAAGAGATGACATGTGGCCCTCCTCAAGGGTCGCGGGTGGGTTCACTCGTTTGGAACGTCATGTACGATGACTTTCTGCGCATGGACCTGCCTGCTGGAACGAGCATCGTCGGCTTCGCGGATGACGCACTTGTCGTGTGTGCCGCTGACGACGTCGGAATCCTAGAGCTGAGGATCAATGAAAGTCTGTGGCGAGCAAAACGCTGGTTGGATGGCAGAGGTCTTAAAATGGCCTCTGAGAAAACCGAGGCTTTGCTCGTCACGGACAGGAGATCCTTCCAATTGCCGAGGATCGTTCTCGGAGAGCATGAAGTCGAGTGGAAAACAAGCATTAAGTGCCTGGGGGTGCAGCTGGATCGTAGGCTTAGCTTTGGCGAACACCTAAAGATCGCAGCTGCCAAAGCCATCCAATGTGGAGCGAACTTGGCCCGGCTTATGCCAAACATTGGTGGACCCAGGGAAGCGAAAAGAAGATTGGTGGCGAGCGTGGTCCATTCGAAGCTGCTTTATGCAGCTCCGGTCTGGGCCAATGCCTTGCAAAACCATGCTATCCAGAAGAAGCTGTTCTCGGCGCAGAGACTTGTCGCGCTGAGAATAGTTTCGGCATATAGAACTATCTCGACGAGCGCTGTGCTGGTCCTGGCGAGCGTCCCGCCAATAGATTTATTGGCGGAGGAAAGGAAAGAGACCTTTCAGCTTCGCAAGGAGGTTACCTGCGCAGACCTGCAGGAAATCGCTCGCGCGAAGGAGGCCATCCGCAAGGATGGAAGGCGCAGACTCGTCGAGAAATGGCAGATGAGATGGCGTGGTGAGCAGACAGGGAGATGGACTTACCGCCTGATCCCGGAGCTCGCCATCTGGCTGAACAGAAAGCACGGGGAAGTCGGCTTTTACTTGGCGCAAGCGCTCTCGGGCCATGGCTGTTTTAACGCGTACCTGAGGCGCTTTAAGAAGAGAGACGAGGAGACGTGTTGCTACTGCGATTTCCCGGTGGATAACGCAGAGCACGCACTCTTCGTCTGCGCAAAATGGGGTATGGCTAGGGAGGTCCTCGGTCAGGCGGTGGGTTCCGAACTTACTCCTGACACGATGGTCCCTCTCATGCTCCAGTCTGAACGGTTCTGGACGCTCATCGAGTCATTCGTCACACTTGTGATGAAGACGAGAGAACTTGATGGGCGTCGGGAGCGAAACAACGGGGAGGGCCAGTAGAAATCGCATCGGGGCCTGCACCCGCGGTCCTGCGTCTCGCGTAGACTTGACTGTCCGCGTCGTTCGGGGGAGGAATCTGTTTGTTTCGCCCCTGGGTGGCGCGGCTAGTCGGTTAACCTAGTGGGCGTGTGGCCGTGGATGGAAGTTCCGAGCGAACGGATGACGGAAGAGTCGTACGCGACATTAATGGAACCAACCACCCGTGAAGTTTAAAGCCGAAAGGCGGTTCCGCGGGTGGTGAATTGGTTCGAGAGAGGGGTTTTTTTGGTTTTAACAGGTATGCCTAGACCCGTCCTAGGAGAGTCCTGTACAACGTCTATAAAAGATTTTGCCATTTTTCCTCCTCACCAAAAAAAAAAAAAAAAAAAAAAAAATCGTTCCCTTAATTTAGCGGTACAAATTTGGCATTGATCTGCCCGTTGTTTGAAAAAATAAACGTCTTTTTGACAAATATGACATCTCGCGTCGTCGAGAAGTAGTCAATTATTTCCACTTATTACGCTCACAAAACGTTCGTAGTCGGAAATGTTAAATGTGTAACAATATAAACATAAGGCTTTTTTATTATTCATATTATATAATGCGATTTTTGTAATAGGTGTGTCGATTGGCAGCATGTTCCTGCGATGCGGTAAAAAAACTGCGTCATTTCGGATAATTATGACATTTGGTAATTTAGAAAAAAGAAAGAAATTTTACTATAATATTATAAATCATGCCACTGACAAGAAAAATTATTTGAAAATATCTAATTCATGCGCAATACATAAGACAAATAATTTTCCCTATTTCCTCTTTTTGCTATACATGCGTACTAAGATCTAAATAGTGTCAAATTTCAATTTCTATGCCATTTCGTATTAGACTTTGATTGTCAAGAAATTTTTCAAAGCATTGAGTGCATCGAAAGGCTGTGCAACAAATAGACAATAGTCTTTTATCGCAAAAAAAAACATACTGTATTATGAAAATCAACTATGTAAAAGAAATGATTGGCTCAAATATGTTTGAAATTGAATTTATTCAAGTAAAGTTGGAAGGTGGTATTTCCTTTTATTCATCATTCTTTTTGAAATTTATTTAGTGAAAACGACCGTTTTTTTGGGATGCAAAAGGGATTTTGTTGGTGGATTATCTCCAAACTGGCAAAACAATAAATTCTGAATATTATTGTAACCTTTTGGATCAATTGGATGCAAAAATTCGTGAAAAAATACCCGGTTTGCAGAAGAAAAAAATCCTTTTTCATCGAGACAATGCACCCGCTCACACAGCTCAAAAAACCATCACTAAAATAACCGAATTAAAGTACGAATTGTTGCAGCATCCACCTTATTCACCTGATTTAGCTCCCTCTGACTTCTGGCTGTTCCCACACCTCAAGAAGTTCCTTCGTGGGAAGCATTTTTCATCAAACGAAGACGTTACAGCCGTCGTAGAGGAGTATTTTGCAGGCCTTGCAGATAGTCACTTCCATGATGGGATAAACAAGTTGGAAGACCGTTGGACCAAATGTATTGATCTTATGGGAGATTATACTGAGCAATAAAAGTGATTTCAACAAAAAAAAAAGTATTTTCATTTCCGCTTTCAAAACTTTTTGAACAACCTAGTAGTTAGGTTTCGTTTGAGTCTCCATGAGGTAGCAAAACAACGATAAATTTCGCAGGAGGTAGTTTGGTTTTCGTTTGAGTCTCCGTGACGTAACAAGACAACGATAAATCTTGCAGGAGGTATGGTGTAAGGGATGCAAGTCCACCAACTGGAATGAAAATTCTCCGCTTACGTATCTTGCTAAGTACATGAGAAATGAATTAGGCATGCACTTGTTAACAAGATAGGTTAGTTCGTTCCGATTTTAGAAATGAATCACTATCAACCGACACGACTAAATACGACGATACGCGTAATCCAGAGGAACTATCTAGCACTACTGTTTCCAGACTTGCACCACTCAAGGACCAAGGATTTTATTTACCAAGTACCGAAGGTAAAATCTTGCCGATAGAAATTAGACTTACGTTTATCGAAGGGTCTGCTCACGACGTTGACTTACTGGTCCGAAATGAATCGAGTTGACCGTACAACTGATCGGAACTTAATGACAAACCACCAGAGGTAAATCTGGGGTATATATACTATTGATGCTTCCAATAGTGAGAGCAGATCAACGTAAATCGGTGGCACGGCACGTACGAATTGCGAATCGGTGGCCGGACACGATCTCTCCAAGAGTTCATGGGTTCATCTCTTCTATTGCCCA
The DNA here is from genome assembly GCA_030998225.1 of Diplolepis rosae. Taxonomy (NCBI): domain Eukaryota; kingdom Metazoa; phylum Arthropoda; class Insecta; order Hymenoptera; family Diplolepididae; genus Diplolepis; species Diplolepis rosae. Next base: position 4,326,620 of record JAPYXD010000082.1, read on the forward strand.
ATTTTATTTCTAGTTTCCAAATAAATGCAGTTTTAATTATTCAATTCTGCATTTATTCGTCTATGTTTTATATCATATATAAATTATGATTAATAATCGATTGCCAATGATCAATCAATCAATCTTTCATTTATGATCCATGATCAATAATCGATTTCCATCAATTGATCCCGATTAATCATCGGCAATCAATACACAATAGCACTAATAATGATATGTTGTTATGATTACTGAAATATTGCTAACCGGGATGTTAATAATAGTTGTATTATTATACCCATGTGACAATAAATCTTTATAATAGTTACCTACATATAATATTTAGACATTATATTTAATGAGGCTGTGCTGATAACTTCTCATTCTCTCATTAGGTTATTAGCACAGCATCACTACCTTATCGGCACGCGGTGTGAGTTACTGACTCATTATCGCTGGTGCAATTACCATATAGACAGAGCACTGTTCTTCTTTATCACTCATTACCATGTGTCAAACCGATTCGTCGACGTGAGGTATACATTGGTTTACCTTATGCGCACAGCTACCCGGTCCATATGATAATTTATCATAGGAACACTATTATATTTAAGTAGTTTCTTCCTCGCTCTCCTTGGTGTGTGGCGTGTTGCCCTTGCACAGGGGCAATTAAAAAATTTAAAGTTACTGGGATGTAACAGTTTCACAAATTGGATTGTTTATTGTGTTCCATATGGGTGGGGTACAAGTACAGACTTTTCCAATTTGTGTGAGATGACATGAATTAAAAAGGTATTCATCAAGTATAAAATATGATTGTTTATGTGTGAGAGAGATTATCAATTTATTTTTATAGAAAAAGATTTGAACTTGAGAGATTTTTAAACAATCAGAGAGGTTTTGATTGCAGTGATCCAAGATATTTCAAATATTTCATACAAGGAATTTGTAGAGTTCGGATATTTTATGTGCCAGTCTTTGAATTTAGTAATTATGTCGTTTACTGATGTATTTTTCTTATAGATATTTGCTACATGATAAGGGAAGACAAAAATATTTTTCTCACCCCAGTGTAATGTGGGATTGTTAACTTTTTCCATTTTATTAATGACTGCTTTAAAATCTTGTATGTCATTATCTAGCGTAATATCGGAAGTATTTTCTAGAATCAAACAAATTTCTTTTAAATTTGATTCATTTTTTCTTCCCTATCCGTTATTTGTAATGTGAGGTCATTGTATTTGCAATCATTTTCACAATGAACAGTTAGTTCTTTGAAAATATTGAGTATTTTAGTTCCGAAATTCAAAACTTCTAATATATTAACATAAGAGAGAATATGCCATCTGCCAGTAGTAAAAGTCAAAGTCTCTAAAGGTTCGAAGTAAATGTTTGGATTTTTAGATAAAGAAGTTTGAATGAATTGATTGGTGTGCTTAATTTGAATAAGAAAATGGACCGATGGGGATGAGTAAACAAATCCTCGACATGATGCTTCTCGAGTTCCTAAAAAAAGTATATCATTTATGATCAATAGCTAGTGCTTTGCTTCATGCAAAATGATTAAGGGTTGGCTAAAACAGACAAGAGATAGATTAGTAGTCATACAGATTCAGAACATGCTAAAAGATTGTGCGCAAGAGATTTATAAAGGGTTTCCCAATAAGGGTGATATGTTTTGAAATTGAAAAAAACACTGAATATTCATTCGGAATTGATCGAAATCTTTTTTATTATATTGGATATTCTATGCCATTTATGATTTAAACAATATATCGGCCAAATGTCCCCCGAGACTTGAGCCAAAAATGCGCCTCATCAGAAAAGATGATTTTTTGATGAAAATTGGGATCATTTTCAATTGATTCCAGAGCCCAATCCGCGAACTCCCGACGCAAACGATGGTCATTAGGCTTCAGTTCTTGGGCCAGAATCATCTTATAGGGATGCAGGCCAAGATCCAATCGCAAAATACGCCAGGTAGTCATCCTGGACAGGCCCAATTCCTGAGATCGGCGTGGCACGGACAATTCACGGTACGGCGGCTATATTCTGTGTAGAACGTGCGGTACGCATACGACTTTTAGGCTTAGTATCCAATAGAGTAAATTCACTCTCCAACTAATCGATTATTCGACGAATTGAGAGCGCGGATGGAGCAGAATGACGACCATATTTTGCACGATATGCTCTTTGAACACCGACAAAACTTCTCGAATTTTGATAAAATAATTGGACAATTTCCAAACGTTGTGGAAGCGTGAAACTACTCGTGATTAAATGGCAAACCTTACTGATCACAACTGACAGCAGACGTCAAAAATTTCAGTTCAAATGAGCCCGATAGGGACATTCAAAATCATATCACCCCTATTGGGAAACCCTTTATTCATGATCAACAATTATTGTAAGGATTAGGTGGTCAAAATCCACATTTCATGCATTTTTTATAAGTTTTTGAAGGTGATAAATTATGCGAGGTGGAAGGCTGTGGAATTGGTTGAATTGGTAGATTATGTTTTATTCTTTTTTTGAATGGAAGATTGTTTATTTTGTTTTAAATTAGAATTTTTATCTGTTCTGTTATTTATTTTTTGTGATAGTGGACCGAGTTTTGAAAAATCAGACTTTGAATTTACTGTTAAATTTTGGAAGTTATTTTGAAGTTTATCATTTTTTCTTTTTCTATTTTTTTAAGTATGAGATGTATGAGCTTACAAGCTGCTTGATCTTTTGCTTGTTTCGGCGTGCTACCGATTCCACTTTCTTTCATTAGGTCGGTTTTACAAATGCTCATATAAGTTGATGATGTACTTAATTATTTAATGCGAAAAGTCATCATTTGTGGTTGTGAGATTTTGAATTTTTTGCAAGTATTTTGCAATTCTTTAAAAGAAAATTGGAAGGATTGATAGGAATTAAAGACATGTGCTTCTATTTCTGGTACCATTGTTAAAAGTGTTTCAGTGACATGCTGTTTTGTTAATTCAGGATCATATCCAAGACCAGTTACTTTGTGTTTCTTATATTCTGCTGTCATTTCGAAAAATAATTCATTTTTTGTATCTTTTTTTAGTTTGTAGAAGTAGTCCATGCTGTTTTTCAAAAGTAAAAAGGTTGAGTTACGTTAGAAATTTATTGCAAAATTTGGCGCTGATGGGTTAGTTTTAGTTTGTTCTTTTTGTTGGTCCTCGAAGTTTTGTTTTCCCCTACCTAAATGTAATAGAAGATTAGTTACAGAGTCCCAGATAGCACCTATTAAGTGAAGTGACCATCCAAAAACAGTATAAATTGCATAACCATGAATTATTGTATCAATTATTAGTTTAATTCCTCTAATGATAATGATTACACCTATAAATCCTGCGCTAACAGTACCAAAATTCGAAAATATTGTCCAAATTTTTATCCAGGTTGAGTGTGCGATTTTTTCAATAGCTTCTTCATCTAATAGATTTAATAATGAGACTCCCTGATTTAATGTAGATTGTTCCATGATTCCACGAGCTAGTTAATTTAAAATCATTGGTTTCTCCGCGGGAAACATTATATGATCGCGTAATTTATTCAAATCTGATTGAGAATATATTCCACTTGTCGCAAGGTATGCTGGATTTGTGTATCGCCATGTGGGCTTAGTTAAGGGTTTCATTATTTCAGGTGGCAGTGATTTGATCGGTTTTGGAAGTATTTTGTACCATGCATCTCCTAAAAAATACATTATTGGGAAAAAAAAGTTGCAATTGATTTGTGTGCCTTTGTTTATTAAAATATGAGTTCTTGGTGTGAGAAAAGATGTCTGATTTCCTCTGTATATTGGTAGATGCAAGTAACACTCTTCAGTTTTTCGATATTTAACCTCGATTGGAATGCATTTTATTATATGTACAAATTCTCCAGCGATTATTGACATATAACCTGGTCCTTTCATTAGGTGGTAAGCAAATTCATCTGGAGCTTGAGTGGACAAAATTAGGGTATTTTTGAAAACTTTTTGTTCTAGTTTACATTTTTGAGTTAAAACGTCATGGTATAATTTATTCACTTCATTACGTATTTGCCGTTCGATGTATATGAATTTAAAATTTATTTATGTAAATAAATCCATTTTTTGAACCAGTAGTTTTTTATTTTGAAGAATTAACGTTCCTGGAGTGATTTCAAGTGTCAGTAATTTAGGGTGTTCCGTTCTGATCATTAGAAGATTACAAACTGGATTTTTTGCTTTTTGAGTTAAAACAAAAGTTATATCTTGGGTTGTAAGTGAATATAGTATATCTGTATTTGGTGTACTGTTATCGCAAGTTTTATTTGCGAAACCTTCATATAATATTTCATATTCATTAAAATTGCAAATGTCATCTGGTAAAGGATTCCAAAAGGTTTGTCCTCCTTCCATATCAACTGAGACGGCTTAGCTGCATATTATTTTATAATCTCCTTTTTATTATGTATATGGTATAATAAATCCCAACCTGGGGAATTAGAACTTAATGACACCTGATCTTATAAAATAATAAAAACATAAACCTTATTGGGCCGTCATATTAAGATGGAAGATAAAATTTGCAAAATGAAATAGATCGATTCGGAAATCTTTATTTAATTTTGGCACGTTTCCTTGATCATGTGCCGTTAGGAAATTGCGCAACCTGCGAGGGGATTTAAACCTACGAAAATATTGACACTCGTGTCTTCTCGTTAGACTACGGGTCAAGGCCGGTCACGAGACGATGACAGGTGAATTTATTTTCTCATTCTAACACTCGTGTGTTCTCTTTCCTTCTCATCTCTGATTACATGAAAATGCAAAAGGGCATTTTCCTAGTAAACCAGAAATGATAAAAATATGGGAAAAGGTTTGTTATATTTCTACCGAGCAAAATGGTAAAATGAGCGTTAATGTATAAAAAGATAATCATTTTTTTATTGAATTCATAATCTGAATCAATTGCATTCTCTTCTTCTTCAAGATTATCATTTTTTTCTTTTCTGTTTCTTTTTTTTAGGTTTGTTCTTATTTAAAATTTTTAATGTATCCTTTCTTAGTCTGCCTCTTTTTCTTCTAGATATAGGCACTGATATAGTTTTATTTTTGATAACTTTTCGTTTTTCTTTCTTTTTAGGAGGTTCGTCGTCGCTTTCTTCGTCTTTTTCTTCATTTGAGTCTGAAAAATCTTTATATTTTGGCTCTTCATATATTTTTGCATTTTGTTTTCTTGCTTGGTTTCGAGTCAATATGGCATTTATTTTTGATTCCAGTTTTGTATTTTGTTTTTGTTTCAATTCTGATAATATATATGAGATGAATAAATTTTCGGTTTCATCATCAGAACGCGTATTTTGATTGGAGGATTGTTTTTTCTTGAATTTTGAAGAATTTGTGGCTACCGGAGGTTCGGGCGCGCCATCAGAATTTTTGTCATTAATATATGTATATTGAAATTTCCATATAAAAGTTTATAAGTATTCAAAAAAGTTTATTTTAGTACTTTATTCTTATAAAATTGTTCAATTTTACTTTCTAACAAAGAAACCTTAACGTGTAATTTTGTGTGCAAAATTGAATATAATTTAGATATTTTTTAATAATAGAAATCTTTGTTCACTCTTGTATATTCAAGTACTCATGTGAAAAGATATTACATATTATTAAAAAAAAGGTGCATATTTATATTTAAAAAAAAACTTTCCAAAGTATTTTATTCGAACTGTTTTTTTAAAATTTGAATTCCATGATTTATTTTATCTTAATATGAAATATTCTCCACGTAATTTTTTAATTTCAAATAATTCATTTGTAAGGCTAAAAAATATATAACTCGATGTTTTGTTTTGAGACTTTAAACACTTATTAAATCATAAATTTTATTAAAAAATTATTTATCAAGTGTCTAGATCATCCTAAAATTCAAAACAATCTTTCAGATATTCACTTTATGTAAATGTATATCAAAGTATCTGAAAAATAAAGCTAATATCTTAAACTATTTATTTTGTCATTTTGAATTTGTCACCTGCTTCGCGCCTCTTTTACACGAAGTCGAGAGAAACATAATTCTCGATCTTGGCTTAACAGCCGACAGCGAAGATCCCAGACTGCGTAAGATTTTTGCTCCTACCACGTTCCCTTGTGTAAGCAACACATAAACGCGGCGTGTCGATGTATCCCTGCTCCATTGCTTGTTTGCACGCTCGCAAATCGAGAATTGGATGATTGCCACTGCTTCTTCGTTTTCTCTCGGCTTCGCTTCGGCTCTTGGGTTCGGCACTGTTGTTCTTCGAAAGTCGAGAATTGCCGAGGATGCACGATTGTAACTCGTGTATTTTAAGATTTCATGTTGTCGGTTATTGCGTGGAAATTGAGAATTGTGTTTCTCTCAACTCTCTCGACATCGTGCAATAGAGGCGCGAAATATACGACAATTTCAAATATATAAAATATGTTGTTTAAGATATAATATTTCTTTTTTTGAAATATTGTGACCTATACCATGCAGAGAATTCGTCATTTATGTGACATAGAATATGCGTACATAGAAAGAAAAAGTTATCCAAAAAATATTGGAAGTTTCTATCTTTGTTTGTAATTTGATGCCAGAATGGAAAAAAAATTACTCGAGGTAGTACAAGAATTTCTCATTTTTTCTAGTACAACTTTTTCAAGTTCTGTGGAAAAAATTGAGTTACTTCATGTCCACTAAAAAAATGAAAAATTGTTCTCACTATAATTTTGTTGAAATTAATTCTGCGCAACGGAAACTAGATGATCTAAATTAGTAAATTAATTCACGAATAGAATTGACCAATAATAGGTGATATATTGCAACAATGAATGACCGACAATACCCAATTTATTGCCCATTTATGACTGATCTATTGAGCAGTTTGCTCGTCTCTTTAGTACGTCACATAATGATCCAATACAAGGGCATTCAAAATCGAGAAAATAATCTCCCAAAAACATCAACAACATCTCACAATTAAAGCCCCATAAGTCGTGTGATTTAAAGGACATCCATGATTCAGCCATAAATGTTCTGTTATTCAGTCGCATTTTACGTCATCTATTGCCCAATACAACTGAATTCAATTCACCGTCATTTCTACAATTGTTGCTCTAACTTTGCTTTTTGGGTTACTCTTACAAAAGCTCCGTTTAACATAATAAAACTTTATTTCTGTCAGAGTATTCCTTTACATATTGGTGGAAGTGATATTTAATTATAAAAAGTCAAGTAGAGCTCTTTAAAATTTGATTCTTATAAATATTACAATTTTTATTTGATTCAATCCATTAGAGTTCAAAAAGTAAATAACTTGTTGAAATTTTCACTATACTTTTGACACTCATCCTTTCAATATTTTTCAATATTGTTTATCCCTATACTGATATAAGAATTTTAAGTCATTAATTGTTGTGTAAAGTTTTAATAAAAAAACTTGTAGTTATAGTAATAAGTTTTCCTCTTAAAGTTGTGGTTTTTATTATTTCACATATATGCTCTATTTTCATTGAAAATATTATAAATATTTAATATTTAATTTAATGAAAATTTAAGAAAGTACTTATGCAAAAAAATTTTTAAATATGAATAGACTGTCATTATAAATTACAAATTTTTTAGTTTTCATGCTTCTTTACGAAAATATCATTAAAATAAATGTTGACTAACTTAATAAATTTATAATAAATATAATTAGTATTATTCTAAATTTTCAGTATTTTAAATCAATTGAAAAATGAAACACAAAATTTCAAAATTTAAAACCACTTGAGACTTGAGAATGATATATATATTATAAACATAACCTCCACTTTTCTTATGTAATACATTGAATATATTACAACTTTACAAACCTCCAGAAACTTATCATATATTTACTGTAGATTACACACTCGAAAATATCCTGTAAAATGTCCTGAAAGTAATTAACATATCATATTTCAAGACTTCAAACGTCAATGTTTTCAAGCCTTTTTTGGGGTTGTCAAATTTTGTAAACAAAAGGGACAGGATACGACCCCAACTTCCAAATCCTCCAAATATTGAAATTAGCCAAGCCGACGAAAAAATACAAGTTGCAATCGTGCATTCTCGGCAATCCTCGACATTCTACGAACCAACAATACCGAACCGAAGAGCCGAAGCAGAGAGGAAACGAAGAAGCAGTGGCAATCATCCAATTCTCGATTTGCGAGCGTGCAAATAAGCGATGGAGCGGGGATACATCGACACGCCGCGTTTATATGTGTTACTTACACAAGGGAGCGTGGTGGGAGCAAAAATCTTACGCAGTCTGTGAACACTGCCGGACAGCGTGAAATCGAAGCGAGAAAGTGGGGACACACCGACACGCCGCGTTTGGTTGTGTGAGGATCCACACGGGTCAGTGGTGGGGGCGTTTTCGTCTACGTTCCGCGAACACTGACGCATGCATTGTAACGAAGGAGCGAGGAGAACAATATAAGGGAAAATGGGACGAGTCGTTCTCGCATGCAAGAGTGACAAGGAAGGAAAAATGGTAACGTGCCCCGCTTTCTCTCCACACTCGCTTCACACCGACAGGCAGGCTGAGAGTGCGAGAACCCACTGATCCCCAGTGTCTATAGAACGTGGGATTTTTCGGCCCCCACCACGTTCCCATCTGGGAGAAACACATGCAAACGTGGCGTGTCAGTGTGTCGGCTCTGCTACACGCTGCGGTCACCAGCTTCGTGTAAAGCCGAAGGTGCACGAAGACGAACTTCGTTACAATGCTGGAGTTTTCAAGTTATTTTTAGATTTTACGCTTTCGTTTATCGAGTCGAAATTAAAAATTGTATTTTTCTCGAGTACGTGCAAAAGAGGCGCGAAGCAGACGACGAATTTGAATTTACGAAGTATATAGTTCAAGAAATAACACTTTTCTTCAATTTCTTGAAGAAAGTCTGCATGAAATAAACATCAGTATGATCTTGGAAAATTTCATGAGGATTTCAACACTTCAAAAATAAACTTTCAGTGAAATTTAGTGACAATAAATGTATAAAATTTGAATCAATATATAATTTTCCATTCAAATTTATATACTTCTTACTAATTTTGTACATTTAACAATTTTTCAATTAGAACAACATTTTCTATCAAGATAAAATGAACATAAAATTCAAGTTCATAATTTATATTTTCAGTTATATGTTAGAAATATTTTCATCTCACATTTTTGTAGCCTAAGCACAAACTTTTCATTCCAAAACTTAAAATCTCTACGGAAATGGAAAATTGTCTAATAGCAGTAGATAAATTAAAAAGCTAAAACATGTGTTTATTGGTATTTCCATATTAACATATAAATATCAATCAACTTTAAATTTTACATAAAAATGTTCGTTCGAAGTGTTCAAATCTTGTTAGAATTTGACAAGATTTTATGGAGGAGTGCAATCTTTTGGAGGAAATATTTTGTAGTTCTTACTTTGTCTGTCCGTCTGAAATCGTAGTAAGATTTGAACAGTAAACAACAAATTTTCCAATAGAATTCAGGATCAATAATAATTGATTCAGGAAATACTTCAACTCTGTAGAGCATTTTTGTATTTCGAATTCAAAATGTGTGCTTAAGCCACAAAAAAGTAAGCTGAAAATGTAGATATAAAACTAATTATGTCATGTTTATGTCTTCTTAATGGAAAATACTTTGCATATAATTCTCTAATTCGATATTTTTTTAATGTATGAACATTCAAGAAATTGATAAATATTCCATCTTTTTATAGGAACTAAAAATTTCCGGATAATGCTTTGATTGAGAAAGCTAAAAATTTGTCAAATATTGATATAAATTGCAATTTTACAATTGCATTATTTTTCAAATATTTTAACATCTCTTCAATCTTGATAATTCTTACAGAAGTTTATTTCATGTGAGTGACTTTTTCTTTTTCTAATGAAAGATTTCGTAATTCTAAATTCGGCCCAATTTGTAACATTGTAAAAAGATTTTAAAACTTCATAAAAATTTTTTTCTGTTTTATTCAAAGTCAATAAATATTCAATGTTTGGAATCGAAATATTAAGTAAATAATTTTTAATTTCTGGGAATAAACTGCTTTAATAAGACAATCTTTCTTCTTTGTGAGAAATCTCAATTTTAAAATTAAAATTCTACGCATAGGATACAAAAACATAATATGAAAATACTTTTATTACAGAATTTTGAAATATACAAGTTGACCAATTTTTAATCGAGTAAATCGGCTACTTTGAGCAAAAAATTATGTTAAAAATATTTTATCAAAAAAAAATAAGACACATTAAATTACGGTTTAAATTAATCAAATTTATAAAGTAAAAATATTTTTTAATTGATGCTTTCACTCAATTCTTTAAACATTCATTAATTGAAAATTGTACTCAAAATTTAATCGTGCAGCGTTCCAATATTCCCACAATGTTACAAAATCTTATTAATCATTATTTTAGTCGAATTATTTTCAAAATATTTAAAAAATAAATGTTAATATTTTGATTAAATACTCTGTCAAATTTTGCATTTGACTGATCTTGCAAAATTGTTGAAAGTTTTGAATACCGATAGAAGAAACTTTAAATGAAATTTTATGTCCATAAATGCTTAAAGTTCTATATAGAAATATCAACTACAACATTCTCAAATTTTATAAATAAACTACTAAATTCAAAAAGTTTCGGATTTTTTTAAAAACTGTACAAATTTCAAATATGAATCAGTCAAAATCTACTGATTATCAGTGAAATTTGACTGATTTAAATAACTAAAAACAGGTTACTGTGAATCAGTCAAATTTCACTGATTACTTCAGTGAAAAGTAACTGATTTAACAGTGAAAAATATTGTTTCCACTGATGATTCAGTGAAAAGGCAAATCACTGATTCAATCAGTGAAAATTTGACTGATTCAGATTTAGAGTGTATACAAATTTCAAATATAAAGTGTACTCTGTACATTAATCAAACAAATTTAGAAGATGAATATTTTAATAAATATTCCTAAATATTATTGGAATATGATACATATCGATTTAGAAAAACTTCTTCAAAGTACTCAGACATTTTTCTTATTTTACGACATTTTTGCACCATGTTTGACCTTTGGGTAGGACTCAAGAAAACAATTGTAGACATACTTTCATTACTTAGTAAAATACTATGAAGACTTGCTTTTTAAATTAAAGCGAAAACTTTTAAAACCTTTAACAATCGGTTGCATAGATTCGGCTCTAATCTTGGACGCAATTAGAGAAATAGGTTTTTTTGCTTCTTTTAGATCTAGTTTTTGCCTTAAACAGAAAAGAAAGAAAACACATTTGAAATATTAAAATAAAAAAGCTGGTTCATTCTTAGAGAATCCCAAATATTTTGAAATAAAACTCCTTTCCACACCACCACGGAGGTAGAGTTTAAGGCTCGTTTTTTTTACGTGGTATCCCCTGTAGGCCTAGTCCACGTCCTACGAAACGAAAAGGGTGTTTGCTTTCAAGCAAAAAGAAAAAAGGAAAAAAATGAAGCAAAGTGGTAAAAAACGCTACAAATGTAGCCCGTACTTCAGGCTTGCCTCTATCAAATTCCAGTATACGTCGAACAAAAATGTTTTGTTTTAAATCAAATAATGAAGAAATTTGATTAATTCGGGATGATTTGGGGTGCTTGATTATTGTGAGTCCCCTTGCCTCTCACTTATGCCCAAAGCGTGATATTACTCAATTTCAGTATGTTTTCTTACTCACAAAATAATAATTAAAACTAAACAATTTCCATACCCGAGACACGCGAAGAAAGGATTAAAGAACGTATCTCTGATATAAGAAATAAAATGTCATTATTTTGTGAGTAAGAAAGGGGTTTGAAATTGATTAACGCCATGCCTTGGCCATTAGAATTAATCCTCTCCTTCGTGAGCGAAGAGCGACAAACCACTTTCCCTATCACTTTCTGCCATCTCATATAGATTTTCGGTCATTAATTGCAAATGCTTCGAAGTGATGCTCGTTGTTCTGGCTGTTTCAGCTCTCGCCTTTAGGGCTGATCGAGTAACACAAATTGAGTTGACCGTCCTGTTTCTTAAGCGATTTCTTTTGGGAGTTTTCGCGTCCGTGAGCATGGAGAAACCTCGCTCCGCCTCAGCATTTGAATGAGGAAGACTCCGAACATGATTCAATACTGAGGTCAAATTTGGAAAAAGTTTTTCTCCTGCACTCGTCGAAGATACACCGATACTAGACCACATTTCGTCAAAAGATAAATTCGACCACTTTTCTTTGAGTTCCTGTCTGATTTTGAGTAAAGAATCCCACTCTTTTTGTACACCTATTCTATCAAACGACCCTAAATCTTGAGAAACTTTCCAGACCCTAGGAAAAGTTTCGCTTCGATCAGCATAGAAAGCTACTTGAGGCCGGAAAACAGCAACGCAAGACAAAAATGTGTCATCAAAAGGAAGTCGAATGCGAATTTCTTCGCTTGCTGTGACATAAAATTTCAAGCAATTACGAAGAAATAGATCAACTTCTACTATTTGCAACTTCTTGTTTGTAAGTTGCTGCTGGAAATATTCTCGCGTTTCCTTACCAACGTCAATGTCTTGAAGCGGCTTTTGATTACTAGGATCTGGAAAGTTAACATTTCTAATGATTTGAAAGAATAAATTCGGTTGAAGAAGACCCTCTTTCAAATAACTGCTAAGAATCCATACGAAGAATTTAGCCGAGTTTGGCTGGAGTTCCTGAACCATTGTTTCGCGAATTTGAAATTTCGCATTGTATACGTTGAACCTATTCAAAGTAAATTTCAAGAATAGGAAATATGCGAGTGTCAAAGGATTCTGCATTTTTCCTAACAAGTCTTTGGCCTTCTCTACCTTCTCAGATACGAGGACCATAAGATACTGAAGAATAACTTCCCAATTCTTTTTTATAATATCTATGCATCGATAGCGGACAAGCCAGCGAGTTTCAGAATGACTAGGAATTTTTTGATAGTCATTTCCTAATTCCAAAACAATCAATCGAAAAATAGCCGTTCGCTTGGAGCTAGCATTAAGAAAAGCTGGCAAATCTTAGATTAAATCCTCTACATCTGGGATTGTGGCACAAGCATATTTTGCTACAATTGCTGACGAATGCGAGACACACGGGAAAACAATTAAACGGGGACTTTTTTCCTTTAATTTTGTTTTAAATGAGGACCTATTGCCGACCATCACCTGTGCATTATCACAAGCTAAAGCACAGATATTAGATAAAGGGATTTTCTGCCCGGACAATGCTTTTTCGAACGCATCAAAAATTTTAGAGGCAGAACAATCCGAAGCATTTACATTAATAAGCTGGAGCAATTCCACCCTGACAGAAAATGTCGTTGGCTCCACATATCGAACCATTAATGACAGCCACTTTTCTAGAGTCCTGTCGGTCATTTCGTCTTCGTACACTGAAAATGATTGCTTACGCAAAATATTTGCCATGCGATCAGTTTCAGCAGCACATACGACGTTATTTACAACTAGGAACATTTTAGTGAGGCTCAATCTAACGCCTTTTAAAACCCAAGGTTCCATATCTTGGAAAAGTCCTATCAATTCTGATGAAATCGCGAATGGTAAATTATGCTCTACGAAAAATGTACTAATCCTAATCTCTGCTTCTTGTACTTTCTGTTTGAAAGTAACACTTTCCGGAATCGTGGAATTTGTGAATTCTGAAGCAGAAGAACTTGCTACACAAGGTTCAACACTGTAAGAATTGGCAGTTACATTAGAAGAATTTTCACTTACTACTCCATAACATTCTAATTTATTTGAAAACTCTTGCTTCTTTCCGTGTGATAAAGATGCTTCATGCTTTTCAATTTCCGATTTGCCACATAGCAACGTTTTATTGCAAATTTTGCAATGAAATCTTGTTTCATCTGCTAATGTAACCACCCACTCTCTCCACGACGGAAATTCCTCAAACCATCCCAACTGAAAGTTTTTTGCATTTTTCATGACTTTTCTAGCGGGTTGACATTCGTTTGAACCAGAGTTCAAACGGTGGTCAACCTTCGTTTGAACCTGGCTGTCCTTCAAAACACTCGAATTTGGGTCAACCGGATTACTCATTGTGAACAATAAATTTTACGACGAAGAAAAACAGAATTATTTGAAAAGAATTAATAAGATGAAAAGTCGATAAAATTGAGCGAATGTGAATAATTTGTAATCTGCACACAAATTAAGTTTTACAAAATAAACTTACCCACAAGCATCAAACAATAACGTACGTAAGAGCACTCACGTATCACCAAATAATAATATAATATTCTTACTTTTGCCGTTTTCAATAAGGAATTACGATAAAAATATGAAGAATCCACACTCTTGCCTTCTCAAATAACGCATAAAGCGAGAATCAAGTATATCTTAGAAGAAAACAAAAGAAGGTTGCTATTATTATTTGTTTTCGTCTCCAATTTGACCTCTATACCGTTCGTTTGCGATTTAAAACATTGGTAACTTTTTGGCTATTAATCTGATTGAGCTACAACTTTTCAGAAAACTTTCTTTACTAAAGTATTAAAATTTTTCTCCTGTAGATAGTTTCAGAAAATGTAGACTCTTAATACAATATTAATAAAATCTTAAAATTCTGAAAATTTGTTAAGCTAGCGCGAGTGGAAGTAGAGAAAACAATTTTTTTTTAAATGTACTTCTCCCAATTACTTGAAAAATTAGAAGTTTTAAAAATTTTTGCAAAAGGAAAAACGATGTGCCTTGAAAGTGTACATAAAATTTATTGAACTATTACTAGTAAACTCTACCTCCGTGGTGGTGTGGAAAGGAGTTTTATTTCAGAATATTTGGGATCCTCTAAGAATGAACCAGCTTTTTTATTTTAATATTTCAAATGTGTTTTCTTTCTTTTCTGTTTAAGGCAAAAACTAGATCTAAAAAAAGCAAAAAAACCTATTTCTCTAATTGCGTCCAAGATTAGAGCCGAATCTATGCAACCGATTGTTAAAGGTTTTAAAAGTTTTCGCTTTAATTTAAAAAGCAAGTCTTCATAGTATTTTACTAAGTAATGAAAGTATGTCTACAATTGTTTTCTTGAGTCCTACCCAAAGGTCAAACATGGTGCAAAAATGTCGTAAAATAAGAAAAATGTCTGAGTACTTTGAAGAAGTTTTTCTAAATCGATATGTATCATATTCCAATAATATTTAGGAATATTTATTAAAATATTCATCTTCTAAATTTGTTTGATTAATGTACAGAGTACACTTTATATTTGAAATTTGTATACACTCTAAATCTGAATCAGTCAAATTTTCACTGATTGAATCAGTGATTTGCCTTTTCACTGAATCATCAGTGGAAACAATATTTTTCACTGTTAAATCAGTTACTTTTCACTGAAGTAATCAGTGAAATTTGACTGATTCACAGTAACCTGTTTTTAGTTATTTAAATCAGTCAAATTTCACTGATAATCAGTAGATTTTGACTGATTCATATTTGAAATTTGTACAGTTTTTAAAAAAATCCGAAACTTTTTGAATTTAGTAGTTTATTTATAAAATTTGAGAATGTTGTAGTTGATATTTCTATATAGAACTTTAAGCATTTATGGACATAAAATTTCATTTAAAGTTTCTTCTATCGGTATTCAAAACTTTCAACAATTTTGCAAGATCAGTCAAATGCAAAATTTGACAGAGTATTTAATCAAAATATTAACATTTATTTTTTAAATATTTTGAAAATAATTCGACTAAAATAATGATTAATAAGATTTTGTAACATTGTGGGAATATTGGAACGCAGCACGATCAAATTTTGAGTACAATTTTCAATTAATGAATGTTTAAAGAATTGAGTGAAAGCATCAATTAAAAAATATTTTTACTTTATAAATTTGATTAAGTGCAGTAATAAGAAAATTTTGACTTTCTATAAAGCATTTCATTTATCTGATTAAAAGTCTGTGCATACGTCACTAAAACGTAAGATTAAAAAACTTTAAACTGCTTTTACCATCAATCTATGAATGTGGATTTTAAACCGTAATTTAATGTGTCTTATTTTTTTTTGATAAAATATTTTTAACATAATTTTTTGCTCAAAGTAGCCGATTTACTCGATTAAAAATTGGTCAACTTGTATATTTCAAAATTCTGTAATAAAAGTATTTTCATATTATGTTTTTGTATCCTATGCGTAGAATTTTAATTTTAAAATTGAGATTTCTCACAAAGAAGAAAGATTGTCTTATTAAAGCAGTTTATTCCCAGAAATTAAAAATTATTTACTTAATATTTCGATTCCAAACATTGAATATTTATTGACTTTGAATAAAACAGAAAAAAATTTTTATGAAGTTTTAAAATCTTTTTACAATGTTACGAATTGGGCCGAATTTAGAATTACGAAATCTTTCATTAGAAAAAGAAAAAGTTACTCACATGAAATATACTTCTGTAAGAATTATCAAGATTGAAGAGATGTTAAAATATTTGAGAAATAATGCAATTGTAAAATTGCAATTTAAATCAATATTTGACAAATTTTTAGCTTTCTCAATCAAAGCATTATCCGGAAATTTTTAGTTCCTATAAAAAGATGGAATATTTATCAATTTCTTGAATGTTCATACATTAAAAAAATATCGAATTAGAGAATTATATGCAAAGTATTTTCCATTAAGAAGACATAAACATGACATAATTAGTTTTATATCTACATTTTCAGCTTACTTTTTTGTGGCTTAAGCACACATTTTGAATTCGAAATACAAAAATGCTCTACAGAGTTGAAGTATTTCCTGAATCAATTATTATCGATCCTGAATTCTATTGGAAAATTTGTTGTTTACTGTTCAAATATTACTACGATTTCAGACGGACAGACAAATTAAGAACTACAAAATATTTCATCCAAAAGATTGCACTCCTCCATAAAATCTTGTCAAATTGTAACAAAATTTGAACACTTCGAATGAACATTTTTATGTAAAATTTAAAGTTGATGGATATTTATATGTTAATATGGAAATACCAATAAACACATATTTTAGCTTTTTAATTTATCTACTGCTATTAGACAATTTTCCATTTCCGTAGAGATTTTAAGTTTTGGAATGAAAAGTTTGTGTTTAGGCTACAAAAATGTGAGATGAAAATATTTCTAACATATAACTGAAAATATAAATTATGAACTTGAATTTTATGTTCATTTTATCTTGATAGAAAATATTGTTCTCATTGAAAAATTGTTAAATGTACAAAATTAGTAAGAAGTATATAAATTTGAATGGAAAATTATATATTGATTCAAATTTTATACATTTATTGTCACTAAATTTCACTGAAAGTTTATTTTTGAAGTGTTGAAATCCTCATGAAATTTTCCAAGATCATACTGATGTTTATTTCATGCAGACTTTCTTCAAGAAATTGAAGAAAAGTGTTATTTCTTGAACTATATACTTCGTAAATTCAAATTCGTCGTCTGCTTCGCGCCTCTTTTGCACGTACTCGAGAAAAATACAATTCTCAATTTCGACTCGATAAACGAAAGCGTGAAATCTAAAAATAACTTGAAAACTCAAGCATTGTAACGAAGTCCGTCTTCGTGCACCTTCGGCTTTACACGAAGCTGGTGACCACAGCGTGTAGCAGAGCCGACACACTGACAGGCCACGTTTGCATGTGTTTCTCCCAGATGGGAACGTGGTGGGGGCCGAAAAATCCCACGTTCTGGAGACACTGCACGCTTCCATGTGGGAGCACACTCAATCAAGCGCGCCGTGTCAGTGTGTCCCCACTTCCTCGCTTCGATTTCACGCTCTCGTCTGTTGAGCCAAGATCGAAAATTATGTTTCTGTCGACTTCGTGTCAAAGTGGCCGTAAGCAGACGACAAATTTAAAATCACTAAATATATCATTTAAGATATTACCTTTCTTTCTTTGATATTTTTAAAAACATTTACCTAAAATGAATATCTAAACATTTTATTTTTAATTTTAGGTTGATTTAAAGACTCAAAAAATGATTTTCTATTGAAATTTAAACTCAATAAATTTTCAGTTTCAAAACAAAATATCAATATGAATATTTTTTAGCTATGCAAATCAAATAGTTCAATTAGAAAATTATGTAGAGAATATTATATATTAAGGAATGATAAAATATGTATGATATTGGAGTTTAAAAAATAAAATACTAAAATACTCAAGTAATACATAAATTATATGTAATTATACACTCGAAATTATACATTAGAGTTTCGTCTCTGGTATAAGGCAACATTGAAAAAAAATTCATTCAAATAAATAAATTAATATATAAATTTAAATAAATAAATAAATATAAATTTCATTATAAAACTGTGAATAAAAGGTTTCAATATTCAAAAAAACTAAAATTACATCTAAATTTGCATACGAAATTAGACTTTACGATTTCTCTTATATAAAATACAAATATAAAATATTTATTTCGAATGAAATAGTTTTTAAAAAATGTTATAGTACGTGAATCAACTATATCAATTAAAAAATTAAGTGGAAAATATTTTATTAAAAATAAATAAGAAATTAAGGTTAAAAATCTACATTCCTAATTACATGGTGATAGTAGATAAAATAGTGGATAAAATATTGCACATTTGAGCTCTATTTTGGAATAAACTTTGGTAATGTAAAAAATGTCAAATATCGTGAGAAAATTTACATAAAATTGTACAGAAAACATCGGTAAATTATGTAAAAACTTCCTTAGGAATAACAATAAAATTCTAGCACATGACTCTAATATAAATCAACCACACGGAGAAACTCTTCATTGCAAAATTTAGTATTATTAGATTTATTTTTACTAAAAGTCAATAGGAAACGAGGATATAACGTCACTTTTTTAGAAATTACTATTTTGAATATTAAACTATGGAGTTACTAATAATATTGGAGAGAATGGTGATATAATTGTACTTATGCCTGAAAACAAAAGAAAATTTCATTATTTGAAATAGTAAAATCGTAATCGACACATCGAACGAATTATATTGAAGTAAACTCAATAAATATTGCATTAATTGCTAAAAAAGAATCTTAAGTTTACAAAAGACGTAAATTCGTAAATTTTACCATAGTTCTTATTAGATTTTGTGAGCTACATAGAGAGAGTATTTATAAACATAGTTACATATTTACATACACATACACGTGTATATATATATCAATATAAGTAATAAACATACCAATGCACGCTTAAATGCTAATTCAACGCAACTTAACCTAACTGCACAACGCACACATTCATAAACGCATCGCAGTGATATGTCAATATTGTCAATTACAATGTAGCAACTTCATTATATACTGAACTGTGGAAACTTTTACGATTTGTGAGGAAAAGCTCGGTTGTCCCTCTGCTAGAAAAAATCGTAAGTTAGAAAGGCGCCATGTTCAAATGTAAAAAAATATATTACTATATCGGCTACCGACAAATAATCATAACGAGCACATGGAGCGATTCTCGGGTAATATCAGAAACGTTCGGCGTATCTGACGTCACTCGGCAGTACATTTAATATTTCCAATGGGAATTTTGACACGCAGGAGCCGTTGAGAGCAGAACACCGAGGGTGACGCTCGAAATAAGAGACATGGACAGCCTCTCAACAGCTGAGGAGGTGAAAAAGGCCATTGAAGACCAAATACAAAAGCCGATAGGAGATCTGAAGGTCTCGCTGACCAAACCAAACAGCAGGACACAGATCTTGGCTATCGCGGAAATGAGCGAAACTGCAGCAAACGAGCTACTCAAGACGTCCCGCATCAAAATAGGCTGGGTGAACTGTCGAGTGAGAAGAAGAATCATGTTGGAACGATGCTTCAGGTGCCTTGGATACGGACACCAGGTAAGAGACTGCAGAGGACCAGATAGAGGAAAAAACTTCTACAAATGTGGCGAAACAGGGCACAACGGAGCGGCCTGTACTGCCGAACCAAACTGCGCCTTGGGCAAAGAGATGAGGGTAGAGCAAGGACAATTAAAACCTGTCCCCGGGTCAGGAAAATGCCTTGCCTTCAGACAGGCACTAGATGATGCTAAAGGAAAAACCGGATGGCGGTAATCCTCCAAGGGAACCTTAACAGGAGCCGAACAGCAAATGACCTCTTAAGACAGCTTATATTGGAGAAAAGGGCAGATATTCTCATAATTAGCGAACAATATCGGTACGCACAAAGCCCGACCTGGTTCAAGGACATCTCAGGAACAGCAGCCATCTGGGTACTCAATCCCGATAAGGTACCTATTGAGGGTAATGGATCTCGAGGGGTACGTATAGGTAAGGAGCAAAATTCTTACTTTTGTGAGCTGCTATCTTACTCCAAACGAGCCCATCACGGCTTTTCAGGCGAAACTGGACGGCATCGAAGATGCTATTCAGAAGTTTAGACGTCGAGTAGTGGTAGCCGGGAACTTCAACGCAAGAGCGACAGTGTGGGGCATGCCACACATAGATTCCAGAGGGAAGCGTATCATGGAGATGGCTGCTAGACAAGGACTAGCTGTTCTTAATAAAGGAACAACACCTATGTTCAGGAGGGCTGGACAAAGGGGAACAATACCTGACGTTTCTCTAGCATCCGAAGAAATAGTGGGTAGTATCGATTATTGGAGGGTTATGGAGGACTACACGACCAGTGATCACCAATACATCACCTTCCGGATAAAGAAGAAACAATGCAGACAAGCAACAACTAATGTAGGAAAGTTTCCACGATATAACATCGGAAAAATAGACACGGAAAAGCTTATCTCTGTGATTAACAACGGACATGAAGCTCTGAGGCCAACTATGAACTCGTCGAAGGACGAAAAATCAGAAGCCAGGGTGGAGGACACAATGAGTCTCATAGATCAAGCTTGTCAGGCATCCATGCCAAGAAAGAGACCACACACGCGGAGAGCAGCCACATACTGGTGGAATGCGGAAATCGCAGAAATCAGGAAAAAATGCCTACGACTTCGGCGCAGAGCGCAGCGGAAAAAGAAACGCGGACCTGCGGAGGCAGTCAAGAGTGCTGCAGAATACCTGCAAGCCAAGAAGGCTCTCAATAAGGCCATCAAACGAAGCAAAAACAGTAAATGGCAAGACCTTCGAGAAGAGGTAAATAAGGACCCGTGGGGCCTAGGCTACAGAATTGTTACACGCAAGTTGGGAAATCTCATTCCGAGCGGAGTAAAAGAAGCCAAAATAATTGACTGCGTCGTGAACATCCTATTCCCAACACATCCAATCAGAAATGAAAAGACGTGGGAGAATTGGATAGAGGAAATTCCGCTGTTTAGCGAGACAGAGCTGACACAGGCTGTAAAGACCCTAAAAAACAGGAAGGCGCCCGGGCCAGACGGAATACCGTCAGAGGCACTGAAGATAGTGACACAATCCAACCCAGAGGTGCTTCTCAACATGTACAATAGCTGCCTCAAGGAAGGCTGCTTTCCCAAAAGATGGAAAAGGCAACGGCTGGTGCTCATCTACTAAGGAAAAGGAGATCAGGAACTGCCCTCCTCCTATAGACCTTTGTGCATGTTAGACACAGCCGGGAAGCTATTGGAGAAGCTACTGAAGCCGCGATTACAAGCAGCCATAGAAGCAGGAGGCGATCTGTCCGATCGACAGTACGGATTCAGGAAGGGACGATCGACCGTGGAAGCTATAAGCGACGTGGTGCAAGCTGTCCAAGCGGCTCAACGAAGAAACCACCACTCACGAAAAATTGTGCTGCTTGTCACTTTGAACATCAAAAATGCATTTAACTCGGCCAGATGGGAGGACATACTAGAGGCGCTACAAAGCAGATTCCAAGTGCCGCAGTATTTGTTTCGCATGATCGAACACTACTTGCGGGATAGAGTGCTGATCTATAACACCAGAGAAGCCTCTATGGAGAAGATGATCACCGCGGGCGCTGCACAGGGCTCCATACTGGGCCCAGATTTGTGGAACGCATCATACGATGGGATTCTACACATGGAGATGTCAGAAAGAGCCTTCCTAGTAGGGTACGCGGATGATATCGCGGCCATCATAGAGGCTCGCGACCTAGAGATAGCTCAGATGAAACTGAACCAGGTCATGAGACGAATCTGCAGCTGGCTAGAGGATCATCACCTAGACCTGGCAGTCCACAAGACGGAGATCCTGATCATGACAACGAAGAGGATAGACACGGTGATACCAATGCAGGTCGGAACAGTGTCGATTGAGACCAAGAGAGCGGTAAAGCACCTTGGTGTGAAACTCGACACTAAGCTCACCTTCTGGGAGCAAATCAAAGATGCATCGAACAAGGCAGCTACGGTCACGACGAATCTTAGTAGGCTAATGGCAAATGTTGGAGGACCGAAGCCAGGAAAGCGCCGTCTGCTAATGTCAGTCACCCGAAATATTCTGCTATACGGCGCCGAAATTTGGGCGGATGCACTAAAGTTTAAAAAGTACAGGGAACGAATGGCCGAAGTACAATACCGAGGTGCTCTGAGAGTAGCCTGCTCCTACAGAACGGTATCAGCACCAGCCGTGTTGGTCATCGCAGGTATTATACCGATCGATCTCCTGGCAATAGAGAGGAAAGTGATTTTCGAGAGACAACCTGACATTGAAAAGATCCAGGCGAAACGGCAAGCCAGAACACGCTCTATGGAGCTTTGGCAGAAAAGATGGGAAGAAGACACCAGAGGTAGGTGGACCGCCAGGCTGATTAAACAACTTCAGCCATGGGTCGAACGAAAACATGGAGCAGTCGACTTCTTTTTGACACAGTTCCTGACTGGGCATGGATATTTTCGTGCTTACCTCCACAGGATGGGCAAGATCGAAAGCCCTAAATGCATCTACTGCGAAGCGCCCCGCGATGATGCACATCATGTGTTTTTCGTCTGCGAAAGATGGCAAGAGAGCAGACGCAGAATCGAAAGTGAGAGAACCCGAGAAAACACACCTGAGAACATCATTAATGAGATGCTTCTCAACGAAGATCGCTGGGACGAAGTAGCACTGTTTGTCCAAACAATCCTCCGGATTAAAAAGGGAGACTAAGGACAGATAGTACGAAGTCAAATACCAGGAGAAGTAGAACCAACGTAGAGCGTGCATAAATGCATTCTCTTTCTCGCTGAGCAGAAAAAAAAAAATGGGAATTTTGACAACGTACTATTCCAATATATGATGTATTCGATTGCAAAATATTCAAGTCTTTCTCTCTTCATTGTTCATTACTATTGACAATGGTAATTTCTCTAAACTATTTTGCAATTTATATTATTAAAAAGACCAATTCTTGCATAGATAGTTTTACTTTTTATTTATATAGGTATCACTTATTTCTAGTTTCAATTTGCCATTAAAGATATTAATCTTTGCAACTCTCAATGGTAATTTATAAAGTTGCACTATATTTACAATTGGTTCAGAAAATGTATTTCCTCCTACCGCTGTGGTAAATAAAACTAGTTTTGTTACTATATCCTCGCTTCCTATTGACTTTTAGTAAAAATAAATATAATACTAGATTTTACAATGACAAGTTTCTCCGTGCAAAAGGCTAGGATATATTTGTGTCTAAATGCTGCTGAAGATATAGATGCAAGTACATATGTAGTATAAACTTACAAAGGATTATTTATGAAAATTAGCTTAGAATCCCTAATACAAATTCTACACTGTTAGAATTTTCTACCGCGGTTTCCCAGAACATGTGAGTGGAGTTTTATTCAGCTACAGCCTCCCAGAATTTAGACAGAATTTCAGGAAATTCTGTTATTTTTTGGTAAATTTATGAAAAAAATTTTTTTTATGAAACTTCAGTTCCAAAGTATTGAATATTCTGTATATGTTTCCCGGGAAATACTGATACTTGTAATAGGAATAATTGTACGCTTTGGTTACTGAATTTCAATGCACTTACATGCATCTGAAAATTCATCTACATGCAACTGAAACTCAGTTACAATTACGCAATTTTATGATAATTTTATAAAAGTTCTGTTACAGTTTGGTAGTTTTTTAGATACATTTTTTGAAAATTCAGTTGAGCTCCATAATATTAAGAAAACTTTTTTTTTATATATATATAAAAATTCAGTACATTTTTTCCAATTTCGAGTTCTCATTTTACGTTTTAGTCGCTTCTTTCATAGACTTTTTAATGTTTAAAAGAAATGCTTTACACAAAGGCCAAATGTTTTTATTGATGCAGTTGATCAAATTTTTAAACCTGAAACATGTTTTAATTAATATCTTGATTTAAATCATCAAATATTTATTGACTTTAAATTTTACTGAGAATTTTCCAAAAATTTCACATCATCTCAAAAATGTTTTTATTAAACGAATGTTTTTTACAAATATCAATGAAATTCCATAGTCAATAAATGTTTAAAATTTCAGGTTAAGGTATTGATTGGAAATTCAGTAGCTTTGTTAGTTAACTATTTTAATCAGAAAATTCTTCATTTTCGTAGATTTTTCAATTTTTTAATTAAAAATCTATGCATAGGCCATAAAAACGTGAGATGAGAATTTTGAATCATCAACTACAATTTCTAGGTAACAGAAATTTTAATTGGATTGTGAAAGAACTTGTGAGAGCCTTAATTAATACGAATTTCTATTAAACTCCTTTCCACACTACCGAGGAGGTAGAGTTTCAGGCGCGTTTTTTTAAAGTGGTTTCCCCTGTAGGTCTAATCCACTATTTCAAAAATTTGTAATAAGACGAAAGTGAAAAAATAGAAGAAAATTTATTTGGGGTGCTTAATTAACGTGATACGCCTCTGGTCACTTGTAAATGAATGCTAACAGATGTCTTTTACCAAGATATTAAACATGATAGATGAAATCTAACAAAAAAATTTTTGGAAGTATTTGTAGTTGAATATATGTTTTTTAAGCTGTGAAGAAATGATCTTAATTTGTTCTAGTAAAACATTCTTCCTTGTGTAAAACATTTTTGAATGCCACCGCTCATTTTTCTCTAATCTGATAGTGTTTTGTTTTTAAAATCATATGGCCAGCACTTCCATTGCTTCGTTTTAATAAGAACTGAAGTCTTATTATTGAGAAACGACAAAATTCCAAAGTGGTAACAGGTGAATAAAAATTCATTTACCATCAATATATTATAATTAAAGTGCTTAGTGTTTGCTATAGATAGTGAACTGAATTCTTATTATAGTATTGTGAAACAACAAAATTCCAAAGTGGTAGCAGGTGAATAAAAATTCATTTACCATCAATATATTATAATTGAAGTGTTTAGCGTTAGCTATAGATAGTGTTTGATTTAAACATTTTATAATCAATTGTGTAAAATAAATTTTTCAGGTTTCTCCTCATCACATTTATTTAAGTGTTGGTTTCATTTTCGGTTCGAATATAATTCGCTCTTACGTTTTTTCTTCCCTTTTTGTAAATGGTCTTCTTTATCTTCATAGTTGATACCATTTTCCCCAAAATTGTTATCTATTTAGAAACATGAGCCATAAAGAATCTTCCGGCCAGAATCGGGATTTGATCGATCCTGAATTGGGTTCAATTAAAGAACGACCAAAAAAATTGTCTAAAAGGATGAAAAATTTCCAGGAATCATGGTTCCAGGAATTTTCATCATGGAGGGAATGGGTCCTTAAATTAGAAGATGAAACAAAATTTCATTGTAAGATTTGCAACAAAACAATGTTGTGTGGCAAATCAGAAATTCAAAATCATGAGGCGACTTTACTTCATCAAAAAAATCAATCTTTTTCGGACAAAATGGCTGGATACGGGCTTGCAAAAGAAAGTAGTGAGTTCAATCCAGCTGCTCCTTCTGCAATGGACTCTTTTGCTGAAAATGACTCTGGTGTTGGTTTTCCAAATGTCACAAATCCAGAAAGTTGCACTTTCAAAGAGAAAGTTCAAAAAGCCGAAATTAGGATTGTCTTTTTCAGGACATGGATCCTTTGGTTCTAAAATCAGTGAAATTAGCTTCCACTAAAATTTACAGCATTTCGAATACTGTGGTTTGTGCTGCTGAAACTAACCGAATTACAGAGATTTTACAAAAGGAATCATTTTCGGTCTATGAAGACGAAACGAATGACAGAACTCAGGAGAAATGGCTGTCGTTAGTGGTTCGGTACATCGAGCCAGTTTCATTGTAGTTAAGGGTGGAGTTGCTCCAACTTGTTAATTTAGATGCTTCCGACTGTTCTGCAACTAAATTTTTTGGTGCGTTTGAAACAGCTTTAGAACAGAAAAAAATTCCCTTCTCCAATATTATTGGCCTTGCATGTGATAACGCAAGTGTCATGACTGGTAGTAAATCTCCTTTCAAAACCAAATTATTGGAAAAAACTCCACGATTGATTACCATGCCCTGCGTCTCGCATTCTTCGGCAATCGCAGCAAAAAATTCTTGTTCAACATTCCCAGATGTCGATTATGTAATAAAATTATTACCAAGTTTTCTCAATGCTAGTCCCAAACGAACTGCCATTTATCGAAATATTGTCTTAGAATTAGGGTATGTATTCCAGAAGATTCCGAGTCACTGTGAAACTCGTTGGCTTGTTCGACATCAATGCATTGTTGTCATTTTGAAAAATTGGAATGTCATCATTAGGTTTCTCATGGTGCTCGAATCTGAAAAAGTAGAAAAGGCACAAGATTTGCTAAAAAAAATGCAAGATCCTTTGATAATCGCATCTTTTCTTTTCCTGAAGTTCACGTTGAACACTTTTAATGTTTTTAATGCAACATTTCAAAAACGCGAAACGATGGTTCAAGAACTTCAGCCGCAATCGACAAAGTTTTTTATGTGGATTCTCCATAAATATCTAAAAAAACCCCTTTTAGATGTTAATTTGTTTTTCCAAGTTATTAGGAATGTCAATTTTGAAGATGCCAATAATCAAAAGGTGCTTGGAGACATTGACGTAGACGCTGAAACTCAAGAATGCTTGGATCATCAGCTTGCTAATAACAGCTTGGACTTCTACATAACTGCAAGCAAGGAAATTCGAAATCGCCTTCCATTTGATGATTACTTCCTAGGTTGTGTTGCTGTTCTCCGGCCTGAAATTGTTTTTAAAGTCAATAGTCGTGAAACATTTTTAAGGGTTGTTTTAAAAATATTAAAAATATTAAGTGTGTATGTTGAGTTGTGTGAGAGGCAAGGGGACTCACGTTAATTAAGCACCCCAAATAAATTTTCTTCTATTTTTTCACTTTCGTCTTATTACAAATTTTTGAAATAGTGGATTAGACCTACAGGGGAAACCACTTTAAAAAAACGCGCCTGAAACTCTACCTCCTCGGTAGTGTGGAAAGGAGTTTAATAGAAATTCGTATTAATTAAGGCTCTCACAAGTTCTTTCACAATCCAATTAAAATTTCTGTTACCTAGAAATTGTAGTTGATGATTCAAAATTCTCATCTCACGTTTTTATGGCCTATGCATAGATTTTTAATTAAAAAATTGAAAAATCTACGAAAATGAAGAATTTTCTGATTAAAATAGTTAACTAACAAAGCTACTGAATTTCCAATCAATACCTTAACCTGAAATTTTAAACATTTATTGACTATGGAATTTCATTGATATTTGTAAAAAACATTCGTTTAATAAAAACATTTTTGAGATGATGTGAAATTTTTGGAAAATTCTCAGTAAAATTTAAAGTCAATAAATATTTGATGATTTAAATCAAGATATTAATTAAAACATGTTTCAGGTTTAAAAATTTGATCAACTGCATCAATAAAAACATTTGGCCTTTGTGTAAAGCATTTCTTTTAAACATTAAAAAGTCTATGAAAGAAGCGACTAAAACGTAAAATTATCATAAAATTGCGTAATTGTAACTGAGTTTCAGTTGCATGTAGATGAATTTTCAGATGCATGTAAGTGCATGGAATTTCAGTTTTCATTATTCCTATTACAAGTATCAGTATAGAACCTGAGATTTCGCTGTTTCTGCAGTTGCATAAATTCGTCTAACTTGCAAGAAATTAGAATTTTTGCGTCTCAGATATGAGACGACTTAGTCAAACAACTTTTATCAGCCAGCTCGAAGTCGAACCCAAAAGCAGGTAGTGGGTCATTACAATAGAGGCAATAAACCGTACGTGGGGCGTACTCTTAATTCAAAATCGATCTTATACTTAAAGAACACATTAGATTTAACATCATAGAGTTTTTTCGCGAAACACATCAAATGAGTGCAATGTGACATATGAGAACGCAACTTGTGGAATGCCCATAAAGTGGCTGTAATTTTGACAAAAATGTAATTTGAAGTATTGAATTCGAATCGAACATACTGTTTTGGAAAAGTAATAGAATAAAAAGTTATGAATACTAAGTATGTTTTGATTAATCTTCTATGAGCAATAATTTGGAATGACTGCACGAATTTGTCATAAATATTTTCAAAAACGTGCGTTCCTTGCATGCAGAAAGTAACATTTTACATCATACTTTATTAATATGCATTTCTGGGTGAGTTACGTTACTTTTTGTAAAAATAACAAGTTGAAATAAAGTTACTTTTCGAAAAAAGTAACTTCTTAAACTTAAAGTTACTAGAGAACAAACAGATGATAATGATTTAAACGAACTTCAGGATATTTTGAAAAAAAATTTTCTCTTTAATGTTATGTTGACATGTTTTCCAGTAAATGTGCACAAAAAATCTTGTTGGTCTCTTTTTATTTACTCAAACAAACTTCAATTGATTTAAGCAGCACATCATTTTAAAACATGGAAAAAACTTGTCTTTGTAACACTGAAAACAAAAAAGTTACAACATGTTTGCATGCATATGAGAGTAAGAAGATGAAACATTGATAGAATCTACCTTTTTTCGTAAATTGATATATACAACATAATGCAGAAGTGCATTACGATGAGATAAGATGTCAAAAGACACGTCAGGATGAATAGGTACAGCCCGTTTTGAAAAAAGGGAAAATTTCTTATCTTCAGATGTGGGCTGACTCACTAGACGGTCGAAATGACTGTGATGTAACCCTTTTTTTCAAACTTTTAAAACTGGATAGGTTATAGAAAGATATAAGGAATCGAATAAACGCTGTTAGATAGCTCGCGTTCAATAAGAAGTTACTTTTTTAAACGAAAACAATACAGAAAATTTGTCTCTTTTTTAAAGTTCTAACACGCCTTTCTAAACATTTCAGATTAATTGAATCTTAGCCCAGGTAATAGAGGGAATTCTCAACTTTCTATTGCATATATAAAAAAGAACCAGAAATGCATAGGGGTTGATATTTCGATGTTTTACTGAGTGCATAAATTCGTCTCACTTTCAAGAAATTTAAATTTGTGCGTCTCAGATATGAGACGATTTGGCCCAACAACTTTTGTCAGCCAGCTCGAAGTCGAACCCAAACGCAGGTAGTGGGTCATTACAATAGAGGCAATAAACTGTACGTGCGGCGTACTCTTAATTCAAAATCGATCTTATACTTAAAGAACACATGCGATTGAACATCATAGAGTTTTTTCGCGAAACACATCATATGAGTGTAATGTCACATATGAGAACGCGAATTGTGGAGTGCCCATAAAGTGGCTGTAATGTTCATAAAAAAGTAATCTGAAGTATTGAATTTAAAGAAAACATACTGTAGGTACGTTAAGTTGACGTAACCATACATCGTCCAATCGAGTCCCCACCTATATCAGAATTTAAGGCTCATTTAAGGCTAATTTAATGCCATATTGCTGAATTTAATACTCCGTTATTTTTTAAAAAAACAATGGGTTTCGCTGACTTAACGTTAAGTTGACGTAACCTCACGTTAAAATAACATTTAAACAAGTTATCACCCATATACCAGAATTTAAGGTTCATTTAGGGCTCTCGAAATTCCCCGTCCAAATTTTTAATTTGGCTTGTTTAAACAACTAGAACTAGAAGCAAATTTATATATATATATATGGTTATACATATAATGCTTTTACGGCAAAATAGCACCATATTAAGTAATCACCTGTACCAGAATTGAGGGGTCGTCTGTGCTCGAGTGTGTGTGACCTCTAAGGATGGATTTTATTTATCTATTAAATTTTATCAACGCTTAACATCTTATATTTTTATTTTTGAACCCTGTTGCATTTTAATTAATAATCTATTGAGTTGAAAGATTATTTTTGAGTTGTTGAGGCTTGCCAATTGACGAAGAAATCGTTAGATGGCATTGAATGATAAAAGTTTGTACAAGAAAAGATCCAAAAGTTGATTAAAAAATAAAAATTTATCTTTCGAAAAATCCGGACAAAAACCCGGACAAAGTCAAAAATCCTGTAGGACAACTCACACAAGCCCTAAAATGAGGGCATGTCCGGGGAAATTCGGACGGATGGTCAATCTAACTAGACCATACATTGTCTGCATGCCAAATTTCATTCAACTTAAACAACATTTGTCCAACTTAGGACGATTTATATTTTGAATACTCATTTGATATCAGGTTCAAAACTGTTCAGTTTTTGATTCTTAATTTTGAAAACAATTATTTGACAAAAACCGTTCCGTCTCAGTATTCTCTACGTGCGTATATTTTTGAAGCATTAATTTTAAGACTTTTAAAATTTCAAGTTAATAATTTCTCGAAAATGAGATTTTGAAATTTTTTTGAATACTCTAAAGTACCAAAGTTTTAGGAATTTTAATTTTGGAATAAAATGTATTTGGACTTATTTTTAGAATTAATTGAGAAGAATCCAGAACTGTAAACAGAACTCTTGGAACTCTGAGAAATGAGTTTTCATTTGGAAAATATTAATCTCTATTGGAAAATGTTATGAGAGTTTATTGTAGTACTCGCCTAGCACAACTCAGCACAACTTTTCTTATTTCGAAATTGGCATTTTTGAAAATTATATGTTTAAACAAATTTTGAATTTGACAAAAATTTATTCATTTTGAAAAGAATGCGTCTGAGAAAATATTGATGAGAAAGAGATTTATTGTGCTCTCCTAGCACAACTCAGCACAACTTTTGTTTCTTCGAAATTCGCATTTTTGAAAATTATATGTTTAAACAAATTTTGAATTTGACAAAAATGTATTCATTTTGAAAAGAATGCGTCTGAGAGAAAATTAATAAGGAAGATATTTATTGTGCTCGTCCAGCACAATTCAGCACAGCTTTTATTTTTTCGAAAAAACAAAATGGCGGTGCTTGTAGAAATTTTTTTTTTTTTAATTTTAGCCCTAATTTTCATTTTTTTCAAAAATCGTTTGCTGCACAATTCAGCACAAACCTACACTACCGTCGGAAATTGTACACACGGTGCTTGTCATCGCTATTAAAAATCACTGCTGACTTTGAACCACGATATCTCGGTGAAAATAAGAGATAGTGCATTTTTAAAAATACAGTTGAAAAACTTATGGAATTCCACGTCTAGTGATGCTCAATAAATATTTTTTTGACTTTCTGAAAATAATACAGCACGTGAGGAGGTAAAAAAAATTCAAGATTTTCTCAAATTCTCTACCTCAACTTCAACTTTTTGCATGAACTAGGAAAATTTTTTTCAACATCTGAAAATTATCCGACATAAAGTCTAAAATCTTATCTTTAATTTAAGCCAAGAAAACTTAAAAAATATTCATGGGTGCCCGAGATACGATTCAAAATGTTCAATCGTATCTGAGTTGAATTTTAATCGACGATCATGATTCTCGACCGGTTTATTGCTCGCCTCCTTCGTTGAGGCATGACCGAATAGGCCACGCACAAAGGTGGCGCTTAAGTGGAGCTCTCTTATATGTTCTTTGATCCAAGAACGTGTTTTCTTTATTTCCTTTCCTTTCATTCTTAGTTAATATTTACAATGACTATTAAAATTTTTATTAATGTTCTAGTTTATAAGAATTTTAAGAAATAAAAAATGTTTACATATCATTGTTCTATTCGTTAATATGGGGATAAAATTGGATTTAAATAATTTTTAATAATCACAAATAACAATAAATATTTTTTGAAATTTAGAATAATTAGAAATAAAAATTACTAATGGACAGAATCAAAAATACATACATATAAAATATAAAATATATATATATATAAAAGTTGTGCTGAGTTGTGCTAGGAGAGCACAATAAATCTCTTTCTCATCAATATTTTCTCAGACGCATTCTTTTCAAAATGAATAAATTTTTGTCAAATTCAAAATTTGTTTAAACATATAATTTTCAAAAATGCCAATTTCGAAAAAACAAAAGTTGTGCTGAGTTGTGCTAGGAGAGCACAATAAATCTCTTTCTCATCAATATTTTCTCAGACGCATTCTTTTCAAAATGAATAAATTTTTGTCAAATTCAAAATTTGTTTAAACATATAATTTTCAAAAATGCCAATTTCGAAAAAACAAAAGTTGTGCTGAGTTGTGCTAGGAGAGCACAATAAATCTCTTTCTCATCAGTATTTTCTCAGACGCATTCTTTTCAAAATGAATACACTTTTGTCAAATTCAAAATTTGTTTAAACATATAATTTTCAAAAATGCCAATTTCGAAATAAGAAAAGTTGTACTGAGTTGTGCTAGGCGAGTACTACAATAAACTCTCATAACATTTTCCAATAGAGATTAATATTTTCCAAATGAAAACTCATTTCTCAGAGTTCCAAGAGTTCTGTTTACAGTTCTGGATTCTTCTCAATTAGTTCTAAAAATAAGTCCAAATACATTTTATTCCAAAATTAAAATTCCTAAAACTTTGGTACTTTAGAGTCCGAAGTGCGAAATCATAAATGGCCCATCTTTGGCCCAGTAGTGGCAAATATGTTGCCGAGACTTGGCCGCCAGTGCTGCGTCATTACCGAAATGATATCTAAGGGCTGCACTTGGCCGCCTTCTTTTGCCCTTCGTTGGCTGCCAGTATTGGTCCGAAATCGGCATATGTTAATCGCCCATTACTGAAATGATATACATATAAGGGCTACACTTGGCGGCTTATACTTGGCTGCCTTTACTTGACCGTCACTGGCTGCCAATATTGTCCCAAAGCTACATAAAAATAATGGCCCAAAAATGGGTGGAAATTTGGTTGTCTTTAAAATATTTTGAGATGTCATTTACGAGAAATGAATCTTAGGTTAGATTTATATTTTTAAAATGATTGAGAAAGTTTCTATAATCAACGCTTTGTTTGCCATCACACTAGCATGAATTATAAAAGATTGTTAATAAAAATTAAAAAGGACAAAACCTATATGCAAGAGTTAACAGATGACAGACTTAGGTTAATTTTATGATTACTGTAAAAGGAAAGGAAAAATTTTTACTCATGGGAGACAGCATCATCGCTAAAAGTATCGTCAGATGTGGATCCAGTGGATGAAATATTAAATATTTTCTCTGGTGGCTCTTCACTTTTGTCACTCCGATCGATTCTTTTTCTTTAATTGAGGTCTCGGGATTTGCATCTTGATGGGCCGTTCCTGGGCCAAACTCTGAGTTTTTGACTTTCAGCATGGTTTGCCGGAGTAATGCCGACTTTCGGACCTGTGATGGGCCATTAGTGGGCCGGACACTGGCTTTTTGACTTACAACACAGTTTGCCGGAGTAATGCCGACTTTCAGCACAGTAAAGTGCCATTGCTGGGCCGAGCTTCAGCGCAAGCACGGGAAATTTTGATTTCCAATGTACCGTGGCAGTACTGGGACAACACTGGGCCGATTTGAACGCTGATATTGGTCCAGTAACATTGGCCAACTTATGGCTGCCAAGATTGGTCCAGTACTGGGCCGTGTTTTCAGTTCCGGCAATTCGCACTTGGGGTATTCAAAAAAATTTCAAAATCTCATTTTCGAGAAATTATTAACTTGAAATTTTAAAAGTCTTAAAATTAATGCTTCAAAAATATACGCACGTAGAGAATACTGAGACGGAATGGTTTTTGTCAAATAATTGTTTTCAAAATTAAGAATCAAAAACTGAACAGTTTTGAACCTGATATCAAATGAGTATTCAAAATATAAATCGTCCTAAGTTGGACAAATGTTGTTTAAGTTGATTGAAATTTGGCATGCAGACAATGTATGGTCTAATTAGATTGACCATCCGTCCGAATTTCCCCGGACATGCCCTCATTTTAGGGCTTGTGTGAGTTGTCCCACAGGATTTTTGACTTTGTCCGGGTTTTTGTCCGGATTTTTCAAAAGATAAATTTTTATTTTTTAATCAACTTTTGGATCTTTTCTTGTACAAACTTTTATCATTCAATGCCATCTAACGATTTCTTCGTCAATTGGCAAGCCTCAACAACTCAAAAATAATCTTTCAACTTAATAGATTATTAATTAAAATGCAACAGGGTTCAAAAATGAACATATAAGATGTTAAGCGTTGATAAAATTTAATAAAATAGTCACTTTTCTGTCCTATCTTGTCCGCATTTTCAAACTTTTCTGTCCTTCTTTGTCCGCTTTTCAAACTTTTCTATCCTACTTTGTCCTCCTTTTCAAACTTTTCTGTCCTACTTTGCCCTCATTTTTCAAACCTTTTTGTCCTATTTTTCGAAAATCAATTATGGTCACTCTAGGTCTAGTGATGTCGGCAATGTCATTAAAAACCTGAAAATCCCCTTTTGTCTACTAATACAATATTGAATAGCAAATTGAGCCCGGTCGGTAAACATGTTTTTTTAGTTCGCCGAGAAAAAGTATCCAGGAAACTTTAGAGTTGAAAAAAACTTCCAATGAGAAGTATATTAAAGATTTATGGAATAGAGAACTCTAAACAGAACTCTTGAAACTCTCAAAGCCGAGATTTTTGAAAAGTGTGAAGTGTCATAGTTTCTTGAACTTCGATTTTAGAACACAATGTGTTTAGACTTATTTGTAGAACTATTTAAGTTGAATACAGAACTCTCAACAGGACTCTTGGAACTGTTGAAAATGAGATTTGCAAAAATTATTCAAATACTTGGAAGTACCATAGTTTTATGAATTTTAATTTCAGAATAAAATGTACATATCTAGACTTATTTTTAGAACTATTTGAGAAGAATCTAGAACTGTAAACAGAACTCTTGGAACTCTGAGAAATGAGTTCTCATTTGAAGAATATTAATCTGATTGGAAAATTTTATAAGGGTTTATTGTTGTACTCGCTTAGCACAACTCAGCACATTTTTTTGTTTTTCAAAAATCGTTTTTTCAAAATTTTAGCCCCAATATTCATTTATTTCAAAAATCGTTTGCAGCACGAAAATTAGACCTCAGGCAAAAATAGATAGTTTTGCTTTCAAGAATAGCAATATTATTATTGAAGGGCTAATTTGGAAGAGAAAAGATTATTTTTTATGAAAAAAATTTGAAACACAAAAAAATAATGTTATTAATAAATTTAATTTTTGACCAAAATTATATGTATAACCATGTGTATATAAATGTGCTTCTAGTTGTTTGAGAGCATATTGTTGATACTTCTATTACAAAAAATATGAGAAAATAAAACATGAAATATACGGAACATGTATGATTGATTTTACAAAATCGATCTAATAAACATGTAATTTTTCAAGGAGCTGTTTGTAACATTAGATGTTTAAACAAATGTTGTTTAAACAAACCAAATTGAAAATTTGGATGGGGTATATCGAGAGCCCTAAATGAGCCTTAAATTCTGGTATAGGTGATAACTTGTTTAACTGTTATTTTAACGTGTGGTTACGTCAACTTAACGTTAAGCCAGCGGAACCCATTGTTTTTTGAAAAAATAACGGAGCATTAAATTTAGCAATATGGCATTAAATTAGCCTTAAATGAGCCTTAAATTCTGATATAGGTGGGGACTCGATTGGACGATGTATGGTTACGTCAACTTAACGTACCTACATACTGTGTTTATAGAATTATATCGAATTATCGGCTGAATTGAGCCTCGACATACTTTGTCAAATCTGGAAAAGTGAGGGCAAGTTAGTTAACTTAAGGCCGGGTCGTACATGCTGACGTCACGTATTATCGGCAATGATAAAGCTAATTACAGTCGCCCGTTTTAAAATGAATGGGATGAAAATATGATTCTGAAATTTTGAGAAATTAATAAGAATATGATAACGCATTGCTGTCTTCTCCGTTTTTTCAGATATTTTACAAAAAAATTTGTAGTTAAAAATTATAAGTTTATCGGATTTACCTCACAGCAGAAAGCATGAGATCACTCCATACAAAATAACAGTTTACGAGTCTATATTGCATTTTCAGATGCAAAGAAAATAAGGCAGCAACGTGGAAAAACATTATATTTGTAAATATAGAAGTAAATTCATCTTTATTTAACTAATAAATAAATAAACCGGTGGAATGTGTTGATGAAAATGCTGTAGAATCAGACTCGTAGTTCGGAAACCAGTATCAGCGTCATCTGCGATATTTAAATTTTTTAGAGGAACTAAGCAGCTCATATTTGATCATATCATTTATTATTTTATATTTTATATTGATAACTGTGAATTCAGGGTAGTGTTTTATGTTACAGATTCATAAATTG
This sequence comes from Diplolepis rosae, assembly GCA_030998225.1. Lineage (NCBI taxonomy): Eukaryota > Metazoa > Arthropoda > Insecta > Hymenoptera > Diplolepididae > Diplolepis > Diplolepis rosae. Next base: position 4,363,188 of record JAPYXD010000082.1, read on the forward strand.
AAAAAAACTGATATAAATCTATACGATATACCCATAAAAAGCATGACCAAAAAACCATTGCATTTATTAATTGTAAGACTTTGCCATAAACAGAATTTAGTATTAGTTCAAGTAAAAATACATACAGAAATTATAGTTTATAACCATTATCATAAATAATTATTCAAACATGAATTTTGAATAGAAAAATATATGATTTTCGCCTTTTCTAGAAAATATATTACAACTTGATTTATTTTACATCATGAAAAATATGCTTCGTGATTAGTAAATTTGGCAATAAAAATCTTTTTCTGTATTACCCAGATAAGTCATTGAAAATAAAGTTGTCTTTTCCCTTATTCAAAACGTAGCAAATGAACATTTTCACTTGGAAATTATAAAACTAGCAGATCTACCTCATAGCAGAAAGCATGAGATCACATCATACAAAATGACTGTTTGCGAGTCTATATTGTATTTTCTGATGAAAAGAAGAGAAGGCAGCAATGCATAAATATATTATATTTCTAAATACACCTGCAAATTTATCTTTATTCATCTAATAAATAAATAAACCGGTAGAAAAAATATCATAATACACTGTGCTTTGAGACGTTGTGGAGCGCGCGTTCGCACATGCGCCGTTATGAAACTTTTTTTGAAATTTGAGGATTATGTAATAAAGACATTGTTGATTCATATTGTATTTTCCTCAATTTCTCTACATTATTTAGAAGTGATTACTGCAAGAAATGTCATTGGTGATAGACTAATTCGGGAAAATCCCTTTAATGATTATTCACCATTTTTGTTGGCTTTTAAACAGTTTATCACGATTATTGAGACGATGGAACTCTTTGAATGTGGAGAAACATAATTTTGTTTATAGGGGACTTGAAAAAGTTAGGATCAAATTTTCTGACCCCATTTAAATAAATGTCGCTCCACCCTTTCGTAACTTTTTTGAGGCCTTTATATACACAATTGTGTTTATCCACATTTAGAGGGTTACAGCATGCTTTTGGCGAGGGCATTTCTAATGATAATTCACTTAGGAAAAATGGAAAGCAAAATATTTCACTTCTACGATTCAAAAATACATAACTGCATTGTCTCAATAATCGTGATAAATTGTTTGGAAGCTAACAAAAATGGTGAATAATCATTAACGGGATTTTCCCAAATTAGTCTATCACTAATGACATCCCTTGCAGTAATTACTTTTGAATAATGTAGAGAAATGAAGGAAAATAGAATATGTGTCAATATTTTCTTTATTACATAATCCTCAAATTTCAAAAAGGAGTTTCATAACAGCGCATGTGCAAACGCGCACTCCGCAACGTTTCAGAGAACCGTGCCGCGCAACATTCCTTTGGTTATAATTTCTAAAATAATTGCGGTTCCCAAGTTTTGTCGATGAATTTACATTCTTTGGGGTTTTTTTGTATTATGATATTTTTTCAGTTCTTTAAAAGGCCCAGAACATAATAAAATATTAATTGTTTACTGAAAATTTAAGAAATAATTATGAAAAAATAATTTTGTTGGAAGTTCTTCTACAATAAACTTAAGTTGATTCAATTAACTGTGATATGCCAAGATTTCATGAGGATAGGTTTATTTGTTCAAGAAAGGCAAGGTTTAACTGATAAAAAAATGTGGCGATTCAAATTTGTAGATCTTTTTGGAATAAATGTTTTTGTATGATAATGTTTTGTCGTATCTCGTATAATTTAAGTGGAAAATGGAAATTAGATATTTACTTTTTTAAAGTTTCAAGATACTGTATTGTCCTTAATTTTGGTATAAGGATCAGAATTCGTGAAATCACCATGGAAAAAAATCACTGTCTTTATTTTTTATTTAAATGTTGATAATTCGGTTATATTTTACCACAATAACTTGACCAAACAAAAAGTTTTAAAAATTTTTTTCGTCAAAGTTTTTATACAATTAAATTTTTTGTGACTTTTATAACAACCCGAGTCGAAATATAAGTACATTTTTGATCCTCCATAATGCTGAATAAATCCCCCTTTAGATCCACTTATTCCTTAACATCATCATTGGATTCTCTTATGTTCTATTTAGTCCGCTTTTAATTCTCGGTTAGTCTCTTTAATATTTTAAGCCCGATTTTAATTCTCTGTAACAAATCAACAAATGCTTCATAGATTCCTAATAAAGATATTTCGCAACACTTTTAAATAAAACACGTGTCTAAATTCAAGAAGGATAAATTGGGAGAATTGTTTAATACCACTTTAAGATTGTAAAAACATTTCTGTGTTCTCAGTCGGACTGCTTTATTTGTTCGATATCTTTATAATACTTATTTTATGTTTGGACAGTATTAAGAACTATGTTTCATAAAACTTAGTCCATAAGATATCTGATACCATAAAAAGTTATTTAATATTTGTTCTTAAAAATATGCAAATATTAATCTTTCTATTAAATATTGAAAAATATTAAATAATAGTCCATCCAACTTCAATATTAAATATCATATGAGAGGTTATTATAAAATGAGTTCAAAATAATTTATGTTTGAACCGCATCGAAAGTACTGCGTTTTTTAAATAAAATTCACCTGACAAAAATTATTTAATTTTTATTATAATATTATCGGAATATTTATAGAATTAAAGTAATCAAGCGTACTTTTTGAAATAGCAAAAACTTCAATTCAAATGTTCTTAATAAATATTCGATATAATCACTATTAAGTATGCAAAAAATTAACATCAATCTACCTTCTTACTTAAAGAATGAATTATAAACTTATAAATTTTTGCATTCTTAATAGTAATTATTTATTAAGAATATTTGAATTGAAATTTTTGCTATTAATAAAAAAAGCGCGCCAAACGACGCATGTGCAATAGAATATGTATAGTAGTGAATGAAGGAGTTACGAGAATCTAATAAGGATTTAATTAAGTCCGTTTTAAGTCCTCAAAACGTGTAGAAATGGAAATTTCCGCACATTTTGAGCACTTAAATAGGACTTGGATTATATTGAAATAAACCCTTATTAGATCCTCGTAAATTATCTGAGGTAGAGAATTTTAGAGTATCAAAAAATTACCTATATTTCGACTCGGGATGTTTCCTGACAGAAAGTAGAAATTGGCGTAAAAGATAAAAAATTGAATTTTTTATTATTTACGCCAATTTCTACTTCTGTAGTTATTTTTTGGCCATCTCCTAGCGTACTCAAATCTTTGGACGAAGGTTGCCAAGGCAGCACCCGCATCTTGAGCGAGTCCTCTCTGTCTCTCCTTGCGGTTGCGCTCGATCCTGCTCGCTACCGTCCCGCGCCTCGTTTTCCGATCTACGAAATATCGAAAAAATTTTATTTTAAAGGTTCGACTTCGAGCTGGCTGACAAAAGTTGTTGGACTAATTCGTCTCATATCTGAGACGCAGAAATTCTAATTTCTTGCAAGTTAGACGAATTTATGCAACTGCAGAAATAGCGAAATCTCAGGTTCTGTGCATTTCTAGTTGACATTTTAATATGCAATATGAAGCTGAAACTTCGCTTTATTATCCATGTGAAATTTTGAATCAGAAATGACGTTTAGCTTGGAGCAATTGTTCTCTCAAATCGACTCTTATTTCCAGAAAATTTTATGTTTTTCTTTTGCATAAAAAACCGATTTCACATTTTGAGCGAGCATTCTTATACGATTCTTTCGCTTCGTGAAGGTTTCTTCTATCAAATAGAGGTTTAAAAGTTCAAAAAATAGGACGTCGTCATAGTTTTTTTCGACCGTATACTGTGTCAATTTATTGCTTACGATTAGGAAATTTTGTGTACAATATCGGCAATCTGTTTCATGCTACCAATGTTTGCTTTGTTACCAGGCCAGATGATGACCTCCTTCCCCCAGGTTTAGTTACCCATATATGTAGAGGTTGATGACCTCCCCTTCCTAGGTTTAGCTGTCTATATATGTAGAGGTTCAGGCATGCCTCGTAAGTTCTTCTTTAAAATCTCTCACGAATAAAAACGTACAAATTGACATCAGTTTGATGTCACTACCTTTTAAAAATTAGAAAGTTTTATTTTTATATTTTATATTTATTTATTACTTCTAGAAATTGAAAGTATTGTAAACATTTCTTCAATCGATCTTGGGCCTTAAAGTATAAATCCTCTTTACGTACGTTGCACGGCGACTGCACTACGGTAGAGGACTTTATAGAGGTTTTTTTATTGCTTCCATTGCCTTCTTTCGTTACCTGATCTAGGGATAAATTTCCGTCACCTATGAAAATTTCCTTCCTAATATTTCGTCTCACAATTCGTCACAAGTTTGGGTTTGAGACGTTTCAAACCTCTATATCATGAAATATTTGCATTTTTCTACTTTTTTGGATGAAAAAAAGACTTTTTCTGACAAGAATAAATAAGCACTTCATAATTGGTGCCATCATAAATATAATTTCAATTTTGATTTTCTTCCATCAAGGGAACTTTTCTTGATTCCCATCCTATTGGAAGAACAGTTTCTACAAATATTGAGTCTGTAAATGTAAACTGTGCGATGGCGTTACAAATTGCTTTTCCAATAGGAATTAATGTGCAACAATAACAAATTAAATAATTACTATTCTTCATATGTTTCAAGCACAAATAACTCTATTAATTTTACAAGAAAGATTAGAAAAACAATTAAAAGTACAAGAATTGTAGGAAAATCTAATACCCTGTTATTATGTAAAATTGTTTTTCTTATGATTATTTTATTCATTTAATAATACACCAATGAAATTGAAGTTCATGAAATTAATTTTTACAAACATTTAAAAGTAATAATAAGCAATCCCAATGCCATGTTTTGAAGAAATCAGTTTTAGACTTAACCAAGTTTTTTCTCATTAATGTACCGAGTTACGACGTCTATTAATTAATATATGTAATTAACGATCTTAATATTATTTTTAATCTGTATTATTAATATTATATATGTCAAATTCTCTTTTTACTAATGTATACATCAACCATCGTAATACTTGTAAATTTCTCTCTACTATTTTATATCTAATCGATGAAATTTTACAATTTTTAATCTTCTTTTCATCGACAATCATCATGTTGTAAGTTTAAATAGTTATTATCAATCAAAGAGAAAATTGTCAAATTACCTAATTACCACTATAACATATGTAATCAATGATTATAATATTTCCAGAATTGTATCCTCTGTTATTATTATGCATTTATGTAAAATTTGTTATAAATTTTTAATTCGCAACAATAATTTAAAATGTAAATGTACCATTCGTTGCGCGGTTAAGGAAATCCTTCGAGGATTATTGAATTTAATTATAGAAAAATAAAATTTTTCGTCATATTAATCGAGTCACATTTTGAAAGACACTTTTGCTTTGTATTGCAAAGCTTATTTTTCTGAAAATTTTCAACACTTATTAACAAATACTCGAAAATATGAAAAAATGCGTTTGGCCCAGTCGTTGCGCAAGAAATTTATTATTGTATTATTTATTGTTATATAAGGGTTATCACAAATATAAATCAAAAACTTTCAAAATTGATATCGAATAAATTGATATAAATACTTAAATGCGAGAAGAGTTCCATTTGCATAAAAAATAAGCACAGTCATTTTATGAACTACGATTTGAACATTCCGGAATATTTTATTTTTTAGCATTTTTGAGTAAGCATTTACATTAAAAATTTGTTATGAGAGATGAATGATAACCTTATGTTCAACGATATCTTCGACTTGAACACAAAAATATAAAGTAATTTTCTTAATATTACGTAAAATATGCTCGACAGCGCAACGACTGGTACAATCTACCTTATAAACGAAATTTTTTATGTTATGAATTGTTAAATTAAACTAAAAATATGTACTTGATTGAGTAAGCATCCTGGATTAAAAATTTTATTCTTCTACCGAAGTTTCGATCGCGGATCGTTAACTCCCCAGGTTCGAATTAAGGGGGGAGGTGTCACGTCCGCGACTCTACCGCCACAAGTAACAAGCAGATTAAGAAACCAATAAAGGGATCAAGACAGCATTACAGCGAGTGTGATTTTATCGACGCAAGTTATAGACAAATCTACAGATCAATAGGATGATAAATATGAAATTACCATGTGTCGTTATAATACCCACACATGATAACAAATCGACTGACCCAGAGAGAAAGTAAATGAAGCCCTACAGTACGAACGCACTACTACATGCATTTATCATACACACTACCGTCACAACATGCGACTTGTAATAGCATGTAACTTGTAATAACATGCGACTGGTAATAACGTGCGACTGGTCATAGCATGTTACTCGTCATAGTTGACCTTTCAAAGTTCTATAAAAAGCGAAAGTTCCAATAGAGTTCAGTTCAGTTAGTTAGTCAACGTCCGATTTCTACAATGTAACCAACGCGAGTCCAGTCCAGTGCCATCGAATCTATACCGCGAGTGCAATCCAATCAATCTAGTCCAGCTTCATCAGATTTCTACCGCTAGCCAACCCAAATTCTAACTCGACGCTGAGTTCAACGACTTTAAAAGTGAAGTGGAATCACCTTCCAAATTATCTTTGAAACTGGATCAAAGAATCAACTAGATCAACCGTCTGGACTACGAATTTACTATATAGCAGAACTATCTCAAGATTACAACGAAGACTCAACTGACCACATTCGCTTTACTGGACTCAATTAATCATCAAACAATTCACAACTCAGGGTAATTACGAGGGTATTTCAAATTTCAATTCAATTTCCATTTCCATGGTGCTTACTCGATATAATTTTAATTGTCAATAAATATATTTTATATCATTAACCATTCTCAATCACTGACTATTTATCATCCCTTAGAGAGGATCCTTCCGATCCTTACATAAAACGAGGAGATCTTTTAAGAAGAGAAATGTTACGTTTATGACGTAACATTATTATTAAAGCACTTTTTATAATAATAGTACGCTAATGAAAAAAAAATGTTATTTGGTGATCAACCTCTAACACGGTTTACTACTGAAATTTTTGCATAATATTTTTCATATGTTTTTTGTTGCGAAAAATCGAAATTTTTACATGCATTCTGAACAAATTGCAATTGCTGTGTTTCGTCCCTTGTAATGTAATATACTAATTGTTATGCAGAAATCCAAGTTAATTAATTATTTAGTTTACAAGCTTTCCTTATCATTTGTGTACTTTTGATGTCTTGTGTGGAAAAATAAGTTTGTTATTTTTAACAAAGAGAAATTAATTTCACCTGTATATTCGAAAAATATTCAAGAATACGAAAAGATATTTTTCGTAATACTATTTCGACTTGCAAATAATCACAATAAACCATTTGTTCAGAATGCATGTAAAAATTTCGATTTTTCGCAACAAAGAAAATATGCAAAATATTTTGCAAAAATTTCAGCAGTATTATGAAAAAATATATTTATAATATTATAATTATAGTAATTAAATTAAAAAATAAAAAAAAGTGAGTAAAAAATAAAAGTATCAAATTTCATACGATGTATGAATTTGAAAATTTTGTATTTGAAAGTATAATTATGGTTTATAAATAACAATTCTTATATTTATTCCATCGTAACTCAAAATATTTTCATTATTCAATAAAACAACTCCCAATATCTTCCAATATAAAAATATCAGAACTTCCAATTTCGAGAACATATTTTCTATGATTTTTACATTCTCATCATGGATGAGAAGGTATTGGTTTTATGTGAAAAATGACTTTCGAAATTTTCATCAAATCTTTACGTTTTGAGACCCCCTGAGTCAGAAAAAATGGTTTTTACGAAAGTGTCTGTCTGTCTGTCTGTCTGTCTGTAGGTCGTGTGCGGCATAACTCTCGATAGAATTATCAGATTGAATTGAGCTTTGGTACACTTTATCGGAGCCGAAAAAGTAAGGACAAGTTCGTTAACCAGCCACATCCAATCAAAATTGAGGGGTTGAGCACTACTTTTGTGTTTTTGAAAATAATTTTTTGAAAAAATCAAAAATTTCAATACTGGTTTTAGATAGTGCTCATAAATCTCTAAAAATTATCCCGATAACATTTTTTGATTAAATCAAAATTAGAAAGTTACAGCATATTCAAATTCGAAAAAAGTCAATATCAAAATTCCATTTTCCAGTTAAATTATACGAGATACGAAAAAACGTTAGAAAACAATATTATTGAATAAATAAAGACCTACAAATTTGAATTGTAACATTTTTTCATAAGATGCATATTTATCTTTTTAATTTAAAAAAAAACTATTGAAAATCAAAAATTCAATTTTTTAACAATAATATGTAAAATAAGAAAAAAACGTAAGAATACAATATTGTTAGTTTCAAAAAGATCTACAAGTTTTGTCTCACACAGTTTCTGATAAAAGATATATTTTTCGTTTCAATTCCAAAAAATACGATTAAAATTCAAAAATTCCATTTTTTAGACAAAATATGTGAGATACAAAAAAAACTTTGAGATGAAAAATTGTTTGGCTAAATAAGGTCTACACATTCTTATCGAGAAATTTCTCGACAGGATGTATATTTTAATTTTTTGATTTTTAATATTGAAAAAATTCGATTTGTTTCACCAAAATATGTGAGATACGAAATAAGCGTTGTTCTGCAAAATCGTTTCCTTAAATAATGTCTACGATTGTTTTTCCTTTTTGAGATATTTGGAAGAAAATAAATTTATCAATAATCATGGGAATAACCATTTAAGTGAAATTTGTCACATTGGTGCTATTTGCTGCATTTTTGAGCGGGATATGTTTGCTAGTAATTTTAAGTTCTGTTCTATACGATATATAACTTTTTGTTGTAAAAAAGGAAGTATAAATGTATATACACCTCAGCAGAAGTTTTTCCCGTGGAAGAGCTATAAAGAGAAGCTATAAAGTCATAAACTGTCCAACTTTGGAAAATAAAATTGCTATACCTCGTCTTCTTTGCTTAAATAATTTTATTTGAAGACAAACAATTTTTAAATTTAAATAAAAAAATAAGACATTTTTTTGCAAACAGTTTAAGTTGAAAGTATATCTGAATCTTGTCTCTTACATAGGTAAACAAAGTCTATAATTTCTACACGGAGAAAAATAGTTAAAGTAATTTTAATCAACTTCCGATCAAATTTGGGACATACGGACAAGTTAGAAGCTATTTAGTATCCCTGTATTTGTTTGTAATATATTAAATGTTCGAAAATGAATCAAAGTTGAGTAAAATTCAGAAGTGTAGGGTGAAGTATGAAAGCGTGCATTAAACATTTTTAAATATATGGGTTATTCCATATCAGATTTACAATAAAAATTTTGATTAACCTGAAAATTTTTTTCCTTGTTCTAGAAAGCAAAAAAAATGACACGTATTTTTTTTCAATATGATATGTAAATTTTTCAAGTTATTGATTTTTTTATTTTCCAAAGTGCAAAACATGTTTTTTTCAATACTGCTTCTAATATTCAACGAAGAGTATAGAATACATAAATGAAATATGCCATGGGATCTACTATTAAGTCCATGCTTTGATCAAAACTCAGAAACGGTATTTAGTACTTTCTATGCAACAATTAAGTAAACAAATGGAATTATCTCAAAAGGGACATGTCTGAATTGAATCATTTTTTGTGTAATTTGTTCGTTAAGTACACAGAACTTTGTGAAAAATTTGGTAGTGGACCGTTTGATACTTTTCGAGAAAAAATTTTTTTTGTGTGACCGCGTGCTTGGAGCGCGCAACGCAAAGTATAGAGTCGAGCGCACTCAAACATTTGTAAGTGAGTCTACCATATTCCGATGAGGATTTTATGCAGTTCCCACAAATAAAAGTCGGTAAATAATAAAAAGTCTTTTGAGAAAGAAACACTGTTTAATTCGAAAGCAGTCATGTAATTTATTAACAATGCACTTTTACGTCCAATACTTTCAAATAAATGAATTTATTTTATACTCTTCGTTGAATATTAGAAGCAGTATTGAAAAAAATATTTTTTGCACTTTGAAAATAAAAAAATCAATAACTTGTAAAATTTACATATCATATTGAAAAAAATACGTGTCATTTTTTTTCCTCTCTATAACGAGGAATAAAATTTTCAGGTTAATCAAAATTTTGATTGTAAATCTGATATGGAATAACCCATATATATTATTACTCGTAGTATAACTATAAAAAACCAATCTTTTATTAAATCACAATAATAGTAGAGCTTTCCGTTCATTCTATTCACGCAGGAACGAATGAAAGTAATCTGCGCCTTGGGCACACATAAAAAAATTTTAATTTCAAAAACTTAAATTCTTAAAATTAAATTGATATTATGAAAATTTAAACAAAACAAAAGTCGATAAGTGTATTACATATAATATGAAAAATCACATAAATTACTCAGGCAGAATAATAATTTGGACTTCGCAAATGTAAAATCCATATTTTGAAAATATAAAACACAGAAAATAAAAGAACCTTCTTTTAAATGTTTTTATACAAGGTACTTCTTAATAATAATGCAATTTTTTGATGTACATTTGAAAATTTAGTTTCACTAAACTTCATACGTCGTTATAATAAAAATGTATACTAACTGTAATTTAATAATTAGGGGGCGTTCACATAATACGTCACGCGATTTTTAGCTACTTTTACCCCCCCCCCCCCCCGGCCCCTCATGTCACACATGGTCGCAAACCTCAGCCCCCCCCTTTCAATGTCACTTCATACCTCTTAATTTTATAAAACATTTCTCGTTAACGCGTACAGAATCCAGTAAGAAAAGAAGCTATTAATTATTATTGTAGATAATCTTTTCAGAACTTTTTTTCAAATTTCGTGGGTACACATTTAATGTGTAACGTAACCCAGAGGGCAGACCACCCTCCCAACATGTCACACCACGTCACAATTTGCAGACCCCCCCCCCACCCGCCCCATAAACTATGTGACGTATTATGTGATCGCCCCCTTATATTATATATATCAATAATCATAGTTATTGTTACGTCAGAAACCAGGCCGTGCAAACCTAATGGAAAGGTGGTGGACTGCTAGCAACTAGCGCCGCTTATATCCCTGCACATGAACTACCATTATGTGTGCACGTGTTAGTGCATATACATGCATACGTAGGTTCTTTAAATGTGTTAAAGAGAATATATTCAAATATAATTAAAAGGAAATTGAAGATTTAACGCAAAATTGTGAAATGTAATTCAAGAGTGAGAAGTTAATAACAACACACTCTTGAATTACATTTTCACAATTTTGCCTTAAATCTTGGTTTTGTCGTAATAAGTAAAAATCAAAAATATCTGTAATTTGTATTTTTATTGATTTTTATTTTCAGAAAATATACAGAAAATATACGAAATATACTAATAATAAAAAATGTTATGAAAAATGATAATACTGCTGACTTCAACGGAAATCGGAGAGACAAAAAATATTAATTTTACAGCTTATACAAGGCTTCAATAAACATAATCATATAATTAAAAAACTCCTTGGTTTTATCGACTTGAGGACTCGTGAGTTCAAAAATGGCGACTAATCTATCTCCTATTGAAAATTCCGACGTTGGAAACATCATTGGAAATGTTATCGTAAGCGATATCGTAAACGTTGTTGTAATCGTTGTTGTTGTATCGTAAACAACATAGGATTTGGGGACCATATCCGATATCGTTTACGATGTCGTAAATGATACCGATTACGACCTCTTTTCTATTAAATAAGACAAAATATTTTATTATTGTTACAATTTAAATCTATTTTACTGTATGAAAGAAATATGAAGACAATGGAAATTAATAAAAACATACTATATGTGTGTATTTAATTTCGAACGATCGTAAATATTTGTGTGCGGTTCCGAATTTGCACTCTTATTAAACTTTCATGATGCCGAAAGATCATAAATAAAAATATGTTTATAGATAAACCAATATGTTAATAACAATTTCCATTCTTTTTATATTCCTTCCGTACAGTTAAATAGATTTAAATTTTAATAATAATAAAATATTTTGTCTTATTTAATTCTGAAACGGTTTCGCTAATGGCATATAGCTTGATGTAGCTCAGAAAGAGTATTCAACAATGGCGGAACTCATACGAAGCCGTTCCCCTTGCCGCACTCCATGCGCTTCCGACATCTAGCGCCGCGTATATCTCTGCACCTGAACTACCCTACGGGGACACCCAATACATTGGAGGTTGACCTGCCCTGGTCAGAAACATAACATTTCTCTTCTTTAAAGATCTCCTCGTTTTATGTAAGGATCAGAAGGATCCTCGCTAAGGGATGAGGAATAGTCAGTGAATAAGGAGGGTTGATCATATAAATATATTTATTAACAAAAGTATTTAAAGTAAGCACCATGGAAAATATGGACATGAATATATAAAAGTTAAAATACTTAGTAATTACCCTCCGTTAGAATTTGGTCGGTGATGAAATGAGTCCAGTAGATTGGATATGAATACTTGAGTCCTCACTTGTGGATGTTGAGATAATTCTAGTCAGATCAGAAATTTGTGGTCCAGCCGGTTAAGATAGTCGATTCACTGATCCCAGGTTTTAGAGAGAATTTGGAAGGCGATTCCCTTTCAATTTTTACAGTCGTTGAACTTGGCGTCGAATTAGAACTGGTCCGACTAGCGGTGAATAATTTGATGAGGCTGGACTGGACTGCACTGACTGGACTTAACTCGCGGTAAGAAGTGACGACACTGAACTGGACTCGCGTTGGTTACATTTTAGAAATCGGACGTTGACTAACTGACTGAACTGACTTCTATTGGAACCTTCGCCTTTTATAGGCCCAGAGTATTTCAACCATGGTGGAGGTAAAAGACCAGGTGTGCTACCTTTCCCATATTTGGTATTGAAGCTTAAGATCGGATGAGTTGCCTTCTCCGACGACTCACGCGCCGATGAAATTTATTACCTGGCATTAATGTCACAGACAAATATATCAATTCCATTTTAATCTGCCTTTCGATTTTAACGATCTTCCTATTTCTTATTAGATCTTGCTGTATCTTGAGTCCATATAATCAAGCAACCGGGAATGTTGCCTTGATTCCTTCATTGGTTCCTTAATTTGTTTGTTACTCTAGGTGGTAGAGTCGCGGGACGTGACAGTTATAATAATTGATTAATTATATTAATTTTTAAAAATATTCTATTAATCATTTATGAAAAAAGTTGATTTATTTTTACTTGAGTAAGGCTCAAAAATTGTATTGACGGCACTTACTCACACAAGCTCTGAATAACTCATGCAGTCACTATATAAGAAAGTTCCAAGTTTTATATCTCAGCATTGTAAGCGAGCGTGTGTGTGATTCGACGAAAGCGTATCGTACTATATATAAGTGTAGTTATTAGGTTTATATATGTAAGGTTATATGTTTAAGTGTATTTGTAATTTGAAATGTGATTGGCTACGTCTGAATGGTGTGAGAGTATTTGTAAGTTGTTTATGTATGTACCAGATGACTATTGGCAGGCTCGAGATACGAATTCTTTTTAATTTTAGAGAACCATACCATTGCCAGTTCAAATAATACGCCCGATGCTCATTTTACCCAACTACGGTTTGAAGCATCTCAAGCGTCGGTGACATACTTATACATTTCATGTTAACCCACTGACGCATGTTGGTGCCCTGTCGACGATAATGTTTTACTCAACTCGTTACTATTCCCTATGTAACGCTTATTGTTATTCACTTTGGGTGAATTAGGTATATATCAAATTGATTTTACCCGACTAGGATTTTATAGATGTTCAAATGTCCTTATGTCCCAAGTTTAATCGACAGAGTTGAGTAAAATTACTTCAACTATTTTTCTCCGTGTAAGATTATCGTCTTATTTCAATATTTTGATATCTCTTCTTAAATGCTGTTTTGAAATTGTCTGTAAAAGGATTAAAAAAATATTTTTCTATTATTGTGTTTTTTTATAATTAATATATTAATTTAAATACTATATTTAGATACAAGTAGAAATTAATAGTAGTATATTTTTGGGAAAGATTTGCTTTGGGGTCCACAAATGATAAAATTAATATCAATCTGACATTTCAGCTTAGATCGGAACCCTCATCAGTGTTTTTTATTAAATTTTGAAAATATACAGAAAAAGTGGGTTGTTAAATTGACGTAACATATTTATATGACAATTGTAATAGTTTACGTTTTTGGATTTACTAAGTATACATACATACATACTACCATTTGCTGTGCAAAAAATGTTACGCAAAGAATTTCTTTGAAATATTTTGCTTGAAAAAAATGTTTTTAGGATTGTTTTATATTCAAGCCTTTCGTTTTCAAATATATAATTTTTTTACCATGTAAAAAGGCTACGTCTTTTCAAATCTAAAATATTTCAATCCAAGAAAATCTCAATTCAGCTCCCCACTTTTTCTGTGTTTTTTTAGGTTTTAATAAAAAACACTAATAAGGGCTCCGATCTGAGCCAAAATGTCAAATTCATATTAACTTCATCATTTTTACCAGAAAGTTAATCTTTACCAACAATAGACCAGTATTTAAGACCAAAAGTCAATAGAACTTGCACTTTCAATTAATAGTATAGTACACGAAAAAATTTTTTATATCAATTTTTACTAAAGTATTTTTAAATTAAGTGAAAAACGCATCATTCTAAGACCTTTTTAAACTTTAGAAGAATGATATGAAACTTTGGTCTGAATTGCATTAAAATTTGTTATGAACTATGCTACTTTCATATAATTCTTCTAAAGTTTAGTACTTTTTTTGACAAAAGGTCTTAAAGCGATACGTTTTCCCCTAAATTGAAATATATAAAGAGTATATAAATCTAGAGAATACATCAATATAAAGAGTTTATCCGTGTACCTAAAGAAAATAGTGTATAATGATAAAAATTGAATTGAGATATTATGAAGGTTAAGTAAAATTGAAATTATATTTTAAAATGTTATAATTAATTTTGTTCTGAACATTTTTAATTTTCAAAAAATTTAGAAATTTTAATTAGGAACTTATAGGTATGAATTACAATTGTTGCAGTACAGGATTTTTTTCACGTACTCCTGTATTCTGTTTCGGATATACTTCTATCTACGTAATACGAAAAAATGCAAATAATGAACAATAAATTCAATTCAATTTGAAGAAACATTTTTACAAGAACTTATTTGCTAAGGAAATTGATTCGGATTGTAAATTAGTCAACATATAAACTGTTATTATTTTTGTTTGTTGTTATTATTTTTTTTTATCATTCCGAAATTCAGCTTTGTAGAAAGAAAGTCTAATGTGGATATATGTTTGAATATTATTTATATTCATTTATTAAAATGATTGATTAAAATTTAAATTCATTAAAATTTATTTATTCATTAAAATTTAATACTTCATTATTAAATTGATTTGTTTATCAATTAAAATATAATGCTTCATTATTAAATTTATTCATTCATTAATTAAAATTTAATAATTTATTATTAAATTATATTTAATTATAATATAATATTTAATAATTAATTATAATTTAATAATATAATTAATTAATTAATTAATGTTTAATGACTACCATTAAACTTCTGATATTAAAATCAATAAAAAATTCAAAATCAAACTCATCATATTATACGCCCAAATGTTCAACATAATATCTTGCGCTATATCGTTGGACTTCAATATTTTCAGTTTATACAGCTTCAGCAAATGTAAGCTTTTGGGTCTTCGGGAGGATTGAGGGGTACGGGGAGAGTTGTGGACAGCGCTCCTAAGGTTTAGTTGTCAAACTACTTCGATGGGCCAATTCGGCGGGTAGAGGTGTACGGGGGGACCTGAACATTTTCGCCGGACGTGCCGTCTACAATCTTCGCGGGGAACTAGGCCTGCACCGCATCTAGGGTTAAAGTCAACATTATCAACGTTTGGACGTTTGGGTTTGGAAATTATTAAAAATTACTACCGAAATTCTGAGTCGGTGGTCGCAACTTTAAGAGAGCTTACTCCAATTTTCGGCCGTAATAATCGTCCCATTCGGCAGGCTGTGCGTGCTATAGTGGATAAATTCGAGGCCAAATTTACACTATTGGACGTTCCGGTGCCAAAAAGAAGTATTGCTCGAAGCGAAGAAATAATCGCAGCCGTAAGTGCATCGATTAAAAATGAGCCAAATCAGTCGATTCCACGTCGTTCTCAAGAATTAGGCAGCGCTCAAACGACACTGTGGCGTATTATGCGAAAAGATATTGGCCTACATGCTTTTAAGATTAAATTGACTCAAGAACTAAAGCCACTTGATCATTTGAAACGCCGAAACTTCTCCAATTGGGCTCTGGCAAAGCTTGAAGAAAATTAAGAATTTCATCGAAAAATCATCTTCAGCGATGAAGCTCATTTCTGGCTCAATGGCTTTGTCAATAACCAAAATATGCGTCATTGGTCAGCAACAAACCCAAATGTGCTTCTTGAGACACCCTTGCATCCGCAAAAGTGACTGTTTGGTGCGGTCAATGGAGAGCGCTATCGTGCTATATTGGAAGATTATTTGTGGCCGGAATCGGATGAGCTTGACATCAACGATATGTGGTTCCAACAAGATGGTGCCACTAGCCACACAGAACGCGTCACAATCGATTTATTGAAAGGCAAATTCGGTGAACGTGTTATCTCGAGAAATGGTCCGGTCGAATGGCCGCCTCGTTCGTGCGATCTAACGCCATTGGATTTTTTTTATGAGGCCATATCAAGTCACTGGTCTATGCCAACAAGCCAGCAACTTTATACGAAATCAAAGACAACATCCAACGCGAAATTGCCAACGTTCTGGTCGATATGTGTGCCAGAGTGGTGGAAAATTGGGTCCAAAGAGTCGACCGCTGTAAACGGGCTCGTGGTGGTCATATGACCGATATCGAATTTCATTCATATAATTTAATGCTTGCACTACACCCACAATAAATTTGAAATCAATATCTCGAATATTTCTGTGTTTTATTCATAAATAAAATTGTTATGTCCCTATTGGAAAACCCTTCATTAATAAGATCGGCATTCTGCTCATCATTCAGAAAGTTTTAAAATTTTCACTAGATTGATATTGGTTTATTCAATTATGAATTCATATTTACACTCTAAGACAACAGAAATTCCCTACCAAGAAATCATTAATGTAGTGTCTGAACATTTTAATTATTATTAGTATTTATTTATTTATCCATTTATTTATTTATTTATTCATTTATTTATCTATTTATTCATTTATTTATTTATTAATATTGAACCGCCTACATGCACATAAATAAATAAACCTACAATAAATAATGCAAAAAAAACAAAAGTTTTAGTGCGGCGCTCGCTGAGATTACGAACGAAAGTGTCCGTAAAAACTAGATCACCACGTTTTTGCCACATTCACTTTCGTTTTGGAAGTCAATCATTAATTACGAGACGAAGACTTAACAAAACCTCGCAATTCTTTTATGATCATGCTGTTATTATTTTGTTCTTAATTATCAAGATCTTGAAAAATAAAAATAAGAATTAATAACAATTTTTCTTACTATAATTTATAATTATGATTTCTTATTATAATAATATTAATTATGT
Source organism: Diplolepis rosae (assembly GCA_030998225.1). NCBI lineage: Eukaryota > Metazoa > Arthropoda > Insecta > Hymenoptera > Diplolepididae > Diplolepis > Diplolepis rosae. The sequence continues at coordinate 4,380,833 of JAPYXD010000082.1, forward strand.
TAGTATTATTAATGCCATTAATTAATTATAATCTTATTAGGATTATTTTATCATTTCCTTGGTTAAAAAAAAGGTTTTAAGTTGTAATGAACCGTCTCAGAAGAAGAACTCCCCGCAAAAACACTTTTTCAGGCACAAAGCTCGACATATTTAAGTGAAAAAAAATTATTGTTGTTTACGCTTCAAATGAATGACATATACTGGAAAAGACGCACAATGACAGTAGCTTTCCAACGCATGTTCGAAATATTGGAACGATGGAATAATAATCAAGTTACGCCATCTCTTAGCAAGCGACACGAATTAAGTTATAGATTCAATAACATATTCTATTTTCAGGCTTATCTACATACATGTTTCTAAAAGCATTTAAAATGTCAAAATTTGTAGTAAAATTTGTTTTTAATAATCATTGATTACAATCAATTGATTTCAATATATTTTCACGCAGATTACTTGTAAATCAGATTATATAATTTAATAAAAAAGAAAAAATTGCTTATATTTAAGTCGCATTCATGATAGTCAAGGGACGTGACCCTGCCCCTTTATGTTTGAACATCAGGATGAAATCGACATGTTTAAACTTACTCAATTTTCATTTACATACTTTATTTTATTTTATTAGAAATTCGTCACATCACGTAATTACATTTTTTATATTCGCTTTTACCTGTTATTTATTCCACAATTTTTTTTTTTCGCTTCGAAGCAGTACAATTTACTGGTTCTAATAGTTTCCGTACTGAATTATTGCTTAGCCTCTTTCTTTGTTTTAGATTTTTCTCCATACTTATGTATATATTTGATTCTTTTTGGATTTCGCACGTCGCTACAAATATTGGCATATAATTTGATGTATCACATTGAACAATTTCAAATTTTGGATCGCTAAAAACGTATTCTAAGCTTATTTCGTGTGTAATTTGAAGTGGACTATGAGTAATTATAATATTCCTGCCATTAGTTTTTTCTCCCATTTTCTGAAACAAAATTTTTATACTTTTTTTGAAAATATTAACTTTAATTCCAGACACTATGTCGTAAATCGTGTACAATTTATTTGTTACTGATTTAAACAGTGATTTTTGATTTTGCAGAATCTAAGTATTACTTTTAATATAATTCAAAAAGTTGAATGCGTTATCATTGATTCAAGCAGTAACTTTTGTAAGGTCTAAGTGTTATTTCGATATCATTTTAAAGATTTGAATACTTTATTACTGATTTAAACAGTAATTTTTGAATAATCTAAATGTTATTTCAATATTCTTCGTGGAATTGATTCAAACAGTGATTTTTTACATTAACTTCATATCCTAGGTTTATTCTGCCGATATCATCTAAATATTTCTCGATGCAATCTACACATTTATATGCTGGTTGGAAACGTTTTACTATTTCGGTTTCACAGAATTGGCATTTTGTGTTTCTCACTTCATTTTTTACTATTGAGTGCCATGAGTTTTCGACATTATAATTGAAACGAAAAGGGGCGTGCATTTGTAAGTAACTATTTCACAACTTTTTAAAGATTGTAATTTTGTGGTCATATATTCTTTCAATTTCTGGTAATAAAGAAATACATGAGCAATTTAAAAGCATTTGGTAAGCTCTTGGATAGCCTTGTGGGCAAACGCTATCAATATATCTTGGAAAATCTAGTAAAGGGTTTTCAACTGTTGGGGTCATTATTATATACAAAAGTTACTTCTCAGATTTTAAATAGTTTTTCTTAATGTTCTTTTATGAATTTTTATTGGTGAAAGTGAACAGAGATTCATTTATTTGAGGTAAATATGTAATTTCTCATTAAGTTAAGTTTTTTAAAGTAAGTTTCTATTTGATTTCCCTAGTTTTTGTTCCTGTTGATTTTTTTTTAAATTTACTTTTTTTAATTGATAGTTGATAGATCCTATTTCCATATTCATTTCTGATTTTGCAGTTGGAACTGTTTCTGTTTGGAAAAAGAGAAAAAACTCCAATTATGCATATTACCTTTTTTTATTATATAATTAAAGAAAAAGAAAAGATAAATTTGTTGGAATGAAATAGTTTTTAAATTATAGAAAAATGAAAAAGGTTATAGATTCATTCTATGAAGGGTTGTGCTATGTGAAAATTAATAAAGTAAATAAAGATGATAGCTGTTGCCTTGATGCATGCATAAGGTGTCAAAACATGTGGCGTATGAGGATTCAGGAGGATTAGACTCGAATAAACGATAAATAAATAGTTCATTCACGGTTCTCGTAACCTGAGCGCTTTTGCACGCTCAGCAGAGGCAGGTAAAGGAGTCGGTTGAAGGACCTAAACATATTAGGAAACTAAAAATTAAAACAACAGTCTCCATGCAAGGGGAAAAGATTTTTTATAATGATAAATAAGATTCTTACGGTATATGTGTATGTGTGTGATCTATAATATAATGTGTGACCGGGGTCGCAAACTGAGGAAAGGGAAAGGAGGGGACGCCGATAAGGTGCACACAATCAGAATCACAATCGTGGTAACTACATTTACTAAAACTTACAAGTCGGTGTACGACACTCCGAAGCACAGTCTACAGGCACAACAAAAGAGGTAGTCAACTTGTATTGACACGCTGACCTAGATCCCAACTGGACTCAACGCAGGTAACCGGCGACAGCGCCTGATCGCGGGGCATGCCGGGCCGAGTTCCCCCGAATTCCCATCGCAGGGCTGTGTCCTCACGGGGCGCTATTGTAACCTCGTTACAAATGTATATTATATATTGAGATGCAGGTTTTACCCGTAACCTGGCAATTCTTGGTAATGGCTACCCAACGAATTTTATTTCGACTCCGAACGACCCGAAATAAAATATTCTTTTTATGTCTTAAGGGCGCCAGTCACTCTCACGAATGAAAAAAATTTTTTTTTTACAACTTAGGGCAATAATAGCAATAACACTACTTAGGTAGAACAAAAGCAATAACCATATCATCAGGCGGGGTCAATTAAGATCACAACAGTTACCGGGCAAGTAAATTAGACGCCAGAATTTAATTAATTAAAACAAGGCTTCACAAGATTTATTGAATATTATCAATCAACTCGATATAAATCAAAAATGAATTCACTAAAAGCCCAGAATATTTACATTGATTTTAATAAGCACAAATAGAATGAAAGGTAACAAAAATCTCGGAACATTCCCGAGCCACGCGACAATATGGCGGAATCAATTCAAAGGCGCGTGTCACCACCCGAGAGAAACGGAATTTTTCACTAATTTACTCTGATTAACCTTTTTCTTTTTCTATCCAAGCATACATAAAAAGGCCACTGAAATAAAAAGAGCACTCGCGAACAAGAGAGAGAAGAGAGGCGAAGTGGCTCCGGTATGTGCAATGTATGCCATAAAGCGTCAGTGTCAGTTCAATAATGTCCGTTAGTCCCGGACCACTTGCCAAGAGAATTTAAATAAAATCAACTCACGCTACCTGTATAACGTCCTGGAGTTCCGGAACAAATCTTAAAACGAACTCGCCTTCCATTACAGTGGTAAAATTAACTGTCGCTTAGAGTCGCAGGACGAGAGTGAAGAAGGAAGACGCGACGCTGACGGAATTCCCGACCTGCCCCACGAATTACATGCGTGACCCAATCGCGGACCAGGAAGCAGGTCACATGTCATACATCCAATAGAGGACTAGGCAACTCGTGCCTAGTATAATAATTGCCCCCGGCAAATAATTTCCATCAACACGCGGTTCTATCAGTTACAACGAACGGCGCGTGTGGCACATTGACACCATTGTAATTAGTGTTCATTTACATCAAACTGCATAAATTTAGTATCACAAAATGTCTAAGATACTAAATGTCAAGCCCCAGGGTCTATGCGCCCTAGGGTACGTTTTCTGGGTCACGTGGTGGCGTCCGGTCGTCTAGTGCGTCGCTCTCCAACGATCGATGGCGGCAATAATCGAAGCGTCGATCTATCGTGGCTCGAAAGTCGACATGACGGCCAGTGTTGACATAAACTCGGTAGCCGGCTGTGCCTTATCTTCGACGCTGCTGTCCTCCGGTGCTGCTGTCCTCGCATCCTTCATGGAACAGATGGGACAGGAAGCGTGAGTGTGTGCAGTGCGTGACTAGTGTATTTTGAGTGCTCTCGGGTGGCGACGAAGTGCGGGCTCTCGTCACACGACTTTTTCCCCAGGGACATAACCCCACCTGTCATACCGGTGAGTTTACCAAATTAAATCTTTTCAATGTGACGTGTAAAATTTACCACGTCACAACTCCCCCCACCTTAACCGGGGACTACAGGTTGCGTAAGATACCCCTGGCAAGTCTACACCAGCATGGAGGACACGAAGACAAAAAATCCGGGGAACCCCGCTTGTGGCTCCTGACACCACACGCCGAACAGGCCTTGGTCGGGAGACGGTAGTCGGGCCTGGGTTTCGGAGCTCCCCTGCGCAACCACTCCTCTCGGGAAAATCCTCCGGAAGAGCCCTCATCCATAGCGCTTCGGCCAGCATCTGGAGGTCCTCCTTCGGGTCGGATCTCCTTCGTGGCACCTCCCCGGTGCTTCGCTGGGGCCACGGGTCGAATAGACCTGGCCTCTCCTTGGCCTGAGGCTCGGCCGTAATGGGACTCGGAAGCTGTAAGAAAGAGGCATAAGGGAACCTACATTACTCGTGTTACTTCTGGACAAAATCATACTAATTTCCCTGAGGGTTCGCCCTCGTTCAGATTACCGCTAGCGACGAAAGGCTTCAGGTGCCTGATGTGCTCCTTACCCGCATACTTTCCTCTGGAGTCCACCAGACGGTAAACTACCGGGGATAACAGTCGCACAACCTTATACGGCCCGGAATACTTGTCCGACAATTTCGCCACGATGTCCTTTTCCTTATTTGACAAGACCCACTCGCGTTTAAGGACCAAATCGCCAATCTTAAAATGTCTTTCGCGTCGGTTCTTGTCGAATTACTTGGCCTGGGTCTCATAAGCACGATCTAAATTTCTCGTGATTAAATCTCGCAGATGGATCAATCTTTCCACTCTTTCCAGCCATTCCGAAGGTTCTGGAACACATCGCTGCTGCTTCACATCTACTTCGTTACGCAACGAACGATATGGCAAAGGTTCCCTACCGAAATTCAAAAACGCTGGGGTAACCTTAAGGGATCCGTGAACCGCGGTAGTGTATGCGAACCGGAACTCGTGCAAGTGTAAACCCCAATCCCTGTGGTCATCCCTGAGAAAGGCAACAATCATGGTCTTCAAGACTCGGTTGACTCTCTCAGTGGGATTTGCCTGAGCATGATACATCGGTCGGTCCTGTTCAACCTTGGACATCTGGCAGGGGTCGCATTGTCTCACAAGCTTCGCTACATCAGCGTAGATCTCTGGCCAGTAGTAGCGAAGCGACAACCGATGGTAGGTCTTCTCGACCCCCAAATAGCCCGCTTGTGGTTCCGAGTGAGCCTCTTTCAAAACTTCCTACCTCTGCTCCTCGGATACCACAAGTTTCCACGCTTCAAGGTCCGGGATGAGTGGATCGGTCATCCCGTTTGGCCTGTGCGTGTAGAGCCTCTGGTCTTCCACCTTCCAATCTGGGAAGATCCAAGGCCTCTCCAGGACAGCTGCGATGCGGCGCTTAAACCAGGAGTCGCTTGAATCACAGGCGGATAAGATCGGCATCTCTTCATCCTTGGTGATCCTCGACAAGGCATCTGGGACGTGATGGAGCGCTGCTTTGCGGTGAATAATCTCGAAGTCGTACTCTAGAAGCTCTAGGGACCACCTGGCTAGTCTCCCCGTGGGATTCCGCAAGTTGTGCAGCCATTTGAGGCTGCTATGGTCGGTTATAACCTTGAAGGAGAAGCCTTCAAGGTACTCCCGAACCCCGTAACCTTTCGGTTACCGAGTAATTTCTCTCGGCCGATAGCAGAGTACGACTCCCAAAGGAGATCACGCGCTCCTCCCCATCTTGCACCTGGGTCAAGACAACTCCTAGACCGGTGTTACTCGCGTCGGTCTGCAGGTGGAAGGGGTTTGCTACAATATCCTTAAAACTTGGGAATGCCAAAATCAGCGCGCTCGTCAAGGCTCTTTTCAACGAGTCAAGCGCTTGCTGTTGCTCCACGCCCCAATGCCACTTCACGTTGGACCTAAATAACCGAGTCAACGGCTCGGCAACAACAGCAAATTCCGGAATAAATCGCCGGTACCACGAAGCTAAGCTTATAAAACGTCTTAACTTCAAGTGGTCTTCAAATGTCTCAGTAACGACAATAATATCGTCTAAATAACAGAATGCGTGCGGTCTAAGTTCCGGGCCTATCACACGATCGATTAACCTCTGGAAGGTAGCCGGTGCGTTCGAAATTCCGAAGGGCATCCTCACGAACTGAAACAATCCCCTGCCCGGTACAGTGAACGCCGTGTACTCCTGACACCCTTCGTCGAGAGGAATTTGATTAAACGCCGATCGTAAATCTATCGTCGAGATATACTTCGACGCTCTTAGCTGCTTCAGGATGTCCGACATGTACGGTATCGGATAGGCATCCTTTTTCGAAACAGCGTTCAGCTTCCGGAAAACCAGGCAAAGACGATAGCCGCCATTTGCCTTCTTCGTCATGACGATCGTTGTTGACCACTCGCTGAAGGACTCTTTTATCACACCTTCAGCCAACATCCGAACTACCTCTTGGTACATGAACTCTTGGACCTTTGGAGACACTACTCGGTAACGTTGCTTAATGGGAGGGTGCCCCTGAACGTCTATGTGGTGCGTTTCCAGATGAGTAGCCTTTAGCTGACCCTTGACTCTCGGCGGAAGCTTCCTATCTACTAATTCTCTTAAGCGCGCCTGCTCGTCATCTGACAAATCCGCTATGACACCGCAACCCCCCTCTTCAACCAACCACGTCTTTAAAGGGTTGTGTCTTCCGGATGCGTCAGGCATGAAGACTTTCTTCAACCTAGATCTGAAATACATATCGAATTCGGCCTGAGTGTCCAACCCCAAGATCATCTCGGTATCGAGGTGCTCTGCAAATCTGACGTCACAAAACCGAGTTACCTCTTCAATGGTCAGAGGCAGCTCGACTTTTCCTTCGATAACCTGAATAGATTCATTAGCAACAATCAGCATGGATCTATGCGACCTGTCCAGCTCTTTCCCGGTACTGTCCAAAATCTTCCGACCCACTTTACTTCTTACAAAAGTCCTAGTGGATCCCGGGTCGTACAATGTATCTAGGGTGACCGATCCTAACTCCACGGCTAGATTTATTCTACCGCGAACCTCGTCGGTAGGGACAATGCCACTATTAAATTCTGTCTCCAGACCCTCACTCTGACGGAACTCAACCTCAACAAAATCTAATGAGTCCGAGTGAGGTGGCTCCTCCGCAATAACTTCACCCGAGCTATTCGGAGTTAAAAGAGCCGCGTCTGGCGCAGTCTTCTCTACCAAGGTCTTAAGACTGGGAGGTCTTTCGGCATCAACCGCTCTATGTACTTGAGTTTGGACAGTGATCTGGGTATGCTTTTCGGCTACGAATTCTTTACCCTGTCTCCAAAGTTCCTCATTCTCATCGGTATTCGTGGGCTGCTCGCTATCATCTTTAAAATCTGCATGCCTATACGGGAGTTCACGAGGTTTTTCCCGATTATCTTCTAAATTTCCGAAATCCTTTTCAATAACATCAAAGCCTATTTCATCGACGATCCGATCGCTAATTACCGAGTCGAACTCGTCGATGGCAGACATGTTCACGCCTTTGTATCCAGGCATATCTATTATTGCGAGAACTGTCGTAGTTGTTACCGGGCCCGGGACTCTCGAAGTGCATCCGTTACTAATCTTAATGTCTAACTCGGATTTTTCTTCGGTTACAGAAGGTCGAGAGGCAGTGCAGACCGGTCTCACTGCTTCTTTTCCCCGTTTCCCGAGCAATTAGGACAATTCTTAACCGTGTAGCCCTCTGTCTTACAGCGGTAACACGCTATTTTCCTCCGTAGGGCGCAACCGATTTGAAAGTGCCCAGGTTTTTGGCATCTAAAACAAATCACCTCTTTATTGGTCCCAGAGTCCTTTGGGGCCTTTTCAGCGGACGTACTCGGACGTCGCTGACCTTCCCCCACCTTAAAATCTGACCCGGTACGTCTAGAATTCTTGGGACTTCTGGATTCTTCGCTTTTCTTGTGTTTATTCTTTGGAAATCCCATAGGGTGGCCCTTGTTGCTAGAGTCGTGTCCATCCATATTTCCCTGGCCCTTGGTTTCCCGGCTTGTGAGGTGTGGCCCTCCCGAGTTCCTCGAAGGGGTTGTTGCCTCGGAAATCGCCGAAGCCGAAGTTCGTTTGTGCGCAGCTGGCACGGTTTCCGACCGATACGCAAATTCAGGAAGGAAGGAGCTCTCTGGAGTTGGTGGGGTTGGTATTCCTTAGCTGCTGCCCACGTCATTTCCCACCTTCTACCTTTTTGGGCCAATTCGTCAAAATCTCGGAAATCAGTCCTCTGCATTACCTTCCGAAATTCCGGCCTCAATCCCCGATAGGCCCAATCCAATTGCTCGGACAGTGGTACTTCATTCTTAAGCATCGCGATCAGTCCTTCCAATTGGGTCAAATAATCGTCAACCTTCTCTTTTGGGCCTTGCGTTCGACTTGATATCTGTTCCCGAACGCGTGACGCTAAGTCGCTGTCCCCAAATCTTCGCCTGAAGTTGGCCCGGAATTCCGACCACCTCCGCCACCTGTTTTTCCTTATCCGGATCCACTGCAGGGCTATGTCCTGCAGTAACAGCGGTGGGGCTCGCAACAAGTCGTCGTCATTTATTGGGGTAAACTCCCGGCAATCTTCCAGTCGGATTAGGAAATCCTCGGCACTAACTCCCGATTTGCCGCTGAAAGAGATTTTCCAATTGTACGCCAATCTGCTGAGGTCCTGGAACGAGTCACGTGGCCCGGTATAGGAGATGTTTGCATACCCATAAGCCAACGCTAAGCCAGATGGCATCGTGAGAGTAGATCGCGTTATTCTTGCCGTAGTGACGTCATGAGCCAATTCCGAGACCGTCACGAACCCTTCCGCGCCCCCACTCATAGTACCCGCCATTGTTGTAATTGGAAAACTGGGTATGTATTCGCTGGCCGTAACCGTAACAGGAGCTCGGATTGATGCAGTAAAGTAGCAGCAGTCTTTTGAGCCGTCTACATTGTTCTGACCTAGAACCGCCCACGGCGAGTTCATGCCGAATCAACGCATCAATCAACTCAGTATCCGAAAGTCCGAAGATCCATTCGACGATTTGGTCTACGGTCTATAGCGCACTTACTTCTTCCGTAAGAGAAATTTTCGCGCGCCTGAACAAAATCTTAGGTCTCAGAACAAAACTTCAGACACGCGGGCGTTTTCACGATCCCTTCAATACAAATCCAAGCTAAAACGGAACTACTACTCCCGCAAACCTAAATTGAGTAGTTTTAATTCCCAAGTAATGTCCTTATTTCCCAATTTTCCTATAAGCGTAGTAATGCGCGTTATTCCGTGTCTTGTAGTTCGACTTTCCACCTTGCTTGAATAATTTCTGAAAGTAAACTCTGCCTCGTGATTGTTCAATAACCTACAAGACTTTTTCAACCGTTCCGGATACCTGTCTCAAAACATAAAAAAGAAACTGGAAAATGGCAAGAAGCACCGCTGCGTGGCGACAGTAGTAAGCAAAATTCACAAGAGCCCGGAAATATCCGAAAGCAGTAAATAATCGCCACTAGCAATGATCAAATAAAAAAAAGGCGATAGAAATAGGGCAACATAAACAAAATGGCAAAATCAGAAATAAATCAAATAAATCATCGACAGAAACAAAGAAAAACAGAGAATATACACAATCAAGTAAAATCAGGTAAGGCCAATAGTATGTATAGCACAGCAAAAAAAAGGCAATAGCCTAGCAAAGCAGTGCTAGTAAAGTATATACATATATATATATAAATACAAATAAATTCAGCAGACACAAGATAACAAATGTAAATAACTTCGAGTTTCCAATTACCTAAGAAATCCAGCGAACTTTAGGCCGCCAGTGATTTCTCTTAAATCAACCAGTAGGATTTCCCGAGAAAAAAACTATTTCAAACTAGCGAGAAATCCTGTTTTTCAATCGTTCCCGAAAATTTTCAATATCAGCGAAAATCACTTTATTCCGGATATTTCGAAAAATCTCAAAAACCTATAAAATCCATAACCGAAAATTTCACTTAAAAGTCCCTTGAAATTTACGATTTAATACTGCGAGTTTCGAATTCCGTTTCCGAATAAACCAATAATCGCGAAACAACCTTTTAAAATTCCGTCTTTACCACCCAGATAAAGAATCTCGAATTCAAAACTTCATCACATTCACCCAATTCTACTCAATTTACAAGATTCTAATAGATTTACCCAAAATCCGATCAAATGTATTTTATCTGCAAAAATTTTATCAAACCTGTTTAATTCTAACAAACTTATAAAAATTCTAGCGAATTTAACTTATTTTGTTCATAAGAAATTCATTTAACACAAACGTAGAATTTTCTTATAAATTCCTTATGAATTCAAACTCCCAAAATGTCAAAATTATTTCCCAAAATTTCGATTTCGAAATCTATCTTCAAAATTTTCTTCCGACCAACACCTTCGACCAGAATAACCGGAAAAATTTCATATAAGTCTTAATATTATTCCCGATTTTAAATCCGAAAAATCTTCCTGGCCGATGATGATAGTGGTCAGTGACTCTCGACCTTGCTTCGTGATAAGGAAGTTCACTTCCTTTCTCCTTTGGTACAGAATTTCAAAAAAAAGATCTTCAAATTTTCAATTTGACACTTTCTGACCTCTATTCTAATAAAAGGAAGGTTTTCTTTATTAAATCCACTTGTTACAGCTGGTGAGGTCTACGCAAGAATTTGTACTCTGCGGGTACTTGACAGGTTATGTAAATTCCAAAAAAAAATTCATGACATCTTCAAGTCAGTGAATTCTATCCATAAGCGGTCAAATACTGCACTTCCGAATTCCAGCTACTTTCAAGATTCAGGTACCAGCTCGATTAAGCCTTCTTGCCTTTAACCTTAAAATCCAAAAAAAGAAAGAAAATGCCAAATTATAGACCAGGAATTCAAATATACATTGAAATTTCAATATAATATATACAAGATCACAAGTAAGTCATTTAAAATCTAAATCTTCCAACATTGAGTGCCCTCTCTCTCTCTTTCTCTCTCTCCCTCTCTCGTGGGTTCTTTCTGTCTCAGAAATTTGAAAGACACTTCAAATCTTTGAAATTTCCAAAGTGGTATTTTCGAGAGAAATTCTGAAGTCGTGGTGTCCCCAAATCTTAAAATTTCCAACTTCCCGGGATCCACTCTTTCAAGATTTCTCGATTCAAAATACTATTAAAATTTCCTACTTAAGAAAATCCTAATTTCCAACAATTTCTCAAGTTCTTCGAGGTCTAAAGAAAATATCCCAACCTTTCGAATTCCAACTCATAAAATATTTCAATCTTTTTAAATTACCATTTTTGAAATTTTATAAGTTCGAATAAGTTCTCTTGGTTTCGGAAATTTGAAAGAGAATCCTCAAATATTTCAAATTGCCGGATTAATGTTTCCAACAATAAATCTTATTATAAAAAACCTAAATTTTACCAAAAAACTTGATTTAAAATTTTTAATTTACAAAAAAACCCTTGCGGTGACGTTATGATATGACACCTTACGCCTGCCGTAAACAGCTTGCCTGTACGCACCGACCACAGTGGGTCCACTCATATAGGAGAAAAGGAGAACGAATTATAATGTTTGCTATCAACAAGTGGTGGCGCTATTGTCGCTACTGATGCTATTTTTAAACTGCTGTAACCATAACAACCATATCATTGTGATTCATATTTAATTCTTGTTGCATTTTTATTCTTTCACAAATTATTTTCAACTTAAAATCATTTAAATTTAAGAAATGGATTTTATACAATATATTTAAAAATTTTCCGCTCTTTAGAATACATCGGGTTGGGGGGACGGGGGTTTCGTTTGCATTGATATTGGTTCTTGCTATCAAAACTTGGCGGCGCTGATGCTCATTTTCACTTTTTTAAGTACCTTCCTAAAATACATGGTAGTGGCCGCATTGTGGCACCGACTTTGACGGATCCTATGCATGTTAGAGACCACGCGCTAAAATCTTTGACCGCTGGTATCGATGTTATTTATGCAATAGCATTCCTAGAACCACATCAATTCATTAAATCACTATTCTTATTATTTATTATACCTAAAGCTTGAGTATCTGAAAAATTGTCGGCCAGTGAGTAATACATCACCAAAAGAATCTGAACCAACGTTTTTCTGATAATATGAAAAATCTAAAAGGTGTTGGATTGCAAAACATTCTAAAGGTCAATCTGAAATCCTGATATCGACCTACGACGTGTTAAAATTCTGGAATAATCCAGAAATTATCATTAACTAATAAAATGCCAAGTCGAGAAAAATTCTCACTTGCCAATAGAAATAAACAACTTCAAAAATACCAAGTGTTTAGGTCTTCAATATTTCCAAATTCTTTCTCAGCAAGAATTCCTCTTCACAGAAATCACGCCACATGGAAATAATTCCAAGTCATCACTATTCCACACCTGTATGACATCGATAGAATTCCATAAAAATCAATCAATTTGAAATCAAAAACGCAGTCTGACGAGCTTCTTACTCCGGGTAAGAACTTTAAAGAGCAAGGCATGGTTCTTTGCATTTTCCCGTCCGCGGTTCGAAACGAGTACGTCTTATCACCTGGATAGTTGACCTAGATTCGCGAAAAGACCTAGCCAGGGCCACAAATTGGGGATTGCACTTGGGCGGACGTAAATACTTCTAAAATCTTTCCTCCGACGAAAGCCGTTCACGAGGTTGTCGCGCTAAAAAATTATACAAGTAAAATTTTTATCACTATGCTTCTGAAATAATATTTGAGTGTATCGGTGGTCGGTTAGCCGCGAGAGTAAACTGTCTGTGTACAGCCTGGCGTTGAAATACAAAATTCCGAAAACAATCTTGTCGTCGAATCTAACAACGACGAAAAGATATTTTTCGAGAAGCCACGTTAAGGTTATAAACGATTAAAAGTGGAGAAAGGACACAATTTAAAATTACTGTTTTCTTTCTGGTTCGAAACCATCCATCTGTTAATTTTGATAAAATTAACAAGACAGAAGTGTCGAAAATTCGTGTGTGAGTTAGTTGCAACCACGTGCAACCGGTGAAAAATGAACAAGAGTGACTAGTTTTATTCACGCATCACAGAATTTTTAAAAGCCCAGTTGAATCACGAAAATCAAAAGTGACGTCGAAGACAGCCGTCTTCTCCAGCCCAAGTCCTACCACCTGGTAGAATTAACTACAAATATCGTTAAGCTGTATCATTCTCAATTTATAATACTAGGCAAACCGACTAGCGGCGCCACCCAGGGGAGAAACAAACAGATTCCTCCCCCGAACGACGCTAACAGCCAAGTCTACCCGAGGCGCAGGACCGCGGGTGCAGGCCCCGATGCGATTTCTACTGGCCCTCCCCGTTGTTTCGCTCTCGACGCCCATCAAGTTCTCTCGTCTTCATCACAAGTGTGACGAATGACTCGATGAGCGTCCTGAACCGCTCAGACTGGAGCATGAGAGGGACCATCGTGTCAGATGTAAGTTCGGAACCCACCGCCTGACCGAGGATCTCCCTAGCCACACCCCATTTTGCGCAGACGAAGAGTGCGTGCTCTAGTGTAAATTCGATGCACCGATGGTCACTTAAGGTCATTATCTCGAGGACCGACCAGTCGCTTATCCTTGAAGCGAGGCGAGGTGCGGCAATTGTAAGATCAATTATTGACCCCCCGCTCCTCGTCTGAACGTGAATTCCCCGCCCTGATTCGAGACGATCAGGTCGTTCCTAGCGACCATTTCGCCAACCAAGATTCCCCTCCTATCAAGGCGGGCCTCACCCGACTCGGGCGACTTACTGTTGAAGTCACCTCCTATGAGGGATCGAACGATGGCCTCACGGAGCTTTTCCTCAAGGAGGAGGATCTGGGTCTCAAAGACATCGAAGGGATCGCCGGGGGAGAAGTAGCAGCTGTACACATGCACACCCGCCACCTCCACCCAAACGAACCACGCGTCGGTCCCCAGGAAGTCCCCGACGCCCAAATCAGGGTTACGAACAAGGATGCCGGCCCTCCTTGATGCATCCTGATACCAAGCAGAGTTATCGGACCACTTGTACTGCTCACTAATGAGCAGAACATCGGCCCCCTCTCCCTGGAAGTCTGCTTCAGGAGGTCCTGGGCATCCTTCCCCCTTCCGAGGTTGAGTTGCAGGAACTTCAATTCCTGCCTCTCAACCTCCGAAGCTCTTCCCGGAAGACCGGGCAGGAGCCGCTTCCTGACACATGGGCGACATCTTTGTCGCCCCTGTCTGCGCATGTCAGGCACCTTGGTGGCGCCTTACAAGTCCTGTCCAAGTGTTCCGTGGCGCCGTATCTCCAACAGGCGTTTTTCCTGTCGGAGTTGCTGCAGCCCCGGGACCCGTGGCCGTAACCAAGGCACCTGAATCAGCGGGTGACTTCCACGTGCTTGCGAATGAGGCAGGCTACCCACCCGATCCTCAACTTACCTAGCTGAAGCAGACGCGCGGCGTCTGCCTCAGCTATCCGGATCATTGCAGTCTTCACCCCACCAAAGCGGGTGAAGAGCCTGCAGGACCCCTCAAAAGCTGGTCTGCCCAATGCCAAGCACAGGGCAGTCACAATCTCTTCTTTTTCAACGGTCTCGTCAAGGTCCCTAATTTCGAGGGACCTCGTCGAGACCAGGGCTGAAATTTGAGCCCTTTCCCCGAAGGCCAGGTCGAGCTCCTTTCGGAAGGCCGAAACGTCTCCCGCCTTTTTGAGGACCAGAAGGACTTCTTCCTTCCTGGTCCTCCGGATAGACAGGACCTCAAGTCCTGCCTTCCGGGGGTCGACCTTCGCCTTCATTTCCCTCAAGATGTCGGCGTAGGACTGGCCGTCCTTCGCCGACACCTTGATGGCGACGCCCGACCTGGCGGGCGTAGGACGCTTCGACTTAGGAGTGGCGGTGGTCCCCGGCGCCTTTTGCGCAGGGTCCTCCGCCCTTTTCTCCTTTTTTGTTTCTTTTTTCTTTTTTTTTCTTTTTTTTGTGACCACATGCCAGTCCCCTTCTTTATTTGGGGGCTGGCTCGTGGCCACCTCGGCATAAGAGGGCGAAGAGCCACCCTTCCCCCTCTTGGGAGTTTTTTCCAGAGGGGGAGAGGGGGCAGATCTTTTTTCGCCCTTCGCCTGATTTTTTGGGGTATCTTCCAGAGACGCCGAACGTGGTCTCTGGAAGATCCCCAATTTTTCATAGCGGGGTGAGATTCCATTTTCTTCTAGAATTTCAGCCCGCTCTCCAGGAGGCACTTGTGGGTGTTGAGCATACCGCTCAACACCTCAGTTGCCTCGTTCACCGAGTCTTTAACGAAGCCAGGGTTATTCCTCAGCCTACCCAGTTGTATAACGCTGAGGGCCCTGGCTAACTTTTCCATTTTTTCATTTTGCTCCTTCCGGAGCTGAAGGACGTCTTGCCAACCCTCAGCTCCTGTAGGAGTGTGTGAGTGCGCATCTGGCGCCTTCACCTCTTTATCTCCTTTATTTTTAGCTGGATTCATATTTATTATCCTCGTGTCTTAAGACGGTTCGCCACTCATGGGAGCCCTACCGCAGCAGGGCTACTATCCCGGCCTGTATAGATCCCTAGTTATATGCGCCGAAACCGAGAAGCGGCTTATCGGAAGGTCGTTCCTATCGGCACATTAAATGAAGCTAGCAAAAAGATTACGGGATAGGCCCGCGCCATAATGATGCTAAAGGTTTAACGTCACCCCTATCGAGCGAGCGGTGCCGTGTCCGCCCCGACACCTGACCCGAACTTCAGGCTAGACGGTGTGCGATTTATCCTACGCAGCGTCGGATATAAGGAAATACTGACCAGGTAATCCTTCATTCCTGCGCCCGGACGTCCATGATTTCAACCCCGACATTGG
Source organism: Diplolepis rosae (assembly GCA_030998225.1). Lineage (NCBI taxonomy): Eukaryota > Metazoa > Arthropoda > Insecta > Hymenoptera > Diplolepididae > Diplolepis > Diplolepis rosae. The sequence continues at coordinate 4,396,959 of JAPYXD010000082.1, forward strand.
CTCCAGACAGTAGGATCGTGAGCGGTTTTCCCAGATTAATATGTGGTTTCACGGGATCTTTGCCCTTCGCGGCCGGACACCGGAGGGACTTACGGTTACCCATATTACTTCCACAGAGGTGAGGTACTGACATCGCGTCCTACCGTGGTCGAGAGGCTACTCTCCTCCCTTGGCTAGTCTATCGGGAATATCCACCAGGCGCCGGCCGCAGCCCCATTCACTCAGCATCCCAATCATTCTGGTGTGTGTGGGTGTCGGTGTCGTGCATGTGATTGTGGTGTGACCGCAAGAGCGCACGCGGGAAGTTCAGCGTCATCGCCGCATACGCATTTGGGGCCATACCCCGATTAAGGGGCCCCCCGCATTCACTCCGTGTTCATTCATTCGGCAATTCGGCTGAATTCGGCTGATGCTTTCGCTCCACATCGCGTCCTCACGCGCTTGAAAGTCGCCATCCTGACGGCGACAGCCCTACTGCTGGCAGTCTTTGCGGCTACTACCGTTGGTGGGCTGCAGGACGCGTCTGCCCCGTGCTTGGACTCATGCATTCACCTCGGCGAGACCCTGCCCTCCCACAAAACGCTCTCTCGGTTGTTAGGTGTGTTGCGTTTAGTGTCGCTGTAATGTGTTGTGTCATGTTGCTGTCTGTGTGCCCCCTCCTCCTTTCTCATTCGGGCTTGGGACCGGCAATGGCCTTGGTTGAAATTCGGATTTTGATTGAAATTCCAATTGAAATTTGGATTTTGATTAAAATTTCGTCTTTGATTATTTTGATTAAAATTGCGATACAAATTCTGATTATTTCTATTGAAGTTTGGGTTTTGGTTGAATCTATTTCCTTGGGAAAAATTGGAGTGGGATGGGAAGCTATTTATATCTCTACAGTTGTATCTACCATCTTGTTGATTTAGGCTTTGCACCTGGTGAGTTTTTACTTGTTAATTGTTGAACGTATTTAAAGCAGGTTGCTGCTGTGTGACCTATTTTCTGGCAGATTTGACATTTTGTTGGTTCTTCTCGTAATAAGTTTATTTTATTTGTTTTTGCAAATTCGCGGTTATTATGTGATGATTTCTGAACTTCTTGAAATAGTGAATGTTGTGTGTTTCCTCTTCGCAGTTCGTTTTTTGGCTGTTAAATTTCTTTCTTCTCGTATTGCTCTTTCTACTATTTCGTGAAATTTATCGGCTGTTCCTATTCGTATCTCTAATTCTGGTTTTAAACCTCAGAGAAAGCAATCGATCGTGTTTCTGTCCAGATTTCTTTCAAATTCAGCTTCTTCTTTACCATTATTTTTCACCACTAGTATTTTTTTCTTGTATGCGTGTTGCATAGGATAAAACACTTTCATTTCTCCACAGATATATTTCACGTAAATCTCTTTGTAATTGTTACACGGTTTTTGAAGGGGCAAAAATAGTTTTTAATTTTGATATGAAATCTTCTAAATTATTATAATAATTTCCGATTATACATCTTCTTGCTTTTCCTGTAAGTTTCCTTCTTAATAATTTTACCAAATTTGCTTCTGCATTTGGGACCATTTCTTTCGCTTCCCTGAAAGCTTCGATAAAAATAGTTAATGGTACTTTACTTGATCCGTCAAAATATGGCACAATTTCTAAAGCATCTCGTTGAGATACTTGTTGATTTGTAATAGGTAAATTCATCATTTCGGTAGGTTGTATTGTTAGATTATTATTTGGTAAATTATTTGCTAAAATTTATTTATTAGATGTCCTAGAGGTTGAATACGGGTGTGAAGATTTTAGCGAATCAAGAGCCTGTTCAATATTTGCAGAGTCGTCAGGTGTAATTTGATCGATTTTATTTGGTAAAGTTTCTTGAACTTGTTCAAATTCTAGATTTGGATTTTTAAATATTGTTGTTTGGTTGAAATATCCTGGAGTCCTATTTAGATGTGATTTTATTTCAAATGGATCTATTGCTTCGTATCTTTTTGGGGTGTGGTAAAAATTTTATTATTTGAAACATCACATAGATTGATCTGGGCATAAGGTTCTATCATATAGGGTTGAATTTGCGTGATGCTTTCAAATATTGATATTTCTCTTAGTGTTATATCTCCTACGGTATCGTCAAATGATTGGTTAATTTGTGGTGTATCGTTATACTTTCGTTCTGCAATGATTATGCTATTATTTGGTTTGATAAGTATTTAATTCATCCAAAAATGGACTTTTTGGGTTTTTTTGTTTCGATGATTGATTTATTTGAAGTAATGATCTCGGGATGAGAAAGACTTCCAACATTGATATCTAATAGATCACCTTGATTTAAAATATTTGACGTTTCTAAATGGTGTGAATCCTTTGCAGTATTTTCTTGATTTTTTCATTCCGGTTTAAGTGGACCTTGCGAAGATTTTTCAATTTCATTTGCTAAAGTTGGGTTTTTCCTTGCTTGACTACGAGTTATAGTGCCTTTTTTACTGCTGTCTCGTGATGGAACCGACATTGATACTTCTTATATTTCTCGAAAGTAATTTATTTGATATTATTAATATTACCCCTCTTTTTTGCAAAAATAGAATAATTTTACTTTTCTTAAAAATCTTTAATTGATTTAACTTCATTTTTCCCCAAACTGCAAATATTTGTTATTATGGGTGAAAAAGTTTTTATTGGGCGCAAAACTGGGTTCCTCAATTTCCGCTTCAGATCCTGAATCTGAGGATATGCTGAGAACCTCAATATTTGGTATTTTATCTTTATTAGGAACAAAATTACTCGAGCTTGCTTCAGGTTTCGAGTCAGAGAAAATATTTAAAGTTTCGATAATTGGGGTTACCAGGTGTAAAAGTATGAAACCGGTAATGACATATATGTGTCGCTAGGTAAAATTATACGTTCTGTCAAACCAAATCATTGACGCCATTTCTTCGCATTGAGTTCTGTCAACAATATTCAGTTCATAAGCAATCAAGTTTCATACAACAACTAATTTTTTTTTGCTAGTAAACATATCGATTTTTGTGCCTTCAAACTGCGATTCGCGGACATCATTGATTTTCTGTTACCAATTGAAGAAATCTGCTTTGTAAGCCCATCGAATGCTTGTGGGAGCTTACGGCCTGCATGCTCTAGGCAAAACACAGTGTTTCGAGTGGTTTAAAAATTTCAAAAGTGGTAATTTTGATGTGAGAAACGAAGAACGTGGAAAACGACCGAAAAAGTTTGAAGATGCCGAATTGCAAGCATTATTGGATGAAGTTGCTGGTCAAACGCTACCAACAACAATTGGCCGATTTGAATCGTGCTTTGCGCCAAAAACGTCAAGAATATCAAACTAGGCAACACAAAGTGATTTTTCTTGATGACAATGCACCAGCACATCGAACAAAAAAGACTCGGGAATTGGTAAATTCGTACAGCTGGGAAGCCCTCCCCCATGCGGCTTATTCACCAGACTTGACTCCATCTGACTACCACTTATTTTCATCAATGGGGCACGCGCTTGCTGAACAGCGCTTCGATTCGTACGAAAATGTGAAAAAATGGCTCGGTGACTGGTTTGACTCAAAAAACGAACAATTTTTTTGACGAGGCATACACAAATTGCCAGAGAGTTGGGAAAAATGTGTGGCTAGCAATGGCCATTACTTTGAAGATTGAATATATAACCATTTTTATTAAATAAACGTGTATTTTCTCAAAAAAAATTACCGGTTTCATACTTGTACACCTGGTAGATATTTAGAAATTTTATTTTCAGTTAATATTAATTCAGGTTCAGGATTTTTCGATTTAAAGCTTTCTGGTACAGTTTCGATTCTTGTATCTTTGTCCTATTCTAAATTCCGCGATAGTTTTTTACCTTTTCATCATGGATAAGAAGGTATTGTTTTTATGTGAAAAATGAATTTCGACATTTTTATCAAATATTTACATTTTGAGACCTCCAGAGTCAGAAAAAGTGGTTTTTACGAAAGTGTCAGTCTGTCTGTCTGTCTGTAGGTCGTGTGCGGCATAACTATCGACAGAATTATCAGATTGAATTGGTTTTTGAAAATAATTTTTTAAAAAAATAAAAAATTTCAATACTGGTTTTTGATAGTGCTCATAAATCTTTACAAATTATCTCGATAACATTTTTTTGATTAAATCAAAATTAGAAATATTACAGCATATTCTAATTCGAAAAAAGTCAATATCAAAATTCCATTTTCAAGTTAAATTATACGAGATTCGAAAAAAACGTTATGATACAATATTATTTTTTACATAAAGACCTACAAATTTGAATTGTAACATTTTTCCATAAGATGCATATTTTTCTTATTAATTTAAAAAAAAAACCATTGAAAATCCAAAATTAAATTTTTTAACAATAATATGTGAAATACGAAAAAAAACGTAAGAATACAAAGTTGTTCGTTTCAAAAAGATCTACAAATTTTGTCTTACACAGTTTCTGATAAAAGATATATTTTTCGTTTCAATTACAAAAAATACGATTCAAATTCAAAAATTCCATTTTTTAGACAAAATATGTGAGATACAAAAAAAACTTTGAGATGAAAAATTGTTTGGCTAAATAAGGTCTACACATTCTTATCAAGAAATTTCTCGACAGGATGTATATTTTTATTTTTTTGATTTTTAATATTGAAATAATTCGATTTTTTTCACCAAAATATGTGAGATACGACATAAGCGTTGTTCTGCAAAATCGTTTCCTTGAATAAAGTCTACGATTGTTTTTCCTTTTTGAGATATTTGGAAGAAAATGAATTTATCAATTATCATGTAATTTATTAAAAAGTTACAAAAATGCATACAGAAAATCGAGCGCGAAGCGCGAGTGTCATGATGAGAATGTGTTCCTTAAGGCCGATAGAGCCTTAAGTAAATTAAATTTCCTGTTTCACTTAAACTGAAAAAGAAACTTAGGGAATTTGAGAAAATGACTAATTTTACATCATCTTTAATATCATTAAATTGGTTTGAGCTTCACATTATATTATCTTTGAAAGTTATTATTTATTCAAAATAGGTTCCATTAGACTGAATACAACGTTTGGAACGATCAACCAGCGAGTGCATAGATTTTATTATGTCATTTATAGGAATGTTCTTCAGCACCTCCGTTACCGCTGCTTGAATGGCTGGGATATCATCATAAAATGCTCCTTTCATCTTGGTTTTCAGTTTTGGAAATAGAAAATAGTCACATGGTGATGTATCAGGCGAATACGGAGGGTGGTCGATGACACAAATCTGTTTTTTTATAAAAAATTCGTTGACTTTTTTGGTCTTGTGAGGTGGTACATTTAACTGATGTGGAACAAAACGTGCACAGACCTTTCTTTTACCCAAATCTTCAGTTAATATTGTAAAGATTGTACAGTAAAATGAATTTAATTCTCACAGTGAAATTTGCATCGATAGCGATTATTTCACGTACTTTTTCCACTAACTCAGCACGATTTGATGCTTTTAGTCGTCCAAGTCTTGGATCATCATTTAAATGATTTTGAGACAGTATTTAACCCTTCTTCATTACGAAAAGTGCGATTAAAAAGCAAACGAACTTGATCATAAGATCGAACTCGATCCCCCCAACCACGCATCATTAATACAGATACCCTCTCTCGTTCTGAAAGTTTTCACGAAATTTCATGAGTAATAATTGCCTAATGAATATCTGCGTTGTTCAATAAGAAGTATTGAATTCATGCAAAAAATGATTATTTGTTAATTCTTGTAAGTTTAAAAAAAAGTAGTTGAAAACAGTAGTAATAATTTTTTAGTTTTTTCATGAAATTCGACTTTCAATTCCATTCTCATAACGTTACTTTATCAGAAAACTCATAATAAACTTATTCGTTGTTATAAGGTCGAGACCTACTAAAATACCTCATATCGAAGTTTCAGAAAACTTTAATAATGATTGTAAAATGACATGTTTGATAACATGTCTGCTATTATATTGACCCAAAATGCACAGAATTTTTATTAATTTTTTGTTGTTTTGGCATATGTTCAGATTCTTTTTATTTTCATCGATTCAAAATTATCAATTTTGGATATATAACTCAAAAACTTATCACATGGCTTGCCGAAGAATCTGACCCTATGCCAAAACAACGAGAAATTAATAAAAATTCTTTAATAATGATGTTAGTCACTAGAATATGCATATTGTACATAATGAAAAATTCAAAATGTATAACTTACAATTTGGTGGAGGCTGGGATGGTCATGGAGGATTTAATCATCCTATAATTGCAGGAATTTCCTTAAGATTCGGTAAGACTTGCAAGGAACTTCATTCATAATTTTCGTGAACGTCCATAACGATACAAAATTTGTGAATCCCTAAAGATTCCAAATATCGTATGGAACGCAGTTGAAGATTTTCTCGGACATTTCAAAATTGTCATGATATCTACCTTTTTTCAAAAGTTTCGATTATCGGCAGTTTAATTTTTTTTAATTTACTTTAAAATTTTCACCTCTAATGGAAAAAATTCGAAAAATCGTAAGATTCACGCGTAAAAAATTCGTCGACGCTTGTGTGCAATTTACAAACAATCCGATCGTTGTGGGCGTGTGCTGGCGCTATGTACCAGAGGGTGTTAGTTGAAATGTGCCGGTTTTACTCATAGATGTCGCTAGAGATATGTGTACATTTCTATGATTTGGCATCTATGTCATATTTTTCTATGGACAATAACCTTCAAAAAATACACAATTACATTCTTGCCAAAATAATAGCATCATAGTTGATTACCTCAGTGAATATGTCAAGTTTCGTTCAAGTAAATCGCATTTGCGGCATTCGTTGCTTTTCTTATTTCATCAAAAGAAAAAAGCAGTTGAAGCTCATCGATTGCTGATAGAAACTTATGGTGAACATGCTCCAGTGATTAGAACATGTGAGACATGGTTTCGTCAATTTAAAAGTGCAGATTTCGATTTAACAGACAATGAACATCCTGGTGCAGCGAAAAAGTTCGAAGACGAGGAATTGCAGAGGTTATTGGAAAATGGGTACGACACCAACTGAACAATAGATAAATGGAAAATCGAAAAACCATTTGTGAAATGCTGCTTCAACGGTTCGAAAGGAAATATTTTCTGCATCGAATTGTCACGAGGAACGAAAAATGGATTTATTTCGAGAACCCGTAGCGGAAAAAATCATGACTTTCACCTGGTGCGGGCGGCCCATCGACTCCACGGCCAACGCGCTTTGGCCATCCGCCCATGCTCTGTGTGTGGTGGGACCAGTGTGGTGTGGTGTACTTCGAGTTATTAAAACCTGTTGAGACGGTGAACACGTATCGCTACCGACAACAAATTATCAATTTGAATGATGCGTTGATCGAAAAACGGCCGGAATGGGCCCGAAGACATGGCAAAGTTATCCTACAACATGACAACGCACCGTCTAATACCGCTAAAGTGGTGAAGAACACATTAAAAGCATTGAATTGGGAAATATTATCGCACCCTCCGTACTCTCCAGACCTCGCCCCGTCCGACTATCACCTTTTCGCATCGATGGAACACTCACTCGCAGAGCAGCGCTTCGCCAATTTTGAAGAAGTCGAAAAATGGCTCGTCGAATGGTTTGCCTTGAAAGAGAAAAAGTTTTTTTGGAATGGTATCCATGATTTGCCTGAAAGATGGGCAAAATGTGTAGAATCCAATGGTCAATACTTTAAATAAATTTTTTTTGAGATTCCCTTGAGAAATAAGTGTTTTCTTTATTGAAAAAACCGGCAAACTTCAACTAACACCCCTGGTATATATATGCGTTCATATTTAACCCTTTCGCTACTACGGGTTCATCGCCAATTCATCAAAAACCACAAAGAGTTCTAATGAATCTGGTCATGTTAACCAAATGCGTCTTACTGCAAGACATTTTTCATCACTTTATGTGAATAACACGGCAAAAAGAAAAAATCCATTAAGAAAATGTGTGGTATGCCCAAAAAACGATAAAAGCAGTCAAACACGATATACTAATATGAGAACTGCGATACTGGTTTATGTGTATATCTGTGTTTCCAAAAATTGCATACAGAATATCATTATTAAAAAAATACTGTTCAATATTATGTTATATAATTATAGTTACCAAATTATTGTATAACATAAAAATATTAATTGTATTCTTGAATTAAAAATACGTTAATGAAAAAATTATGAATACAAATCATTTTGTTTCTAAAAGTGATGTCAACAAAGTTATTTTCGATGCAAAGGTCTCATCCTCGAATGCTGAAGATTACGCACGCTTGTGTTCCCACATTCAGCATGCCGCGCCGCACAGTGGGACCAAACGCATATTTTTCGTTCAAAAAAGTCTACAGCTTTCAATTTTGTCCCCATTTATGATTTATTTTTCTAAAATTAAAGTGCACTAAATTTCTAAGAGCACCTGGGTCATAGATTTTTGAATTTTCATTTGTTTATTTATTATCTGTTCAATCAAAGTATGAGAAAATCGATATTTTTTACATAATTATTATTTAATATTCAATAACGGTTCGCATATAAAGCAATTTTTAGCTAAGAACAAATCTATTTTCACCAAAATTACGATATTTGCTTATTTGTTAATTTAATTTGTTTATAATAATTAAAACATACAATAACCTAATTATTTGTATTCTGGGAGTACTCTTGCATTTATTCAAGATGATTTTCATTATATGCAAACCGTTGTTGAAGAGTAAATAATAATTATGTGAAAAATATCGATTTTCTCATGCTTTAAGTGAACAGATAATAAATAAACAAATGAAAATTCAAAAATCTATGACCCAGGTGCTCCTTGAAAAATTAAACAAATAAATAAATCGCAAATGGAGGCAAAATTGAAGGCTGTAGACTGTTTTGAACGAAAAATATGCGTTTGGTCCCACTATGCGCCGTTCCACACGAGGGACTCCGCGGTGAGGCGCCGTAGCGAAAGGTTTAAATATTTTGTAGGAAGCAGTTGAAAACGGGCTTTTTGGCAATTTTTTTGCATATTCTGAAGATGTGGACTTTTTTGACCGAAGTTTGAATCGTTACTAGTGTCGATTGTAGGGTGAAATAGTATATTGTGCAATTAGGGAAAAAAATATTTATTTTGCGAGTGTGAAGGTTGATGCCCGAGCAAAGCAAGGGTAATAACCACACGAGTAAAATTAATGTTTTTCACGTATCGCACATGATTTTTTTTCTACTATGGGGTCAGGGAATGGATTTTTCATAGCGCCTTCTTTTGAAAATCCGATTTGCGGTACCTGTACAGAGACTTTAAAACCCTAGGGTTGAAAAATCGTAGTTTCAACCCGCTCCACAGTTACAGCCAATCAGATTTTCAAAAGAGCTGCTATGAAAAATAGTATACATTACTCGAAACAAAACACAGCGAAAGCAATTCGTGTGACACGCTAGTAGAAAATAGTGATTTTTTAATTACACCTCTTTGAAAATCAGATTTTCGGTACCTGTACAGCGGGTTGAAATTGCAATTTCCAATTCTAGGGTTGAAAATCGCTGTTTTAACCCGCTCAACAGTTACATCAAATCAGATTTTTAAAAGAGGCGATATGAAAATTCATATGCATTACTCAAAACAAAACACAACGGATTCAACGAGGGTGAATGCAGTCCTTGCTTCGCTCGGGCAGCAAACTTCACACTCGTTGCAATTGCTGTCTTTCATCCCTTGTAATGCAATATACTATAAAGTGACTTTTGCACATCGAAAAATGAAAAAAATTTTAAGTATATGAAAAATTATGTATTACTTGTAGACTGCATTCAATACATATTTCAATTTCTGTAGATCAAGATGATGGATCCATATATAGTCAAGGAGAATACAGCTCAGACGATGATTCTCCGGATGCCGTGGAATCCTCAGAACATGGTAATTATTCAAAAAGCTACACTGTTAATGAAAAGGAAATCGAAAGTGTAATTCTTTTGAACTTAGAATTTTTCATGGATTTTAGCAATTGTGCACATTTCAAGATGAAATTTTGTATTTTTTTTGTCGGTATTTTCGATTACTAAATGATTTGCAATAAATTCCACAATAACCGAGAAATTTTAATATTACGCATATGAAGAAAAAGTTACTTTAGGCAGTTTAACTATAGCGTATATATTTAACTTTCATGTCGAAAATTATTCAAAAGATTTTAATAAAGTAATGTTAAATATTGTGCAATTTAAATTGGAGAATTAGAGTATCTATTTATCAAACGAAAACAATAATAAGAAGCGTGGAACTTTGAATAGCTTGAAATATAAACGTCTTGGAAATTTTCAATGTTAAGGATTGGATAAAGGAAAATGGTAACCTATAAATTAAAAAAATTTACGACTGGAAACTTCGAAGTATGAAATATGCAATCGTATTGAGTTAAAAAAAATGAACCTCTAAAATTATAATGTTCATGAAACAAAGTTGAAATTGGAATCATGAAAGTTTATGTAAAGAAATAATGAATAATTTGTACATTGTAAACTTACATTTTTGCATTTTGAGTTTCAATTATAGAATTAATCAAAACTGTCGATTCCGGACGTGAATGATTGCAAAATTTGATTAAAAAAATCCAAGTTTGCTCGTATATTGAGTAAACGGAATTGAAAGTGTGGAACTCTTGATGTTTCAATTTCTCGGGGAACATGAAATCGAGTGGAAAAAGAGCACTAAGTACCTGGGTGTGCAGTTGGATCGAAGGCTTAGCTTCGGTGAACACCTGCAGATCGCGATCTGCCAAAGCCATCCAATGTGGGGCTGCCCAGACTCGGCTCATGCCCAACATTGGTGGACCAAGGGAAGCTAGGAGAAGGCTGGTGGCGAGCGTGGTAAATTCGAAGCTGCTTTATGCAGCTCCGATCTGGACAAGTGCTCTTAACAACCATGCTATCCTGAAGAAGCTGTTCTTGGCACAGAGAGGTGTGGTGATGAGAATTGTCTCAGCATACCGAACTGTGTCGACGAGTGCTGTGCTGGTCCTGGCGAGCGTCCCGCCAATACATTTATTGGCGGAGGAAAGGCAGGAAACCTTTCAGCTCCGTAAGGAGCTCACCTCCTCAACAAACCTGCAGGAAATCGCTCGCGCGAAGGAGGCCATCCGCAAGGATGGAAGGCGCAGACTCGTCGAGAAATGGCAGACGAGATGGCATGGTGACCAAACCGGAAGATGGACACACCGTCTGATCCCGGAGCTTGCCACCTGGCTGGATAGAAAGCACGGTCAAGTCGGCTTTTACTTGGCGCAAGTGCTTTCGGGCCATGGTTGCTTTAATGCGTACCTGAAGCGCTTCAAGAAAAGAGAAAATGAGTCGTGTCGCTACTGCGGTTCTCTTGTGGAAAATGCAGAGCACAGACTTTTTGTCTATGCCAGGTGGGGCGCGGAAAGGGAGGCTGTCGGTCGGGCTGTGGGCGCACAACTCACTCCTGATACGATAGTCTCTCTCATGCTCCAGTCTGAACAGATATGGATGCTTATCGAGTCATTCGTCACTCTGGTGATGAAGACGAGGGAGCTCGATGGGCGTGCAGAGCGTGGCAATAACGGAGGCCAGTAGAAATCGCATCGGGGCCTGCACCCGCGGTCCTGCGTCTTGGGAGGACTTGGCTGTCCACGTCGTTCGGGGCAGGAATCACTTTATTCCTCCCCTGACTGGCGCGGCTAGTCGGCCTGCCTAACGGGCGTGTGACCGCGGATGGGAGAACCGGGCGAACGGGTGACGGAAGAGCCGTACGCGACTTTAAGCTGGAACCAACTGCCCGCGAAGTTTAAAGCCGAAAGGCGGTCCCGCGGGCGGTATATTGGTTCGAGAGAGGTGGTTTTTTGGTTTTAACAGGTCTGCCGAGACACATCCTAGGAGAGTCCTGTACAACGTCTATAAAAGATTTCGCCATTTTTCCTTCTCTCCCCCCCAAAAAAACCTTAAAATTTGAAGCATTGAATTCTGAAAATTATGAAAATAATACACCATTGAGAAATGCCAACAGTAACGGACAACCATTAAAATCATTCAAAAAACCTTCCCCGTGAGTCAAAATTGAATTCATATTTAAGTTTGTTTCTACTGAAATGATACTGAAAATACTTAAGGTAGTACACTCGCAAAAATTAGGCTTCAGGATAAAACAGATAATTTTGCTTTCAAGAATAGAAATATTATTATTGAAGAGATAATTTGAAAGAGAAAAGATTATTTTGCAAGGAAAAAATTTGAAAACCATAAAGATAAAATAAAAAATCTGCTTGCTTCGCGGGCACATTCTCATCGCGCGCTTCGCGCTCCGTAATACTTCGATCGTCGCGCTGCGCGCTCCGGAATTTATCTTATTATTCTTATATTATATATATTCTTATATTTTGATACTGAAGCTCAAACCAATTTTATAATAATATTACAGATGATGTGAATTACACATTTTCTCAAAGTCACTGAATTTCTTTTTGAATTTAAGTGAAACAGGAAATTCAATTTACTTAAGGCTCTATCAGCCTTAAGGAACACATTCTCATCATGACACTCGCGCTTCGCGCTCGATTTTCTGTATACATTACAGTATAACTTTTCAATAAATTACATGATTAAAAGAATTTAACTTCTTCAACATATCTAAAAAGGAAAAACAATCGTAGACTTTATTTAAGGAAACGATTTTACAGAACAACGCTTATTTCATATCTCACATATTTTGGTGAAAAAAATCGAATTTTTTCAATATTAAAAATCAAAAAATAAAAATATACATCCTGTCGAGAAATTTCTTGATAAGAATGTGTAGACCTCACTTGGGCAAACGATTTTCCATTTAAACGTTTTTTTTGTATTTCATTTATTTTGTATAATTAATGTTATTTTTTCTTTTTTATCGTATTTTTTTGTATTGATACAAATAATTTATCTTTTATAAGAATCTGTTGAAGACGAAATTTGTAGATCTTTTTGAAACGAACAACTTTGTATTCCTACGTTTTTTTGGTATTTCCAATATTATTGTTAAAAAATTGAATTTTGGATTTTCACTATTTTTTTTTTTAAATTAAAAAGAAAAATATGCATCTTATGAAAAAATGTTATAATTCAAATTTGTAGGTCTTTATGTATTCAATAATATTGTATCATAACGTTTTTTCGTATCTCGTATAATTTAACTGGAAAATGGAATTTTGATATTGACTTTTTTCGAATTTGAATATGCTATAACATTTCTAATTTTGATTTAATCGAAAAATGTTACTGGGATAATTAGTAGAAATTTATGAGCACTATCAAAAACCAGGATTGGAATTTTTGATTTTTTCAAAAAATTATTTTCAAAAACATAAAAGTAGTGCTCCATCCCTCAATTTTGATTGGATGTGGCTGGTTAACGAACTTGTCCTTACTTTTTCGGCTCCGATAAAGTGTACCAAAGCTCAATTCAATCTGATAATTCTATCGAGAGTTTTGCCGCACACGACCTACTACAGACAGACAGACAGACAGACACTTTCGTAAAAACCATTTTTTCTGACTCAGGGGGTCTCAAAACGTAAAGATTTGATGGAAATTTCGAAAGTCATTTTTCACATAAAACCAATACCTTCTCATCCATGATGAGAATGTAAAAATTATGCAAATCTAATAAATCATGGATCATTTTTAGAAGGAGAAAATTTAAAGTTTATTATAAACGCATCAATTTTAAAAATTTGGCTCCAAACAATAAGAAAAAAGTTCGGGAAAAAATAAAATTTATTATTAAAATTTTTGTTGTCTTTCAAATTATTTTCATGGAAAATAATCTTTTTCTTTTTAATGATCCTTTCAATGACAATATTGCTATTCTGGAAAGCAAAACTGTCTATTTTTTCCTAAGGCCTAATTTCCGCAAAATGTAGTACCTTAATTCCAGGTTTGCATTGAATGTATAATTGGGATTGAATAGTTTGGAAAAATTTTCAAAAAAGTGTGATAATTTTTGATATAAATATATTATACACTAGACTTTCGTTTATGTTGACTCGAGTTGTTCGGATATGAGTTGAGACTTCCCTTCGCCCTGAACGACGATCAACGCTCAGAAAATTACAGCGCTGTAGATTGGAGGAAGCTGATGAAAAGATTTCTATGCGAATTCGTCTTTAACCTGGCGGTGAGGGTAGAAACTTATCCCGAATCAACATATCCAAAAGTTTACGTTTCAATATGGTCAACATGAACGAAAATCTACTGTATTATACTTCCTGTGATATTATTCAGAATTGGATTTACTGACATTAACAGTTTCCATATACTATAGTTATTTAGCAAATATAAAATTACCAACATTAATTGTTTCACAGAATTCATGTAGATTTGGTCCGGAAACGTTGCCTCTAGAAGAGAACAGGAGATAGGATCGTGCCTCCTGAACCATTTCCAATATAATTTACCCGATGATACTCGTCATTTGATTCTATACTCAGATGCCTGTGGTGGGCAAAATCGAAATATAAAGATGGCCCTGATATTAAAGCACTTCTTGGCCAACAGTAGAATCGACATAATTGAACAGAAATTCTTGGTGTCAGGGCATAGTTATAATGCCTGTGACAGACAATTTGGGACCATAGAACAGGCAACAGAACTGTACGAAAACATTGAGACGCCAGATAGATTGTTTAATATAATAATGAATGCCAAACAGAAACCACCACCGTTCACTATGACAAAAATGGGTATGGAGGATTTCATTTCAGTTTCAGAATTAAGTAAAGTTATAACAAACAGGAAAATCGATGTTGACAAGATGAAAGTAAATTGTCTGAAGATCCGAAAAATTACGTATGATAGAGAGCAGCCAACATTAATCTTTGTTTTCGACAACTCATATACAGAGCAACGTATAGTTATCAAGAAAAGAAAGACTCCAGAAGACGCGCTGGAAAAAGCTATAACACCACTTCTTTATCCTGCAGGAAGACCGGTCACAGCTGCAAGATTCAACGATCTGATGGAGTTGATTGAGTTCATAGCTCCACAATATAGATTTTTTTACGAGCGGCTCCAAAAGATGCTAATATCGAAGATTAGGGCTTGGTGAGTGACGACGGTGATGATGAATGATCGAGTTGACAAATTTGCAATTCGATTTTCAGCAATTTGTTATTACACAATCTTGTTCACTATTTTATTCTAAATTTCCTATAATAAATAGCAATTTTTAGAAATGTTTTGAATAACAATATCAACAAATCATAATAAATTATAAATAAAAATAATCCGATGTACGCATCATGTAATAAGACATGATTGGCAGATTCCTTATAATGCACAATGCGTTCCAAAACGTCTGAGCGCGAAATACGCGGTTGTAATGTTGACACGTAAAGAAAGCTGGTAATAAATAATGTGCAGACAGTCCCGAGTCCGAAAAAATGTCAATATCACGTAGAAAAGATAATATATATTTTCCAGTCTGAAAAAACATAGGTGCAAAAACCGAACATGAGTCGTCTCAGGTGAAAAAGCGAATATAGACAGGTTGCGAGGAAAAAACCGAACATCTCAACGTTCGGTTTTTCCTCGCAACCCGTCTTTGTTCGCTTTTTCACCCTAGACGACTCATGTTGGTTTATACTCATAAAAGACGAATGTTCGATGTTTCTGCGCGAATATCACAGGCACACAAAAAAAACCAAGTCTCTGATATTTGAACGCGACACATATGTTCCCATGTAATTTGATCCGCTGATCACGAATCCGCGGTCCAATTGACCCCATGACATCTGGGTCAAGGGCATTTGAAGGTCAAAATTGAACACACACATTTGAGTTGAAAAAAATGACTAATCTTTATGTTTTTTGGGTCGCTGAATAATAATTCGAGGTCGGTTTGACCTCAAGTAAAAAGGTCAAGGTCATTTGAAGGTCAAACGTGTTTATTTTGGAAATAATGCATTTTTGACTGCAGATTCTGAAAGAACGGAAAATTTTACGTCCAAAACTGTATTTTTTAATTTTTTTAATATGATCCAAAGGTCATTTCAAGGTCATTATAAGTGGTGATGTGGAGAATCAATTTAATCACTGCAAAAATACGAAAATATGGTTCCCTTCACCTAAACTATTGCGGTAATATATTTTGGTGATCGTTGAACCAGAATACAAGGTTCGTCTGTCTCCTCAAGGACAAGATAAGGGTCGCCCCATCAAGGTAAAAAAAGAACTGAATCTCTGCAGAACTATAAATATGAGACTTAGCTTTTGTTTTTTCTTCTATAACGCTTTCTTTTACTTTCGAAGGATCTGTGTAGCGGATTTCTAATTCTTTTTGCGCTCTCGTCATCTTCTTCATCATCTGACACTCGATCTCTTTTCAGTAACCAACAGTAGTCCGCCAATATATTTACGTCCCATTTCCCTTGCCATCTAGTTTCAGCCTCTTTCAGATCTTGATGGAACCGTTCCCCTTGTTCTTCGCTGTAATCTCCCAAGTTATCAGGGAAATAGCTGAGATGAGCATCCATAAAATAAACTTTGTGACTCATCAAACATCCCAAACACTTATAGTTTCTTATCATATTTGCTACAATAGTTTTGTAGTCATCGCTTTTGTTATTTCCCAAAAAGTTCTGACAAACATCTCGGAAATTGAGCCATGCAGCTTTCTCTAAGTCATTCATGGTATCAATGAATTTTTCATCGTTAAACATTTTACGGATTTGAGGTCCATCGAATATCCCTTCCTTCAACTTCGCTTCACTTAATCGAGGGAATCGCTCCACTAAGTACTTAAAACATTTTTCACCTTTATCCAACGCTTTGACAAACTGTTTCATTAGCCCAAGTTTTATGTGAAGAGGCGGAAGTAAAACTTTTGAGGGATCAACTAAAGGCAGTTTCAGTATATTGTAACTTCCAGGAACTAGTTGTGCTCTTGATTGCCAATTTTTTTTTACATAATGATTTTCGCGATCTCTACTATCCCATAAACATAGGAAGCAGGGATACTTTGTAAATCCTGACTGTTGACCAAGAAGAATCGTTATTATTTTTAGATCGCCACAAATCTGCCAATTATGTTCTTTATATCGTATTTTATCCAATACGTATTCCACATTTTCGTAACTTTCTTTCAATTGCGTTGAGTGCGCTAAAGGTAGACTTGCGTACCCATTTCCATTATTGAGAAGCACTGCCTTCAGACTCCGTTTTGAGGAATCTATAAACAATCTCCATTCTTCAGGAACATAAATACCTTCTTTCATTTCGTTCATCAAACCTAAAACATCTGTGCAATATACCAGAGTGCCTTCTTCGTCTTTCTTGAAATATTGACGGAATTGTTTTTCTCTATTTCTGTAGACTGATGACTTCGTTCCCCGTTCAAGCATTCCTCGATTTTTCAACACAGCGGCCATGTATTCAGAAGCATCTTTAGGAAGCCCCATATCCCTGATAAAATTACTTAAACTTTCTTGATTGAATAGTTTTACAGGTTTATTTTTTTCCTCCCTCAATTTTGGAACATATTCTTCTTCATGATCATCTTGGTCGGAGCTATCGACAGATTCTTCTACACTGTCAAACCATTCCTCCCTATCAGTTTCTTTACTCGTTGAAGCTTCATTCATTGATGGACTCGTATCCATTTTTTCGTCAGCACACTCTACCCTAGATTTTGCTGGTACAACGGAAGATACTAGTGCGTATGATATCTGTGACTTTGTTTTAACGTTGAATCCTTTAACATTGGTATGCAAAAATAACAATCTTTCTCGGATTCAGGTATTGACCATATTACTGGTGAAGTATATTTCAAAATTTTATCATTTCTGGTTTTATCCCATCGGATAAGCATATTAAAACAAGAGCAGCAAATAGTTTCTGGAGCAAACGTTGAATTTTGAACAGAAAGTTCTTTTTTATAACATTTCTCATATATATCTGTACATTTTTTATTCATTGACCTACGATATTTGCTTACTTCATATTTCCCGCAAACGTAACAAAAAATATTTTTATCAGTGCCACAAAAGTGGCTTGCAGCATCTTCAATTCTTCTTGTAGCATCATACTCCTTATTAGCCAAGTCACCAACTAGTAAAGAGCTGCGGTCACTTGATGACGATGATTGCGGGCCCGCTTGCTCACCCTGACCAACCGCCGATACTGGGCATCCAAGACCCTGCATCGTAGACTTTCCTGTGCCAGCCATGACGGCGTCATGCCTTCACCCCAGGGCTTAGCCGGAAAACAAACAAGAAAAACAAAGCCGTTTCCGCCGTCACCACGTGGAGGTGCCCTGGGTGCTGACACAAGATAGGTATTACTGATAGATACTATTCCGTTCTTTCAGAATCTGGAGTCAAAAATGCAGTTTCTTTTCAAAATAAACAAGTTTGACCTTAAAATGACCTTGACCTTCACAGCTTGAGATCAAACCGACCTCAAATTCGAATTCAGCGAACCAAAAAACATAATGATAAGTAGTTTATTCCACTAAAACGATATTTTTCCCAATTTCGACCTTCAAATGCCCTTGACCCAGGTGTGATGGGGTCAAAAAGACCTCGTATTCTGATCCAGCAACCACCAAAATATATTACCACAGTAGTTTCGGTAAAGGAAATCATATTTTCGTATTTTTGCAGTGATTAAATTGATTCTCCACATCACCACTTATAATGACCTTGAAATGACCTTTGGATCATATTAAAAAAATTAAAAAATACAGTTTTGGACGTAAAATTTTCCGTTCTTTCAGAATCTGCAGTCAAAAATGCATTATTTCCAAAATAAACACGTTTGACCTTCAAATGACCTTGACCTTTACTACTTGAGGTCAAACCGACCTCGAATTATTATTCAGCGACCCAAAAAACATAAAGATTAGTCATTTTTTTCAACTCAAATTTGTGTGTTCAATTTTGACCTTCAAATGCCCTTGACCCAGATGTCATGGGGTCAATTGGACCGCGGATTCGTGATCAGCGGATCAAATTACATGGGAACATATGTGTCGCGTTCAAATATCAGAGACTTGGTTTTTTTTGTGTGCCTGTGTATTTTTATCCAATTCTTCCACCCAACACATTTATGTAGAAGTCTTTTAAATTTAAATAATATGTCCAACTTTTCCTCTCAGGCGTTCATATATTGTCAGAAAATAGAATTACAAGAAACGTAATTATGACAGAATTTATCAAGTAAAAACGATGATTATTTAAAAAAATTTAAAATAGTAAACAATTAATTAACATTTTAAATTTACAATATACAAAATCAATTGAGTGAAATCAAAGAAAGTTAAAAAATAAAACTACTGAAATACAACAGTTTATGAACCTAACCTCAAATTTTGCATTCAAACTCTACAAACGAATAGTTTCAAATAAATAGTCCTTGCATATCATACACTCGAAAGAATTATTTAACATTTCCTGAAATTTATAAAATTTATGTCACGTCATCAACATTATTTAAGACTTTTTCTTTGGGTTGCCATTTTTGTGTACTGAAGAAAAAGGGGAGACTTCGTTTTTCTTATTCTGGTTTCCCCGACGCTCCTTCTTGAGATGATTCATTTTTTCATTTCTAGCCTTTGCTGCACCGGTCGATATTCTTGTGTACTTAGGACATTTCGATGGGGTTCCCTTGTTAACATGTAGTTTAGAGTTTAAGATGTTTTCTATCTATAAGTTCACTACTATCTCTCTTTCTATTACAGTTTTAAATTCGTACATTCAATTTTCGTTTCATCAATACCTTTTAAAAGTTGTTTTTTATGCATGTTTTATGTTAAAATCTTTTATTAATTTTACATATCTTGGTATTATGAATAAACAACTAGCGACGGTCATGGGACGTGACACTATTATAAGATCAAGGCAATGTGGGAATGCATGAAAATATTCCCAGCTACAAAAAGTGGACCGACTAATCGGATTTTGTAAGTTTTAATAAAAATTTTAATTATTGCTATTTAGTTAATCTAGCTGTGAGAAATAAGGTGTTTAGATGATACAGAGTGAAAAGCATACTTGTGACCCTTTTTTACGCTTCGCGCTCCGTAATACTCAAGCATACATTTAAGTTTATTTCTTATAATTTAATACTGAAGCTCAAACCAATTTTATAATATGACAGATGATGTAAATTACTCATTTTCTCAAATTCACTAAATATCTTTTTCAGTTTAAGTGAAACAGGAAATTCAATTTACTTGAGGTAGTACGATCTGGGTACCGGGTGGGGATAGATCAGTGCGGCGCCCGGTAAAAAGGTGAGGTTGATCACGTGACCCAAGCTGTACGTATGGCAACCAAAGCCAGCTAATTTTTCTAAAAAGCTGACCTTTTATTTAAATAACTTTTTAATAAGTCGGTGACTTCGGCTTTTTTTCTTTTAATTTCTTCGTTAACGTCTTAGCTTTAAATTGAATGTTTTTTTTTCATTTTCATCGACAAATTTGGGCGAAAATTATTAAAAAATTTCATCTATCCACCACTTTGCCATAAGACCAGTGTTTAATATGCATACTTTTAAAGTAGATTATCTGTTTAAACAATCGGTGAACCCCCCTCAAATTTTCAGAAGTTGTTTAGTCGTATTTGTACTTCACATAAAATAAAAATCGAGTCTTTTGTTCGTAGATGCTACCGTGCTCGTACTACCTTAAGGCTCTATCGGCCTTAAGGAGCACATTCTCATCATGACACTCATGCTTCGCGCTCGAATTTCTGTATACATATAAGAAGTATACTTCTTACGCATTTGAATTCTACCGCGTTAGTCGAGTAGGTGAGGTAGAGAACTGGTAAACATAACATAAGATTAGATTAGGTTAGAAAGTAACTATCAAGCTGAGAGCAATATTAAAAGTTAAAGCAAGTGGTTAAAAATAATTTGTAATCTGTGAGAGACAAGATTGTAATCAATAAACATTGAATGTTGTTTCTCATTTTTACAGGTTTGTAAATTACTTTATTAGTAAGTTGTAAATACTGTAAATAGCCTTATAATATAATAAAACTCATTTTTACAGAGAAACGTTTCAGTTTGTTGTTAAATTAATCTCGCCCCAGATTAACAATAAATAAATTACATATTATAAAACAACATTCTCGTTTAAAGAGAAAAGAAACAATGGAAAAATTGAAATTTGAATTTAAAATGAGAGGTAGTGCAGATGGAAAAACGAATATACTTTGCATAACCTCAATTGAGACTCCAGATGAGAGGAAGTTTATTGTGCCTGATGAAATACAACCAGCATCATTACATACAGTGATAGCAAACCATGAAGTATTTCCAAAAGTGAAAAAAAGTATAACAAAAAGAAATCAATGGAGGAAAATCTGGATAACAGTAACTGAACAGATTAGAAAAGACTACCTAGATGAAGAGGAAAACCTACAATTCAAAGATTATTACTTAGAAGAATCGACAATAAATAGAAATATAACGAATGAGTCTGCACAAACAACAATATTGGAAAAATTAATAGAAAAACTAATTGAAACTAATCAAAATTCAGAAAAACCTATTTAAAAAATTGCAAAAGAGTTAATTATAAATAAGTTTAACAATAAAACACAAAATGCTGGTCAATGGTTAAAGGAATTTGAAGAAGAATGCAACTGATTCAATGTGATACAAGGTGAAAAACAAATTAAACTATTGAAGCTTTTCTTAGACAAACCATGTGTAGACTGGTATGAATGTGTCTTAATAAAACTGACTATTAACTCACAATGGTTGGACTGGAGAATAAAATTTTGTGACACTTTTGCTAATAAAGGTTGGATCCCAATCAGGTATGCAATTAATTTTAAATATCAAACGGGATCATTAATAGAATACGCATTAAGAAAAGAAAAGTTAATGTTAGAAACAAGGAAGAACATTGATGTTGGCACACTGATTGATTTAATTACAGTAGGTCTACCCAACTATTTAAGTGATAAAATTGATAGAAATACCTTAATTGAAACAGAAGATCTATATAATGAATTGGGTAAATTAGAACACCTAACTTATAAAAAACAGATATTCCTAAAAAAGTAAATGAACAAGGACAAAAAGTGAAAACACCTTGTACATTATGTAAAGAAAAGTTTAACAAAGTTCGTTTTCATCCAGTAGAAAGTTGTTGGTATAAAGACACACAGGAAAATGATAAAAAAGAGAAAAAATAAACAATGCTTTAATAGACATAGAAACAGAAGAACAAGATCCAGAAAACTAGTATACACACCATTGATTGAATTAAAAATTATAATAAATAAAGAATTTGTTATAAATGGAGTATATGATACAGGATCAAATGTATCACTCATTAATGCAAAAACACTAAAATTAAAAGTAAACAAATCTGATTATAATAAAGCAAAATTAAGAACAATCAATGGTGTGAATGACACTAAACACTTAATACAATTAAAAGTTAGAATTTTCAACATAGAAAAAGATGTTGATGTCATTGTAATAGACAATGAAAATTTCAAATTTGATTTTCTCATTGGACTAGATCTAATAAAACAATTTCATTTATCTCAAGATGAAAATCTGTGTATAGCACAAAAAGGGAAAGAATCTAATAGTGACAATAATAATTGCAAAAAAGATAATCCTGAAAAGGCAAATATAACAGATAAAAAGAGAAAAAAAGAAATGAAAATAAAGAAAGTATCCATCAAATAAATTTTAATGAATGCATTGATACCAATAATTTTAAAGCAATTACAGATCACTTAAGTGTAGAAAACAGAAAATCAATTAATAATCTAGTAAATAAATATAAACACATATTTGCTAAAGATAAATTTGATATTGGGACTGTACAAGAATATGAAGCTAGAATTGATCTGACAATAGACAAATATTGCAGCAAGCGACCATACAAGTGTACAATGGTAGATAAAAAAGAAATAGAGCAACAAATAGCAGAACTGTTAAAGAGGAACTTGATAGAAGAATCTTATAGCCCTTTTGCAGCACTTGTGACACTTGCATTTAAGAAGGATGAAAAAAAGAGGTCAAGACTGTGTATAGACTTTAGAGAATTAAACAAAATAATAATACCACAGTCACAACCATTCCCAAGAATTGAAAATTTAATAACAAAAACTAGAAATTGCCAATTTTTTTCAAAATTAGATATTAATTCTGCCTTCTGGTCAATTCCACTAAGAATAGAAGATAGAAGTAAAACAGGTTTTATTACACAAGAGGGTCATTACCAGTGGACATGTCTGCCTTTTGGAATGAAAACATCACCAGCAATATTCCAAAGAATTCTAAGTAATATAATCAGAAAATATAAATTGGAAAATTTCACAGTAAACTTCATTGATGATATATTGATATTTTCAAAAACGTTGGAAGAACATTTAGATCATCTAAAAAAATTATTAGATGCTATAACAGAAGAAGGTTTCAAGTTGAAATTATCAAAATGTCTTTTTGCAACAGACACAGTAGATTACTTAGGGCACATAATAGGCCATAATACAGTAAAACCTATGACAGATAATCTAAAGTCAATAATGGGCTTCCCGACACCAACGACACAAAAAAACATCCGCCAATTCTTAGGTAAAATTAATTTCTATCATGAATATGTGCCGAGAATTGCAACTATTTTAGAATCACTACATAAATTACTTAGAAAAAACCAAAAATTTATATGGTCACAAGAATGCCAAAAAGCCTTCAATTATTTAAAAGATTATTTATGTAAAACGCCAATTTTAACTATTTATGACCCGAATTTACCAATCAAAATTTATACTGATGGAAGTATTGTAGGATTGGAAGCAGTATTAAAACAACATCGATCAGACGGTAACGAAAAACCAGTAGCATATTTTTCAAAAAAATTAACAAGTGCACAAAGTAAAAAGAAAGCAATATACTTAGAGGCATTAGCTATTAAAGAAGCTATTAAATTTTGGCAATACTGGTTGATTGGTAGACCTTTTGAAGTCTATTCGGATCACAAACCTTTGAAGGACTTAAACATAAAAGCTAGACCAGATGAAGAACTGGGTGACTTGACTTATTATATGTCTCAATTCGACTTTAAGGTGATATATAATCCAGGAAAATTCAATATAGAAGCGGATTGTTTAAGCAGGAACCCAGTACTGGAAGCTGATGAAAATGAAGATGATATTCTGAAAACAGTAAATATAATAAGTCTAGAAAATATCAAGAAAGACCAAGACAAAAATAAGGAATTAAAAATTCAAAAGGCGATGTGCAATGAACATCATTTATATTTACAGAAAGGTAAAATTATATTGTCAGAAGAATTCAGCAAGACACTAATAATAAATGTACATAAAGAGTTCAATCACATTGGAATAAATCAAATGACCAGCATGATAAAAAAATATTACACAGCCAAAAACCTTTTAGAAAACATCAAAGATACATATAGAAAATGTGAAATTTGTATACAAAATAAATCAAGAGGCCAATATAAATATAGATTGTTATCACAAGTGTGTCCAGCCAGAGAACCTTATGAAATAATGTCAATTGATACGATAGGAGGTTTCGGAGGCTCAATGTCAACAAAAAGATATATGCATCTGCTAGTAGATCATTTTACTATATTTGCACAAATTATAACTTCAAAAACTCAATCAGCTAGTGATTTCATAAAATTGGTAAAAAAGTAGCAGATAATGAACAAATAGGGAAAATCTTAGTCGACCAATATCCAGGAATAAATTCTTATGAATTTAAAGAATATTTAAAGAACAAAAACATCTAGCTAATTTTCACAGCTGTGAATGCACTTTTTTCTAACGGTTTAAATGAACGGTTGAACCAGACCTTAATAAATAAAATAAGATGTAAAGTGAATGAAACTAAAGAAAAAAAAGCCTGGACAACCATAGTGCAGGAATGTGTACAAAAGTATAATGAAATGGTACACACAGTGACAAAATTTAGCCCGAAATATTTGATGGAGGGCACTTTAACTACCCTTTTACCAAAAGAATTAACTACAAATCAACAACTCACAAATTTAAAAGAAGATAGAATTAAGGCACTACAAAATAGCATAACATACATACCATGAGTATAATAAAAAAAGTATACGACAGAAATAGAAAAGATCATGTTTTCTAAACTGGTAAAATGGTATATGGAGAAAATGGAAACCGTTACAACAGAAAGAAATTAGATAAGTTAAGAATAGGACCATATAAAATATTGGAGAAGATCTCTGAGACGATGTTCAAAGTAAACACTGGATACAAAAAAGAAGAATCTAACATTTTTCACTACTCAAAGCTAACTCCACTGGAAGACGACACGGAAGAGGCTACTGAGGACGTTTCTCTCTCCCCAAGGGGGGAGATATAAGAAGTATACTTCTTACACATTTGAATTCTACCGCGTTAGTCGAGTAGGTGAGGTAGAGAACTGGTAAACATAACATAAGATTAGATTAGGTTAGAAAGTAACTATCAAGCTGAGAGCAATATTAAAAGTTAAAGCAAGTGGTTAAAAATAATTTGTAATCTGTGAGAGACAAGATTGTAATCAATAAACATTGAATGTTGTTTCTCATTTTTACAGGTTTGTAAATTACTTTATAAGTAAGTTGTAAATACTGTAAATAGCCTTATAATATAATAAAACTCATTTTTACAGAGAAACGTTTCAGTTTGTTGTTGAATTAATCTCGCCCCAGATTAACAATAAATAAATTACATATTATATACATATCGGTAACTTTTTTAATAAATTACATGACTAAAATAATTTATTTATTTTCTTCCAAATATTTCAAAAAAGAAAAACAATCGTAGACTTTATTTAAGGAAACGATTTTTTTTTAATATTAAAAATCGAAACATAAAATATACATCCTGTCGAGGAATTTCTTGACTATTTCGTTACGGCAGCCCGCTCCACAGAGCTGACGCCACTGTACGGGGCACCGTGTAGGGAAGTGTGTACATTGTACGTTGGTAAACTGGTTTTCGACGTACTTTTTCAAGTTTTACATAACGACATATTTGGAGACTTTAAAATTATTATAAATATTAATACAATTTAATTAAAAAAATTTATATCGTACACACAGGTCATCGCGTGGATGCCGGATATATCCGGCGCTCGTAACGAAAGGGTTAATAAGAATGTATAGACCTCATTTAGGCAAGTAATTTTTCATCTAAACGTTTTTTATGTATCTTATATATTTTGTCTAAAAAATGGAATTCTTGAATTTTAATCGTAATTTTTGGAATTGAAACGAAAAAATATATGTTTTTTTAGAAACTGTGTGCGACAAAATTTGTAGATCTTTTTGAAACGAACAACTGTACGTTTGCGTTCTTTTCGTATTTCACATATTATTGTTATTATTATTATTATTATTATTATTATTATTATTTTTTTTTTTTTTTTGGTGAGGAGGAAAAATGGCAAAATCTTTTATAGACGCTGCACAGGACTCTCCTAGGACGGGTCTAGGCATACTTGTTAAAACCAAAAAACCCCCTCTCTTGAACCAATACACCACCCGCGGAACCGCCTTTCGGCTTTAAAATTCACGGGTGGTTGGTTCCATTAAAGTCGCGTAGGACTCTTCCGTCATCCGTTCGCTCGAAACTTCCATCCGCGGCCACAAGCCCACTAGGATAACCGACTAGCCGCGCCACCCAGGGAAGAAACAAACAGATCGACGCCCATCGAACTCTCTCGTCTACATCACAAGTGTGACGAATGACTCGATGAGCGTCCAGAACCGTTCAGACTGGAGCATGAAAGGGACCATTGTGTCAGGAGTAAGTTCGGAACCCACCGCCTGACCGAGGACCTCCCGCCACACCCCATTTTGCGCAGACGAAAAGTGCGTGCTCTACGTTATCCACCGGGAAATCGCAGTAGCAACACGTCTCCTCGTCTCTCTTCTTAAAGCGCCTCAGGTACGCGTTAAAACAGCCATGGCCCGAGAGCGCTTGCGCCAAGTAAAAGCCGACTTCCCCGTGCTTTCTATTCAGCCAGGTAGCGAGATCCGGGATCAGGCGGTAGGTCCATCTCCTTGTCTGCTCACCATGCCATCTCATCTGCCATTTCTCGACGAGTCTGCGCCTTCCATCCTTGCGGATGGCCTCCTTCGCGCGAGCGATTTCCTGCAGGTCGGCGCAGGTAAGCTCCTTGCGAAGCTGAAAGGTTTCCTGCCTTTCCTCCGCCAATAAATCTATTCGCGACACGCTCGCCAGGACCAGCACAGCGCTCGTCGAGATAGTTCTATATGCCGAAACTATTCTCGGCGCGACAAGTCTCTGCGCCGAGAACAGCTTCTTCTGGATAGCATGGTTTTGCAAGGCATTGGCACAGACCGGAGCTGCATAAAGCAGCTTCGAATGGACCGCGCTCGCCACCAATCCACTTTTCGCTTCCCTGGGTCCACCAATGTTTGGCATAAGCCGGGCCAAGTTCGCTCCACATTGGATGGCTTTGGCAGCTGCGATCTTTAGGTGTTCGCCAAAACTAAGCCTACGATCCAGCTGCACCCCCAGGTACTTAATGCTTGTTTTCCACTCGACTTCATGCTCTCCGAAAACGATCCTTGGATATTGGAAGGATCTCCTGTCCGTAACGAGCAAAGCCTCGGTTTTCTCAGGGGCCATTTTAAGACCTCTGCCATCCAACCAGCGCCTCGCTCGCCACAGACTTTCATTGATCCTCAGCTCTAGGATTCCGACGTCGTCAGCGGCGCACTCGACAAGTGCGTCATCCGCGAAGCCGACGATGCTCGTTCCAGCAGGTAGGTCCATGCGCAGAAAGTCATCGTACATGATGTTCCAAACGATTGGACCCACCTGCGACCCTTGAGGAGCGCTACATGTCATCTCTTCTTTGAGAGACCATTTGTCGCCCTCGTATATCACCCACCTGTTGCTCAGATAGTCATCTATCATTCGCAACAGGTAGACTGGAACCTTATGCCGCATCATTGCCTCGATGCAAATATTCCGCCTCGCGGTATTGAACGCATTGCGTATGTCAATGCTGATCAACGCGCAGAATCCCTTACGCTTACCAGTTCCTTTTCTTGCATTTGTGGCGATGTTAACCACAGCTTGGATGGCGTCCACAGTGGACCTGCCTTTCCTGAATCCGAACTGGTTTTCTGAGAGCCCGTTCTCCCCGACGAAGAGAGCCTGAAGACGTTGTAGAAACAACTCCTCCAGAAGCTTCCCCATCGTATCCAATAAGCATATTGGTCTATACGACGAGGCAACCCCTAGAGGTTTGTTGGTCACTCAGGGTTATTACCTCGAGGACCGACCAGTCGATTATCCTTGAAGCGAGGCGAGGTGCGGCAATTGTGAGATCAATTATTGACCCCCCCCCCCCGCTCCTCGTCTGAACGTAAATTCCCCGCCCTGATTCAAGACGATCAGTTCGTTCCTAGCGACCATCTCGCCAACCAATATTCCCCTCCTATCTAGGCGGGCCTCACCCCACTCGGGCGACTTACTGTTGAAGTCCCCCCCTATGAGGGATCGCCCGGTGGCCTCACGGAGGCTTTCCTCAAGGAGGAGGATCTGGGTCTCAAAGACATCGAAGGGATCGCCGGGGGAGAAGTAGCAGCTGTACACATGCACACCCGCCACCTCCACCAAAACGAACCCCACCTCGGTCTCCAGGAAGTCCCCGACGTCCAAATCAGGGCTACAAACAAGGATGCCGGCCCTCCTTGATGCATCCTGATACCAAGCAGAGTTTTCGGACCACTTGTACTGCTCACTAATGAGCAGTACATTGGCCCCCTCTCCCTGGCAGTCTGCATCAGGAGGTCCTGGGCATCCTTCCCTTCCGAGGTTGAGCTGCAGGAACTTCCAATTCCTGCCTCTCAACCTCCGAAGCTGTTTCCGGAGGACCGGGCAGGAGCCGCTCCCTGACACATGGGCGACAACTTTGTCGCCCCTGTCCACGCATGTCAGGCTCCTTGGTGGCGCCTTACAACTCCTGGCCAAGTGTCCCGTGGCGCCACATCTCCAACAGGCGTTTTTCCTGTCGGGGTTGCTGCAACCCCGGGACCCGTGGCCGTACCCAAAGCACCTGAAGCAGCGGGCGACTTCCACGTGCTCGCGGACGCGCAGGCGTCTGCCTCAGCTAGCCGGATCATTGCAGTCTTCACCCCACCAAAGCGGGTGAAGAGCCTGCAGGACCCGTCAAAAGCTGGACTGCCCAATGCCAAGCACAGGGCAGACACAACGTCCTCATTTTCAACGGTCTCGTTGAGGTCCCTAATTTCAAGGGACCTCGTCAAAACCAGGGCTGAAATTTGCGCCCTTGCCCGATCGCCAGGTATAGCTTCTTTCGGAAGGCCGAAACGTCTCCCCCCTTTTTGAGGACCAGAAGCACTTCTTCCTTCCTGGTCCTCCGGATAGAAAGGACCTCAAGTACTGCCTTCAGGGGGTCGACTTTCACATTCAACTACTTCAACATGTCGGCGTAGGACTGGCAGTAATTAGCCGAAACCTTGATTGCGTCGCCCGACCTGGCGGGCGGGAACGCTTCGGAGTCTTCTTGCCGTTTGTGAGTCAGCACGCATATGCATTGGGTGGATCAGCCTACCTGTACTGTAAATTTATCTTACTTTAATCCTATTGTTTTAATTTGAATCAAGTAATGTTAAGTGTAGAATATTTAAAGAGAAATAGGTAGGCTGAGAAAGTGTAGGCTGAGGCAGCGAGAGCAGATTACCCGCTGCTTCAGATGCCTCGGCTTCGGCCATGAAAGCGGGACCTGCAAGGGACCTGACCGTAGCACCCAGTGCTACAGGTGCGGCAGCGGGGAGCATAAGGTGGCTGAATGCAAAGCCAGCCCCAAGTGCTTCCTGTGCACTGGTGGTGCAGTAGGGCACGCAGCGGGGTCAGGCAGTTGCGGGGTCTTCCGAGAAGCCCTAGCAAAATATGGTCGCTTCTCATAAAGGTTCTGCAGGGCAATTTAAATAGAAGTAGGACGGCCCAGGACCTGCTTGCTCAGATCTGTCTCGAGAAGAACGCTGACATAGTCATCGTCAGCGAACAGTACTGAGACAGCACTGAGGCAGGCTGGTATCGCGACGTCCTCGGTACAGCAGCCATCTGGATTCCTGACACGCGGCGACACTTGGTGTCGCATCACGGGTCGGGAAGAGGCTATGTCTGGGTGAGATGCAGCCAAATAAATTTTATCAGCTGCAACCTCACCCCAAATGAGAGAATAGGCGACTTCTAGGCAAATCTAGATTGCCTGGAAGACGCAGCCATAGACATGGAAGGGAAGGTGATAGTGGCCGGAGATTTTAACACAAAGGCCCTCGAGTGGGGCAAAAGGCAGCCCGACTCAAGAGGCGGACGTGTCCTGGACATGGCGTCCAGGCTGGGGCTAGTGGTTCTAAACACTGGCTTCACGTCCACCTTCAGAAGGGCTGGCCACAGGGGAGACGATCCCGGATGTCTCCCTGGCGACGGAAAACCTGGTCGCGCATGTGTGGGACTGGCAGGTGATCGAGGACTTTACGGCCAGCGACCACCAGTACATCACGTTCCGCGTCCGTGATGGAACGCCATCCCGGGCTGCTGCACAAAGCGGCCCCCCCAGGTGGAACGTCAAAAAAATGGACATCGAGAGGTTGTCTCTGGCCCTAGAACGCGGTCAACAGACCCTAGCCGAAACAGAGGATGGATCTGTGTCTCCAGCGCGGGCCGAAGTGGTGACAAGCATGACAATGCGGTTGATCCACCAGGCCTGCGCGGAGGCTATACCGAGGTGCGATGGCAGGCGTCCTGCTTATTGGTGGACGGACGAGATTGCGGGGCTCCGAAGGAAGTGCCTAAGTTGCAGGCGCGCGGCTCAACGAGCCAAGAAGAGCGACCGCAATGCGGCCCTGAGAAGAGCCGAATATCTGGCGGCGAAGAGAGCCCTGAGTCGGGCCAACAAAGCCAGTAAGCACCAATGCTAGAACAGACGGCGGGATGATCTGAACAACGATCCGTGGGGTCTAGGGTTTAAAATCTTGATGCGGAAACTCGGGACTTTCGCTAAGAATGCCCCGATGAAAGCAGAAACGATGGAAAGGATTGTCGATGCCCTATTCCCCACTCATCCAAAACGGTCTGAGAATCCATGGACACTGGATGACCTGGAGGCTCCACCATTCACTCTGGTGGAGCTCAGAAGAGCTGTGTGCTCATTGAAGAACAAGAAGGCTCCGGGTCTGGATGGATTGCCGGCTGAAGTGCGGAAGGCAGTAGCGAGGAGTCATCGGGAGCTCTTGCTTAACATGTACAACTCTTGCCTTAAGGCGGGTGTTTTTTACTCCCGCTGGAAGGAGGCGAGGCTTGTGCTGATAGGCAAGAGCAAAGGACCAGCAGATGCACCGTCGTCTAACAGATCTCTGTGCATGCTGGACACTGCCGAGAAGCTCTTGGAGAAGCTGGTGAGACCGCGTCTCCAAGCCGTGCTGAAAGCGCTTTCGGACGGGTAGGTCCACCGTGGATGCTCTCCAGGAGGTAGTGAAGGCTTCCAAGAGCGCGGAGAGGGGTAACCACTACTCCAGATCCGTCTGCCTCTTGGCGACGCTAGACGTCAGAAATGCCTTCAATTCCGTGAGGTGTGTTGACGCGCTGAAGACTTTGATGCGGGACTTCCAGGTACCCCAGTACCTTCTCCGACTTATCGGAGATTATTTGAAGGACCGCTTCATTGTCTATGACACAGAGGATGGCCCAAGTTGCAAGGAGCTCACGGCGGGAGCGTCCCAAGGCTCTATCCTGGGTCCTGACTTATGGAGCGCCTCCTATGACGGGATCCTTCGCATGGAAATGCCTGATGGCTTCTTCCTGATCGGGTACGCGGACGACGTGGCGGCTCTCATCTCCGCAAGGGATGTAGAGACTGCCCAACTGCGTCTCGGTCAGGTAATGTGCCTTGTTCGCCGCTGGATGTTAGACCACGGGTTGGAGCTAGCGATAGCGAAAACCGAGATCGTGCTCCTCACGCAGAAGAGGATTCCCCGCTTGTTTTCTGTACAAGTGGGCGATGTCACGGCCCATACAAAGGCGGACGTAAAATACCTGGGTGTGATGCTAGATACGACGCTCGCCTTCTGGGAACAAATACGATTAGGGGCGGACAAGGCGGCGGAGGTGACGGCGTCTCTCAGCAGGGTGATGGCCGACATTGTTGGCCCTCGTCCCTGTGTGAGGCGCCTGTTGCTGCGTGCTGCTGAGTCCATTATGCTCTACGGTGCCGAAGTCTGGCCAGACAGTATGCGGCACGAGAAGTACCGCAAACGCCTGGCAGCTGTACACAGAAGAGGAGCCCTTCGCGTGGCGTGCTCGTATCGCGCGGTCTCGGAGGCTGCCGTCCTGGACATCGCGAGGGTGATCCCCGTGGACCTGCTTGCTCAGGGCCGAAAGTTTGTCCACCAATCGAAGGGCACATTCGACCATACAAGAAGCCGCCAAATCGCAAGAGACCAGGCGCTATGCGCCTGTGAAGGACGCTGGATGGAGGATACGCGCGGAAGATGAACGGCGAAGCTTGTTGTCGAGCTGTCCCCGTGGTTCCATCGTCGGCATGGTGAGGTGGACTACTACCTCACGCAAATGCTGTCGGGACATGGGCTCTTCCGCTCGTACCTCCATAAAATAGGGAAGGTGGGGGACCCGCAGTGTTTATATTGTGGGGACCTCAAAGACGACGCCCTCCACACCTTTTTCAGGTGTGAAAGGTGGGCGCAGGAGCGCCATGATCTGGAGACTACCTTGGGGCAGATATCGCCTGACAACATCATTGGCGTCATGCTCCAGGGCGGGAAAAATTGGACGACGGTCGCTGGCTTCGCCCGGGATGTCCTGCGGAATAAAAAGCAGGACATACCGGATAGGATCAGCTAATAGCAGAAAAGAAGCTGGAAGGAGAGGCAGAGGATGCCAATAGATGGCCCCCACCCTGAAGTAATGCCTAATGGCGGTTCCGGGGTGGGATTCCATGGCCTAGCGATAGGGAGGGAGTTTTAGTGTGTAGGGCTGCGTAGGCAGCAGAGTGTGACACACCCGGGGGGCACGGAGTCCCCTTGACGGTGCATAAAGCATTTCTCCCTTCCTACAAAAAAAAAAAAAAAAAAAATTATGATTATTATGTTCCCGTTCCTGCATTGGTTTCCTCGAAAACCAATCAGGGGGCCCTAGAACAGGCCACCGCGCGCGTCCTCAGGTTGCGGATAGAGGGGCCCTGTACGGAGGGTTACTGATGAATACGGATACAAAACTAAATAAGCAGTCGCGGACAATGTTCCAGGGATGGTCCGGAAGGAATAACCCCTAAGCCAAGGTGTTAACTACCGCGCCGAGTGTTGCATGGCACCAGGGAGTGGTATCTCATACGGTATCTCTAGGAAACCAGTCCACCTCCTAGAGTATTGAGGCCTTTCCCTGCATGCGGGGCTCTGCGGGGGTTGGCCGAATACTTCCCTAGCTAATCGTGGGAATAAAAATGGAGTTTAAAAATTTGAATAAAACAATCTGTGAGGAGATGTTTGGAGGCGAGTTGGACGTGATGGAGGAGACGGTGGATGCATTCGAGACCTATCTATTAATTTAAATACTATGTTGAGATATAAGTAGAAATTAAAAGTCGTATGTTTTTGGAAAAGATAAAATTAATATCAATCTGACATTTCAGCTTAGATCGGAACCCTCATCAGTGTTTTTTATTAAAGTATGAAAATATACAGAAAAAGTGGGTTGTTAAATTGACATAAAATTTTTATATGACAATTGTAATAGTTTATGTTTTTAGAGTTTACTAAGTATACTTATTCCAAGAAATATAAATCATGTATTTTACACCCATACAATACATACTGGATTTGCCGTGCAAAAAATGTTACGTAATGCATTTCTTTGAAATATTTTGCTTGAGAAAAATGTTTTCAGGATTGTTTTATGTTCAAGCCTTTCGTTTTCAAATATATAATTCATTTACCAATACACCGCCCGTGGAACCGCCTTTCGGCTTTGAACTTCACGGGTAGTTGGTTCCAGCTTAAAGTCGCGGGCGACCCTTCCGTCATCCGCGGCCACACGCGTGATAGGCGAACCGACAAGCCGCACCAACCAGGAGAAGACTAAAAAGAATCGTCCCCCGAACGACGCGGACAGTCAATTCCGCCCGAGACGCAGAACCGCGGGTGAAGGCCCCGATGCGATTTCTACTGGCCCCCTCCGTTGTTTCGCTCTCGACGTCCATCGAACTCTCTCGTCTACATCACAAGTGTAACGAATGATTGATGAGTGTCCAAAATCGCTCAGACTGGAGCATGAGAGGGACCATCGTGTCAAGAGTAACGTCAGCACCCACTGCCTGACCAAGGGCATCCCTTGCCACACCCCATTTTGCGCAGACGAAGAGTGCGTGCTCTGTGGTATCCACCGGGAAATCGCAGTAGCAACACATCACCTCGTCTCTTTTCTTGAAGCGCCTCAGGTACGCGTTAAAACAGCCATGGCCTGAGAGTGCTTGACCGAAATAGAAGCCGACTTCCCCGTGCTTTCTTTTCAGCCAGGTGGCGAGCTCCAGGATCAGGCGGTAGGTTTATCTCCCAGCCTGCTCACTATGCCACCTCATCTGCCATTTCTCAACGATTCTTCTCCTGCCATCTTTGCGGATGCCCTCCTTTGCATGAACGATTTCCTGCAGGTCGGCGCAGGTAAGCTCCTTGCGAACCTAAAGGTCTCCTGCCTTTCCTCCGCCAATAAATCTATTGGCGGGATGCTCGCCAGGACCAACATAGCACTCGTCGAGACAGTTCTATATGCTGAAACTATTTTCAGCCCGACAAGTCTCTACGCCGAGAACAGTCTCTTCTGGATAGCATGGTTTTGCAGGGCATTAGCCCAGACCAGAGCTGCATAAAGCAGCTTCGAATGGACCACGCTCGCCACCAGTCTCCTTTTCGCTTCCCTGGATCCACCAATGTTTGGCATAAGCCGAGCCAAGTTTGCTCCACATTGGATGACTTTGGCAGTTGCGATCTGTGGGTGTTCGACAAAGCTAAGCTTACGATCCAGCTGCACCCCCAGGTACTTAATGCTTGTTTTCCACTCGACCTTATGCTCTCCGAGACATGTCATCTTTTCTTTGAGAGACCATTTGTCAACCTCGTATATCACCCACCTGTTGCTCAGGTAGTCATCTATCATTCACAACAGGTAGACTGGAACCTTATTCCGCATCATTGCCTCGATGCAAATATTCCGCCTCGCGGTATTGAACGCATTGCGTATGTCAATGCTGATCAACGCGCAGAATCCCTTACGCTTACCAGTTCCTTCTCTTGCATTTGTGGCGATGTTAACCACAAACGTCTAATATTAAAATCAATAAAAAATTCAAAATCAAACTCATCATATTATACGCCCAAATGTTCAACATAATATCTTGCGTTATATCGTTGGACTTGAACATTTTCAATTATAAAACTTAAGCATATAGGCCAAATCGGCGGATAGAGATGTACGGGGGGACCTGATTATTTTCGCCGGACGCGCTGTCTACAATCTTCGCGGGGAACTAGGCCTGCACCGCATCTAGGTTTATAATATCTTTCATATATGTAATAAAATATGATATCATAAGGTAATTTAAGAAAAAAAAGATTTCCAATTCTTCCATGACAACATTTGCAGCAGTGGCTGATGTTTGCTTATAAAATTCATTGTTAAAGGTACAATATGATGATTCAAGACAAAATTGTAAAATATTATCAAAATGTGAAAGTTTAAGAAAAGTATGGTTTTTATTTGATTCCATCTTACCAGGGGTGTTAGTTGAAGTTTGCCGGTTTTTTCAATAAAGAAAACACTTAATTCCCAAGGGAATCTCAAGAAATTGTTATTGAAATTCTACATATTTTGCCCATCTTTCAGGCAAATCATGGATACCATTCCAATAAAACTTTTTCTCTTTCAAGGCAAACCATTCGACGAGCCATTTTTCGACTTCTTCAAAATTGGCGAAGCGCTGCTCTGCGAGTGAATGTCCCATCGATGCGAAAAGGTGACAGTCGAACGGGGCGAGGTCTGGAGAGAACGGCGAGTGC
Source organism: Diplolepis rosae (assembly GCA_030998225.1). Lineage (NCBI taxonomy): Eukaryota > Metazoa > Arthropoda > Insecta > Hymenoptera > Diplolepididae > Diplolepis > Diplolepis rosae. The sequence goes on from JAPYXD010000082.1 coordinate 4,433,076, forward strand.
AATAATATTTCCCAATTCAATGCTTTTAATGTGTTCCTCACCACTTTAGCGGTATTAGGCGGTGCGTTGTCATGTTGTAGGATAACTTTGCTATGTCTTCGGGCCCATTCCGGTCGTTTTTCGATCAACGCATGATTCAAATTGATAATTTGTTATCGGTAGCGATCCGTATTCACCGTTTCACCAGGTTTTAATAACTCGAAGTACACCACACCACACTGGTCCCACCAAACACAGAGCATTGTCTTACAGCCAAAGCGATTTGGCCTTGGAGTCGATGGGCCGGCCTCACCAGTTCAAAGCCATGATTTTTTCCGCTTCGGGTTCTCGAAATAAATCCATTTTTCGTCCCCTGTGACAATTCAATGCAGAAAAGATTTCCTTTCGAATCGTTGAAGCAGCATTTTACAAATGGTTTTTCGATTTTCCATTTTTCTATCGTTTAGTTGGTTTGGTACCCATTTTCCAATAACGCCTGCAATTCCTCGTCTTCGAACTTTTTCGCTGCACCAGGATGTTCATTGTCTGTTAAATCGAAATCTCCACTTTTAAATTGACGAAACCATGTCTCACATGTTCTAATCACTGGAGCATGTTCACCATAAGTTTCTACCAGCAATCGATGAGCTTCAACTGCTTTTTTCTTTTGATGAAATAAGAAAAGCAACGAATGCCGCAAATGCGATTTACTTGGAAAAAAACTCGATATATTCACTGAGGCAGACAACTATGATGCTATTATTTTGGCAGAATGTGATTGTGTATTTTTGAAGGTTATTATCCGCAGAAAAATATGACATAGATGCCAAATCATAGAAATGTATACATATCTCTAGCGACATCTATGAGTACAACCGGCAAATTTCAACTAACACCCCTGGTAGTTTAACTGATTTTCTAATAAGATTCCATGAAATATTATTATACATTGAAACAGCATCAAGTGAGATAATAGTGAAGTAGTTTTGGTATATGGGTATTAGAAATTTTATTTTTAAATTCAAAACTATCTTCAATATGATATTCTGTATGTCCAACAGTATTTTGCATAAATTGAGAAAGTAATTTGAATAAGTTTTATAATGGTGAACCAATAAATGAAGTAATAGGTCTCAATGGATAGTATTGAATTTAAAAATAAAATTTCTAATACCCATATACCAAAACTACTCCACTATTATCTCACTTGATGCTATTTCAATGTATACTAATATTTCATGGAATCTTATTAGAAAATCACTTAAATTAAGATGGAATCAAATAAAAACCAATACTTTTCTCAAAAAAAGACATTTTGATAATATTTTACAATTTTTGTCTTGAATCATCATATTGTACCTTTAACAATGAATTTTATAAGAAAACTTTTGGTTTACCAATGGGATCACCTTGATTAGCCACTGCTGCAAACGTTGTCATGGAGGAATTGGAAAAAACAATTTTAAAAAAATTACCTTATGATATCATATTTTATTACAGATACTATATGTAGATGACACTTTAATATGTCTACCAGAAAACAAAGTGGAAGATATATTATGCAGATTTTATTCCATACATAATAGTATATTACGTGCCTAGGCGCACAATGAGGGTTATTGCGTAACGAGCGACAATGCTCGCAGATCGAAGCCGAGGCACGATCAGTCCTGAGAACATTGTCGCGAGTCTCATTTTCTCATTTTCGAAATAACTTATAATTTACGCTTCACACAGTCTGGTCCGTTTGAATACCTTTCCACGAATTATTTCTGAAGCTTTTTGTAGCAATAAAAATGTTCAATTAGAATACTCATTCAATAATCACTTTTCAAATCCAAAGGTGACATGAATTCTGAGGAACTCCCTCCATAGTTTGGCTTTTGTGCAATGGAAATAGCTTGAGTTCTAGAGTGCGGTGTTGCCACATTTTGATGTTACACGTTTAGCTAAGTAGTCGCAATATTTGTCAACACTGCAGATGTTCTAACACGCAGGGGAAATCCTCTAGAGTTTGGTAACCGTGTAACAATTTTTAAGTTTGGTAACGGAGGGTTAATAGACGCATCCGCAGTTCAAATGTACAAGGCTTTGCAAGTAAGGTGCTAACGCTGTACGAAGAAGAAGAATAATAAGAAGATTGTGCTCCGTTGCATGGCTATAGGCGCATGCGCAGTTCAATTTTTACATTTCATTCCCCCGTAGCGCAATATACTACATTGCGCTGCTGTTAACTTTCTTTTTATTTTTAATTTCATATTTTGATAAGTTTCATAAAATACATTTAATTTTTACCACTGTTTCACACATTACACATCAGTAGTGCTATGAACGTACCTTTACAGTAACAAAACTACCATAGCCAAAAACATCATTTCGTTTTATGTGCATTTATATTATAGGTGTCTTTATGTCATTTTAACCTAAAGATGAACATATAAGCAATCCGAATTTTAAAATTTTAAACGAATTCTCACAATGATTAATTTTTATCTTATGAAGAATTTCAATAATTTTTACATGATAACATTGTATTATAACATGGATTTCAAAAAAGAAAAACATCGATTAAAATTTAAAACTAACTTTTTATTTTTTTCTTGTAGAATTTCTTTGTCAAAGTCCTGAGAAATCGATTTCCTTGGATAGTTGGGGAACCTCCTGATGACTTAGTAAAAAAAAATGACGCAGTAACTCCGTAAAAATTTTATAAAACTTGTCAGACGTTAAAATTCGTGACCGATTTTGAAACTTTTGCGTAAGAAGACGAACTTATTTTATGAAATAGTAAAATTGTTGTCTGGCCGCGTAGTAGTTTATGAGAGTAAAACTAATGATTTTGTGAGGAAAAAGAACTGACTAAAAAATGAATATACATAGCTTTTATGTATTTTCCTCTTTTCCCTTCTACTTGAAAATCTTGTAGGGGAGTTGAGAATACTAGGTTTTGTTTTATGAATGGTTAAAAATCTATTGAGACTAGTTACGCCCCCGCAATAGTAGTCGAAAATTCTAAGAGCTGACCCATTGGGTAGGGCCATGTAGGAGTTGCCAAACTTTTCCAAGTTCATCGATTTCCCAAGAGATGGCGCTACATGCATATTCTTAAAATAAAATGTTTTAAAAGTTAATTATTTAAATAATTATGTTTACAGATTTCGTTAAATTTAAATAATGGAAAAGTTAAACTATAATATAATTGATTTATATCTAAATTTAACTTACAAACTCGTTAATTTACATTGAACTAAATATTCTTCCTTTCAAAATTCAAAAGAACCATTATTACATAAGGTTAATTTTTATTCTGTAATTGGTTTTTTGAATAAACATGAACATTATAACCTTCAAACTAAACATCGAATATGTTGTTTAAGTATACTAAATTATAAATTTAAACGGGTAAATTTGATATAAGTTTTCTCTTGTGAATTTATTTGATAGAATATAAAAAGTAGCTTTGACATTTGATGTTTTTGCTTCTGATATAAACTTCTTATTCATAAAACATACGTTTAAAGATTTCCATTTTCGAAGATGAGTTTGTTCATTTGGAAAATATACTTAAAGTTATTAATAAAATACATATCCGAATATGAAATATTGTCGGTAAAACAGAACATTTCTTTTATTTCAAATCCTGAATAACATTGGTTTAATTGAATTATTAATTTTCTAATACAACTATATTTCTGAATATTAATTATAAGTTAGTTTAGAGTTTTTGTGACTCAGATTTATTTAAAGTTTTACGAAGTTGAAATATGTTTATAAAGAATAATTGTATATTTGTGAAGGTAAGATAGTAATGTTTATAAAGTTACTATTGAAATATGTTGTGAATAAATTCAAATACATATCATGTAAATTGATACTTTAACATTTTTTAGAATTGATAAAAGAGTATATGAATATCTTTTAGTAAATTATAATTAGTATTTTACCTTCACTAATAAATTCTTATAAATTTATTCCTTGATAAAGTAGATTCCTAATTAAGTTTTTCAATAATTTGCCAATGTTTTTTGTCTACGTTTTATAAATTAGAAACTTTGATTCACATAAGAATTATATTCAAATTATTGTTCTTTATTAGCTAATATAATTGTTTATTATTATTTTTTATTCATAGCATACTGAATAATATAAAAATGAATAATATTAATTTAAAACTAGATTCTTAATATTTAAACATTCTTATTAAGAATTTTTATTTTCTATTATATATAGAATATTCTATTTTCGAAGCGGAGTGAATACAATGTACTTTGTTTGTATTTACTTGGGCGTGGTACAAACTCGGGCCCTTTTGACCATTAGGCTAAGCTATTTACGATATCTCCGGAAATGGCTAATCGCTAAGCTATATACTGCTATGGCTCTATGCAGTTCTAAGCATTTATTTAAAAAAGGATAGTATTTAGAGATATCTAAAAAGGAATACGATTGTGGGCTGTATATTTTGGACAAAGTTCCAAAGTGCAAGTTTATTACTTTTACCGATTGCTAAGAAAATTCAAATCTTTATATTGACGCAGCTGCACATTTTCTTAAAAGGTTTTCGAATTTATATAATCATTGAAGTAGAGATTTCGTTTAAAATATTTACATTTTTATGATTAAAATTTCGAAGAAAATATAAAAAAAAAAGTTGAAAATTTTTTTTTTTACAGGAATTAATAAAAATTATAATAATGTCACATACCGCGACTCTACCACCTAGAGTAATAAACAAATTAAGGAACCAATGAAGAGATCAAGGCAACATTATCACGTCCTTGATTATATTGACTCAACAGTAAGATCTAACAAGAAATAGGAAGATCGTTAAAATCGAAAGGCAAATCTAAATAGATATATTTGGCAGTGACATTAACGCCAAGTAATAAATATTATCGGAACGTGACTCATCGGTGAAGGCAACTCATTCGACTTTAAGCTTCAACACCAAAATATGGAAAAGATCGTACACCTTGTTTTTACTTCCACAGTAGTTGACCTTTTCGTTAGAATCAAATAACAGACGAAATAGACTTGATATATTTGACTATGACACTAATGCCAGGTAATAAATTTCATCGAAGCATAAGTGATCAGAGAAGGCAACTCATCCGATCTTAAAATACCAAATATGGAAAAGATGATACACCTTGTTTTTACTTCCACAGTAGTTGACCTTTTGGTTAGAATCGAATAACAGATAAAATAGATTGCGGCATTAGTGCCAGGTAATAAATTTCATTGGAGCACGAGTCATCGGAGAAGGCAACTCATCCGATCTTAATACCAAATATGGAAAAGGTGGTAAACCTTGTTTTTTACTCCCACCATAGGTGACCTTTCAAAGTTCTATAAAAAGCGAAAGTTCCAATAGAGATCAGTTCAGTTAGTAGTCGACATCCAATTTCTACAATGTAACCAACGTGAGTTCAGTCACTTAGTCGACATCCAATTTCTAAAATGTAACCAACGTGAGTTCAGTCAGTCAGTCGACATCCCATTTTCGCAATGTAACCAACGCGAGTCCAGTCCATGTCCGTGATGCTTATTCGTTTCTCAATTTGATTGTCAATAAACATACTTTATATCAATAATCATTCTCAATCACTGACTTCTCCTCATCCCTTAGAGAGGATCCCTTTCGATCCTTACATAAAACGAGGAATCTTTTAAGAAGAGAAATGTTACGTTTCTGACGTAACAATAATAATAAAATAAAAAGTAAGAGGCGGACGCAGGACGTTTCAAACTTGTCTGATGTCAAAGAAGTAAATTTGGAAATTTATCCACGGTATGTTTTTCTATCTTTTCTCATTATTTTCTTAAACTTATCATTAAATATTTACATTATAAACATTTTATTTATAACTCATATCTGTAATTTCATTTTTATATTACAAATACTCATATTGTATATTTCCTTTATAGTCCTGATAAGGACCAAAACTTTGGTTTAATCATTGACGTTTCAGGAAATAATCAACTGTACAAGACCGGAAAGGCCACCTATTTTATTCTCTAAAATAAAAATTGAAGTTGAAAATTCAGTCTCTCTGCTAAAGAGCACAAGAGCCTGAATTTTAGAATTAACTTTCTGCTAAAGAGTACAAAAGTGAAATCTCAAAAACTCAAAAAAATTTTTTTATGGAAAGGAAGGATTATTTTCTTACTTTCGAATAAAGGCTTTCTGCGAAATAGCACAAAAGCGAATTCTTAAAAACTCAATGGTTTTATGGGAAAGAAAGGATTATTTTCTTTATTTGGAAAGAGGAAAAGTAGTTCTAAATAGGAATTTCACGAAAATCAACAATATCAAATAAATATTTTCAAAACAGAAATAATATAACTAGGTTGCAAGTAGTTAGTACGTGTAATTTCGCAACGTGTAACGTGGCTGGGTACAGCGCGAAACAAAAATTCCACCGCTGCCACCATCAGTTTGTTACTTACGAAGACTCAATTCAAATAGAAATGAAAATATTTAATTTTCTCGCGTCATTCCGGGAGTTCCCTCGATTTGCTAATGTTACCAAGCAGTCCCATGATGATGCAAAAAACGTGCTTCCGTTACATAAAGTACTGTTTTGTAGTGTAATGTGTTACGTGGTCTCAACTTCCATTCTTGCTATCCGAGCCTACTTGCTCTTTTCTAGAAGCTTACGAGCGGCTGGAGAGTATCTCAGTTTTGAATAAAATATAGTTGAAAGTACGCCAACACTATTTTTTATTTGTAATACATGTCAATATCAACGAAAGATACAAGCTTTTGTAAAATCGGGGCCCACTTGAGAAAGCTACACCCACATTAGAGTCCTCCAATAAAATACATCAAAAATATAGAAAAATACAATTTTTTCGCCCATTCTTTGAATTAATAAGAAGACCCACCATCTCTATTGAGTTTGTGATGTCAAATCTCCCCTAAATAAAAAAGAACTGGTCATCACGCAACTCTTTTTGTATTTAATCCAAGGAAATTTTTTCTATTTAGCCAAATCTTGCGGATACTTCTTTCTACAAACTAAAGCTTGAAGTATCAAACTTAAAAAAAATGTTCATAAAAATATATCTAATTTTGACTACAAAACTAATAAACACTTGAATGTGGATTTTTTCCCCTTCACATTACGTTAATGTAATTGGAACGAATCTTGTTTATCAGAGTTTGGTTTGTTTATATTCATGAAATTAAGCAAGATAAAGAATAACATGCGCATTTATTTACTACATTCACCATTGATTTATTTCTCTTTAAACAAGGGTTTATTGAATTTGGTCTAGTTTGAAGGTAATCCCTGAACATATTGCGTGAGCAACGTCCATCGAAATAATAATTTCATCATTTTTACAATCATAATCAACTCATTAAATCCCAATGAGTTTCTGATAAAATCTATGAATAACTGAAACATACAAATTTTACTAATTATATCGTCGAAAACAGGAAAAATTATATTTCATAATAAAATTTCGAACGTACAGAAATTACTAATATGTATAACAACTTTTAACTTAAAAAAACACCAAGTTTTCAATACCGGTTCGATTCTAATAAGTGACCCTATTTAAAATTTTCACGTAAGAAACGACGTGGGAAACTACATCAGAAACGTCGTTATAAACCATGTAGTTAGGTACGTAGGAACCGACGTGACGCCGGAAATTAGGATAGGAAACGACGTAATTTCCTCCGTGGTTTCCTACTTCTTTCTCTACGTAGTTTTCCTCGTACTTTTCTACATTATTTCCCACATTGTTTGCAAAAGCTTTTTTTTTACATTTATTAATCTAATATTTATGGTAAATAATATCTTAACAAAACATCAATTTTTCAAAAACGGTGCCATTTCATTAAATGACCCTGTTCAAAATTCTGAAATAACAAACGTCTCAAAAAGTTACATAAAAAAGACGTAGGAAACTACATAAGAAACGACATTAGAAACGATGTAGTCAGCTACATAAAAAAAGACGAAGGAAACTACATAGGAAACGCCGTTAGAAACGAAGTAGTTAGCTACGTAGGAACCGCCGTTACATCGGGAATCGGGGTAGGAAACGACGAGATTTCTGACGTAGTTTTCTATGTCCGAAATTAACCTTCCTAATTTTTAGAAGAGAGAAATCAGCAAGATAGATAGCACCTCCAGTTAGGAGAGAGATACTACCAGCCTGTTACGGGAAGTTCAAAGTGTGCAATATTTTTGGAAAATGATTTTATTGGTGTGCAAAATCTAATTTATAGAATATCGATTGCTTTTAGAAGTGAATTAAGTGCACACTTTTGAGCGTTCGCAACCTGATTGCATTCCAATAGCTAATGCAACTCAGCATTTCTGGTCATACGAGCTTGTCTCGAGACATACAGTAATTCCTAAATTAATTTTTCCAGTTATGTAAATACGTTCAATTAATTAAACTTTTAAAGATAAGAAGAGTTCACCCTTATGTTTTTCAGGTGCATTAATGTTTTATAAAGTAGATTAATTGATAGCGAGAGTGCATAGGCACTCGATTGCTATAAACTATAAAGGTATGAAATGAGAAAAGAGCGACGAATGAGTGTAAAGTGAGAGCGATGATATAAGGACTAGGGTGAGCAGAGAAAGAATAGAATAGGAAAAAGAATGAGCAATTGCAGACTCGCGACTATATCACCGCGATAGATTGTAAGAATAGAAAAGAAAAAAGAGAACGAAGGAGAGAGAGAGAGAGAGAGCACGTACACCCATGCACTGTTTGTCGCCACAGCTTTCTGCTGTTTGTCAATTCCTCCTTTCGTTCGCCTACGCACATGCCTAATATACTTACCTGCACCATAACAAAATGTCAAATTAAAAATAATAATAGTATATTACGTGCCTAGGCGCACAATGAGAATCGGCTTCGTCTCGGTTTTGTCTCGGCTTCGATCAGTCTTGCGAGTATTGTCGCGAGTCTCGTAATTTCCCGAATTGTGTGCATTGGCACGTATTCTATTTTACGTGACTTCGGTGCGGATACGAGTTTTTATGCGTACACTCGAATCTAATCTACGGATTTTCTCGTAAAATCACACAGTGCAAGCTCTGCAATGGCTTGAAAAGTGCTATGGGGACTCTGCTCCATCCAAAACAACCATTTGCCGATGCTATGCTGAGTTTAAACGTGGTCGTACAGACACTGAAGATGATGAACGCTCCGGCCGGCCAAATGAGGTAGTTAAACTGGAAACCATAAAAAGAGTCCACCAAATCATTTTCAAAAACCGTAAATTAAAATTCCGTGAGATAGCTGACACATTAAAGATATCATACGGCAGTGTGTACGCTATTTTGCATGAACATTTGTCTATGAGGAAGCTGTTGTCAAAGTTGCTCACGGTGGATCAAAAACGACAACGTGTCGTTGATTCCGAGCGGTGTCTGGAGTTGTTTCGCCTAAATAAACCGAATTTTTTGCGTCGGTATGTGACAATGGACGAAATCTGGATCCATCACTACACTCCGGAGTCAAAGCGGTCGTCAGCCGAGTGGACTGCAGTCGGTGAGAAGCGTCCATGGCGGCCAAAAACGCAAATGTGGGCCGGTAAGGTTATGGCCTCAGTATTTTGGGATGCTCATGGAGTTTTGTTCATCGACTACCTTGAAAAAGGTAAGACGATCAATAGCGAACGTTACACTGGCCAATTTATGCGTTTGAAGAACGAAATCAGTGAGAAACGGCTCCAAATAAAGAAGAAAAAAGTGCTCTTTCACCAAGACAATGCGCCGTGTCACAAGTCGCTCGCTACCATGGTAAAATTGAATGAATTGAGCTTCGAATTGCTTCCGCACCCACCATATTCACCGGATCTGTCCCCCAGCGACTACTACCTGCTTGTAGACCTCAAAAAAATGCTCCAAGGAAAGAGATTCTACTCCAACGAGGAACTCATCACCGAAACGAACGTTTATTTCGAGGCCAAAGATAAATCGTTCTACAAGAAAGGTATTGAAATGTTAGAGAAGCGCTGGACTGATTGTGTTGCTTTTGAAGGAGACTATGTTGATGAATAAAGTCGAGTTTTGCCAAAAAAATGTGTTTTTCCTAGTTAGTCCTGGGACTTATTGATCCACGTGTTACAAAACACAAGAATTTTAACGGGAAACGCGGCACCATTATACTCGAGACATTCAACAAATTTAAGCTGGCTTTTAACGCGTATAGGGAAAACTTATCAACAAAATAGGACACACAATCGGAAAGTGACAGTTCGAGAATCAGAAAATCGTGGGATCAGAGTAAACATAGGAGGAAGTGCACAAAGCAGAACAAATATTTTGGACGAATCACAAGACACTGCGAGACAGCAAACTCAACTCACAGCATCCAGGAACATCACTTTTGGTACCGTCCCCGCCAGGGAAGTAGTTAGGACAATACGAACTCTAACCGGACAAGACGATATTAATGTAGAGGATTTTATACGCTTAGTGGAAAAAGAGCAAGAAAACTGTTCTCAGCCTGACTTACTTCTGGACTTTATTTTAGCAGAAAAGATTACGCAAATTGCAGAAAGGGCAATCAGGTTGAAACATTTCGACTCTTTCGGATTCTGATTTTATCAATATTTCAATATTTTGAAACCGAATTTCTGCCTAATTCAGCCAGAAGTTTCGCTTTTTAAGTTCTAATTGAACTTTAAATTTGCAATTTTTAATTGCATCAATTTTCTAAATTTTTAAACAGCAATTTTTCCCGATTTTGGGTCAAAATTACTTTTGAGATTTACAAATGGGTCACACGAAGGGTGAAAATTTCGCGAAACGGAATTCTTAATTTAAAGAGCAAGAAAACCGAAAACAAACTCACGATTTTTAGTTTTTCCGAGTGAGCAAAGACAAAAGAGAGGAATCCTCGTAATCGTTGCCCGTGGTTCAGTAACTTCGTATCTATAATTCAAAAAAAAACTCAATTAATATTTGCTGCGTTTTGTGCCGTTGCGCCTTCGAAATCACGTTTTAATTTTGCGGTGATTCCCAGCTTCTGAAAATAATATTCTTTTTGACTTTTTGGATCTGGTAGGCCCTCTTTTGACCCAGCTCAATTACCCCATAAATTCCTTAAATACTCCATTCCATACCTCACCCTGAAGGCCAACTAAACCTGGACAAAAATCGATGAGCTCATGACTTTCTTCTTGAAGGCCATGCAAACGTCCGGACTCCACGTCGTCGCGTCCTTGGGCCCAACCCCTGCCACGGCGAATTTGGATGAAAAAGCGGGTATTAACGCATGGTCAATACCCAGGCGAAATAGGTTGACAGTTTTTATGAAGTCGAAAGACCCATCATCGGGGTCATAAACAACGCAGTGGTCGACGGTCATCTCTACGGCAACGTATCTCCTTCCAATCCAGTCGTCGTCGCTGACGTAAGCCACTGGGATGTGCCTGGAAATATCGGCGCCCTGAAGCCTCAGCCAGCCCGGTTTTGCAGCGTACACCTCCCGGAGTTCACCCATGAGGGAAAAGTATTGGCTCTGTTGATTTCGCAATCTAGACAAGAAGTCCGAAGGGCTGTATGCCGACAGAGGCAACACCTCGTAGCTGTGGCCCACGGCCAGGCCCTGGGGAGGTATTTGATCTTGCTCAGTTACGAGCTCCTCCTCATCCATCCAAATTTGCTCGGTCATGATGTGAAACAACCTATATTAACGAAAAAGAACGAATGAAGAAAAAAGTTAGGGCCACAAGGAGCAACCGCACACCATCGGAATCCGGCAACGAGACAACACCAGACAGAAAAGGAAATACAGAGCTGGAACGGCTGGGGCATCTCCAGTTCACCTCTACCTAGTGGACCCACAGGAGCATGCGCCATGCCAAATAAAGGACTCACAAAAAGGTTTAAATTTATGGATTTATTTGAAGTGAGGCTGATATCTCGTCCCAGTCTGGGCCACACATCCTTGCATATACGTTTCCGCCAATTCTTTCAAAAAGGGGATCCTCCCCAACTTGGCGCTTCATCACGGTTAGAAGCCACGCGCAGAAACTCTTCTTGACTTTGGAGGTTACCACCTCGCAGTCAGCGATCCTGGGCGCGGACCGTTCTTCTCTTAGGCTCTTGAGGCATGCCTCTGAGGGGTATTTGACGCCAACGCATTTTAAAACCCTTTCTTGGAGGTAGGTCCAAACCTGCCCGTTCGGACACTCACCTTCCGGGTGAGGGGATCTGGTAGTTTGCGGGGCAGCGTATAAATCCTTTCTTCGGCGATTGTGGTCCCGGAATGGTTTACCACCACGAAGTTGCGCAGGTGGGGGGCCAGGTGTCGATCGCGCAGCTGGATGCCGCAATCTCGCACCTCAAAGCTAGATGGGGCAGGATTTGACATGTCTACGTCTGCAAAAGAGAGGTCAAACGACCTGAATCAGGAGAGTGTGCGTGCGTCCACCGTTCCATGCACGGAGTCAAAGATTCAAAACATGCGGTAAAAAAAACAAAATATAGGATCACCTATATCATTTTGGCTATGGAGCGTGCAAAAATTGCGGGTCATCCAAGCTTATTTGCCAAGACGGAAATACTTAAAAAAAAACAGGTACTCACACGGGGTTTCTGGAGACACAAATTATAATTAAAGCACTCACAGCAACTTGCCATCACAAAATGAGCGCGTAAGAGACACGCCCAGAGCAACGCGAACCTCGGTTTGGAGGTTAAAAAGGGTCAACCAGTGTTTAGTTGTTAAAAAAAAACTTAAATTGAAAACAATTCCACGTAGGGTCATTGCCAAACAACGAGTATTGAAATTTGATTCAAGTGAGGTTTAAAGACTTGCGCTTATTTCTCTTTTTATTTTGTTGTGAATCTAATGACCTTTTGTTTTTATTTTCCTGCCAGACAGCTTAAACTGAATTCAATTTCAAAGTGGCCGATTCTTTTAATAACCTCAGATATGCACGTTTTGAAGCGTGACGAGCTTTGCTCATTAGTTTTATATCCTACTTTTCTAGGGTCATGTAATCTTTTAATTTCTTTAACATGCCTATTTGATTATCAATAACAATTAACTATTCCTAATATCTACGTATACATGTATATGGCCATAAATGACACAGTCATTTTTGGCTGACCTTAATCTTATTATTTTGTTTTTGTGATTTTCATAGTTTTTTCTTTTTCATTTAACAACTGCCTTAAGGTTCAAAATGGCCCTAGTTTATTGGCTAGTTTATAAAAAAAATATTAATTCAAATGTTCAGTATATCTTTTAAACCTAGTTCTTATTACTTTAATCTTTGACTAACTGCTAAATGCCTTAGGCTTATACATTTAATTATTTGCAATCGTAATCTATTCTTAAGCTATTTTTATAAAATGTAAATGACATAGTCATTTTTACACGACATTACTTAGTACGGCTTCTTCATTTTCTTCCAACTCGGCTTTTCTCTTATTATAAATTTTCAAATCTTGAGTGTGGAACATTCCTCTGTCCTCTTTGGATTCGGGGTTCCACAAAATGTAGGTTCCAGGTCGAACCTCATTTTTTGTTTCATATGGACCCACATAAATTTGCAGAAATTTTTTAAGAATCTTTAGTTTTGGGTCCGATTCATTGATGGCTTTCACTAAAACATGATCCCCTTCCTTTAATGAGGTTAAGCGTTGTGCTTCATTAAATTTCGAAGCTCTGTTTTTCCCTTTTCTAGAAATGTTGTCCTTGGCCATTTCCAATTTTCTCTCATAGCTAATATTCGGGCTATTTTGGGGAAAATTCAGCCAATTTTCCCAAGCTCGTGTTGGTTTTTTATTGAGGTGTAGTTCTATTGGAGTAAATTCGGTGGTTTCATGGTAGGTCTCATTCATGCAGCTTTCAATAATGTTGATCCAGCTCCACCATGATCCATGATTGTCTCCAATGAGAAATCTGAAAAATCTGGACAATTTCCTGTGGATTCTTTCGACAATATTACCTTGTGGATTTGGCGTTGGATGGGCCTGCTTGGTCGAAGGCATCAAGCAGTTTCATCAAATCTTCAAAAGTCTTAACATTTATAGTAATAATCGCCGTCCTCACATCATCATGAAAATTTCTGGATAATTTAGACACAATTTCGCTCTCGGAGTGTGGTGGGATTAAGTCTTTTGCATTATTAATCAGTTTTATAACATACTCAGCTTTAGATAAATTATTATAGGGAATGTATCTTCCAAATTGCAATTCTGAGCTAATCTGGAAGCACATATTCTCATTCCAAAATTTTTTTATGAACTTTTCTCTGAAAGTGTTAACATTTTCATCATTTTGAGAGACTAGTTCCCACCGTTCTCTCGCTATGTCTTCTAAACAGGTATAAATTATATAATTAAAATCATTAGTACTTATGTCTATAGCGCTTATGTAACGCTCAAAATCTTTCAAAAATCGCATCGGCCTTTCGCGCTTATGCCCTGAAAATTTAGGCATGGGATATTTATTTAAACATGGCGAGACTGCCAAAGGACTGCCTAGGTTTCTCTGTAATTTGTTTTTTAGAACAAACTGGTGGTCTTCCAGATGTTTAATTCTTTTTTCGTGTACCATTTTCTTAGCAATTAAATCTCCAGTTAAGCAGTGGAGTTCCTCGGAAGTCTCGCCTAGTGTATTTATTTTTGCCTCTACTTGCTTAATATTTTTTTCTAATTCTAAACTTTTATAATCACATTCGGCCCTTGGTATTTGTTCGAAGCTATCCATCCTATCAACAATTAAGCCGGTAAATTCGTTAAATTGTTTCGCAGTATGGCGCTTCAAATCGGATATCTTTTGAGAATTCTTTTTAACCGTATTTATAAACTTCCCCTGATTATTCGCTACACTTTTTATTTTGACGCCAATAGATTTGAGCTTGAGCAACATTTGGTCAAGCTCAGCAATATCTTCTTCGTCTGAATCAACAAATTCGTCGTCAGTTCCAAATTTTGGAAATTATGAGCATATGCTCCCGATAAGGTCATCATTTGCTTTTCCTCCCAGAATAAACATTCAAAACGTCCTGGCTCGTGGTTGACCCAATAGAAAATCAAAAAGGGCACGCCGTCGCAGCGAAGTGCCCTCAGGGCTCCGACGCTGCTCGACGCTAATTTTTTATCTGGGTTGAGAGCTTTCTCCGAGTCTCACTATTTGTCAGTCCACGGATAATCACGTCCCGGGTTGACCACACGCCAGGTTATTGTTATTTTCCAAACAGGGACAATAACACAACGCAAAGTTCCAAAAGAAAAAAAAACGATTTACCCAAAAAGGAATAAAAAACCAAATATCGTTAGATCCAAAAGTTCCCGACCGTTTCATATATCGAGATTTATATCGGAAAAACGAGAATGTTTTCGCGATTCTCACCATGTTTCTTTTATTTCAAAAAGTCGCGAATTGCATCCAGTGGAGGCGTTTGAAAACTTGTACGCGCTTAAGTGAGAAGGCATACCGTGTGCTGACTGGGAGCTTGTTCTTCCCCCACGCCGTCTCTCCCAGCACGCTACCAGTTAATCACGGGATCTATACTTTTGTGAAACATAAGCTAATTTATTATTATTTGTAATTTTTAATATTTATAATAATACTTGCTTATAATATTCAATACTTATTATATTCACTATGTAACAATAGTTATCTTTGTTTATCATATTTAATATTCATAGTATTTATGGTATGATGATAATTATATTAATTTATAATAATTATATTTATTTATTTCTGTGTTGAATTTATATTTGCACATCTCCAACCCTTGGTAACATCCATTTATTTATCCATTCGCTCATTTATTTACTCGTGCGTTTGTTCATTTATTTGTATATTTATTATCAATAATGAACCCCTTCCATGCATGTAAATAAATGAACCTGAAATGGATAATAAAAAAAATGTAAAAAAAATAGGAGCGTGGGCCGCCCACCCATCCAGCGACCATGCCTCAAGCTGCTTGACCTGAGTGATCGGTCGAGTGGGAGCAACCACAGGTTAGTGTGGCGCTCGCTGAGAATACGAACGAAAATGTCCGTGAAAACTAGACTGCCTCGTTCTTGCCACATTCACTTCCGGTTTGGAAGTAAATCATTAATTGTGAGCCGAAAACTTAATTGAACCTCGCAATTATTTCGTGCGAGTCTCGTGGGAACTTGCTTGTTCTCAAGGTAAGCCTAATTTCGTGGATTTTGACCCCGCTTCCTCGCAAAAGGCGGATACTTGAGGCTGGGCTGCCTCAAGGTACATAGACATCAAGAGTTTCTCAAAACTTTAGGATGCTTTGAGAAAGAATTTAAACCACACTGGATCAGTTGCAGCCCTTAGATTCAAACTAGAAAGCTGTAGACAAGGACACGCAGAAACAGTGCAAAATTTTAACGGATGTTTTAGACAAGCCGTAAACGAATTAAAATACGCAGTCCAATCAGAACATCAAAGAGCGCTTGGATGCTGTGAACGGTGACTCTTCTCCTTCGATGGCGACCGTCAAAAATTGGTTTAACGAGTTTCAACGTGGTGGCACGTCGGTTTTTGATGAGCCACGCTCAGATGCCATGAAAACGGCTACCACGGAGGATAACGTGACAAAAATCCACGATCTCGTATTGGCAGACCGCCGATTGAAGGTGCGCGAGATAGCTGAGACAGTAGGCATCTCAAAAGAGCGCGTGGGTCATATCCTGCATGAAATTTTGGTCATGAGAAAGCTGTTGGCACGATGGGTGCCGCGTTTGCTGAATCCGGACAACAAGCGTAACCGTGAGACCATTTCAGAGCAGTGTTTGACGCTGTTTAAGCGTAATCCGAAGGTTTGACCGTCTTTTGTAGGCTAAGTACTTATCGGACCACCCTCGTAAACACTCAAACGTACTAATGTATAGTTTTCTTGTCTATTCTGGGGCAGCAATTAACATCATACAAAAGGAATGACGTACCAAAGGAAGTCAGAGCATTTCCTATGAAAAAATATTTTGTTACACCACAATACTTAAATTTAGATAAAAAAAAAATTACCGCTTCACGATGATGGCGAATTCGTTAGTTGCAATACAGCTCAAATTAACCGAATAAATATTAATGAACCTGATCAAGAAGTATTTATTGAAAACGATGCGAATATACCAGATGGAATTTATTCCATAAAATCCAACCAGTTAACGGTGCCTCGTCATAATTATGATAGGAATCTCGCATTCATCAAGGTACCGAAATACGAACCCTTTCAAACGATAAAAGAAACCCACCGAATTGCTCTCATCCAGAAAAGAACAACTATTGCATACCGACTGGCAGATTTAAAAAATAAAACTAGGCTCCAACACATATAAGAGAAGCTTGGTGAACAATTATGGAAAGGAATTGCCTCTTAAAATGGCATCTTCAATTTGTAAGGAGATACACTGCCCTGCACTGAGCTCGTGGAACACGAGATCATACTTAAGTCAGTAAAATAGTCAATATTAAATTGTACAGGCCACCTGAGTGTCACGAAATCGAAATATCTACACAAATGGACAATTTACTAGAAAAGGAAGTGATCAGACGTTCCAAGTCGCCTTATAACTCTCCAATTTGGCTAGTTCCTAGAAAAGCAGATGCTTCAGGAAAGAAAAAGTGGCGAATCGTTGTAAACTTCAGAAAGGTTAACGAATATACAGATCAGTATGCATATCCACTACCAATGATAGATGATATTAGGATCACTTAGGTAAAGACAAATTTATCTCAGCTTTTTACCTAAGCTCCGGTTACTATCAAATAAAGGGTTTCCCAATAAGGGTGATATGTTTTGAAATTGAAAAAAAACACTGAATATTCATTCGGAATTGATCGAAATCTTTTTTATTATATTGGATATTCTATGCCATTTATGATTTAAACAATATATCAGCCAAATGTCCCCCGAGACTTGAGCCAAAAATGCGCCTCATCAGAAAAGATGATTTTTTGATGAAAATTGGGATCATTTTCAATTGATTCCAGAGCCCAATCCGCGAACTCCCGACGCAAACGATGGTCATTAGGCTTCAGTTCTTGGGCCAGAATCATCTTATAGGGCAGCAGGCCAAGATCCAATCGCAAAATACGCCAGGTAGTCATCCTGGACAGGCCCAATTCCTGAGATCGGCGTGGCACGGACAATTCACGGTTTTCCTCGATACTGGCCTGTACGGCGGCTATATTCTGTGTAGAACGTGCGGTACGCATACGATTTTTAGGCTTAGTATCCAATAGAGTAAATTCACTCTCCAACTTATCGATTATTCGACGAATTGAGAGCGCGGATGGAGCAGAATGACGACCATATTTTGCACGATATGCTTTTTGAACACCGACAAAACTTCTCGAATTTTGATAAAATAGTTGGACAATTTCCAAACGTTGTGGAAGCGTGAAACTACTCATGATTAAATGGCAAACCTTACTGATGACAACTGACAGCAGACGTCAAAAATTTCAGTTCAAATGAGCCCGATAGGGACATTCAAAATCATATCACCCCTATTGGGAAACCCTTTACATATGTCAGAGGAATCCAAGAAGTACACAGATTTTTCAACACCAGAAGGTCACTTCGAGTTCAATAGAATGCCCTTTGGACTGAAAAATACCCCAGCCACATTTCAATAAATGATGGATGGAGCCTTAAGGGGACTAGTAGGAAAAATACGTTTTGTCTATCTAGACGACATAGTTGTATTCGGATGCACTTCAGAGGAACATAATAAAAACGTCTTTGAACTGTTCGAAAGGCTTCGACAGACAGGGCTAAAACTTCAGCCTGATAAGTGCCAATATCTGCGCCCTGAATTAGAATATCCCGAGCATGTCATCACCAAAGATGAAATCAAGCCAAATCCAGCAAAATTAGATGCTGTCAAGGATTTCAAGCAACCCAGAAACGTAACGGAAACACAATCATTCCTAGGATTAGCTGGTTATTAGAGGAAATTTATACGCCATTTTCCAGTATAGCTAAACCTCTGACTGAATTAACAAAAAAGGATAGAGCATTCAAATGGAATCCTCATTGCGATGAAAGTTTCATACATTTAAAACAAAAACTTTGTGAAGCCCCGGTTTTGAGATATCCAGATTACTCAAAGGAGTTTTTATTAACAACCGATGTGGGCAATAAGGGTTTAGGAGCAATTCTGTCCCAGGAAGGCCACCCGTGCTGTCATATCTCAAGAATTTTGAATGAAGCGGAATGAATTATAGCACATCTTAAAAGAAACTTTTAGCCATGGTTTGGGCAGTAAAACGACTCAGACAGTATCTGTTAGGAAGAAAATTAAAAATTCAAACCGATCACCAAGGATTAACATGGTTAGACAATGTCAGAAATCCCCCATCTAGATTACTAAGATGGAGATTGCGACTCGAAGAATATGAATATGAAGTCCAGTATGTGAAAGGGAAAGAAAACAAGGCAGCCGACTGCTTATCGCGATTATTCGCAGTAATCGATCCTTCAGGAGATGAAACTCAAGTGAGCGATTAAGAAACGATTTACCCAGCAGCGAAATCATTGGAGAATACAAAAAGATGGACTCACATGCAAAATTTAATTCTCGCCAGGGAGGCAGAATGGCTGCAGACGATCTCATTCACGACGAGGAAGACATACCAGATGATCAAGAAAGGCTCTATCGAGACTATCTTGATTGGCAAAAAGATAAAACTGTCACCAGGAAAGTAAAAAAACCAAATGCTTATGGAAAACTCTGGAAAATAATCACAAAATCTGAACTTGGAGAGTATCAAGAAGGATCATGGTTGAAATTACTCAGCCTCCAAGTGCGAGGTTTCCTTTGTAAAAAACTAATAATAGTAAGACTTCAATTTCCTGATCCAATGATGACACCCTTAGAAAAAATCAAAATACAAAAGATAATAGGGTTTGTATGTCACCAGTACCCAGCATTGAGTTTTCACACTTGCTATACGGCCACGAGAGAATTAACAAACGACGAAAAAGAATAAGTGATAAGAGAAGCATACGGTTGTATTATGGAACAAGATTATGGTGTAAACAAAACTATAGAAAGAGCTAGAACAATCGGCGAATGAAGAAATATGGAAGAAGGAATTATTTACTTCGTAAAAAGATGTCCGGTCTGTCAACTGCAAAAAACAACTAGAATTAAAAATCTAAGCGAAGCTGTTATCCCCGATACACCAGTTGACCCCAATGATAAAATATCAATGGATATTTTCAGATCATTGCCAACCACTCGGACAGGGAATAACTACATATTATCGATTTAAGATCAGCTTAAAAAATATCTTATTTTGATCCCACTTAAAGAAGCTGAGGCAGAAAGCATCATCGAAGGACTTTTTGACCTTTATATCTACATCTTTGCGGCTCCAAAACATATACTCACTGATCATGGAGCTAATTTCGTCTCAGAACTTTTTAAAAATTTTGAAACATTGTTTAGAATTCGGCATATAAAAACTTCCACTTAACATCCAGAATCAAAGGGGAGCCTAGAAAGATCTCACTCGATTCCAAGAGATTTAATAAGAACATGTATGGAAGATAGCAAAATTGAGTGGGATAATACGTTAAAAATCGTGAGCATACAATGAAGCATGAAGGTATTGGGCACTCTCCATTCCAACTTACGTTTGGAAAAGAACCAAATATTCCTCAGATGCTGAATACAACACTTTCAATTAAGTACTCGGATCTTACACAGCCATGGCAAAATAGGCATGCAAAATACTTCAATAAAGCCAGGGAAAAAATAAGTTTGCAAAAAGAAAAATACAAGAAACAACAACACGCAAAAATTATAAAACCACAAGAAACTTACGTATCAGGAGATTTAGTTGAATTTATAAATCAAGCACCTTCCAATAAACTTTCCCCTAGTTGGAGAGGACCTGCGACTATCTTAGAAGAAATAGGAAATAATAATTACAAAATTATTTTTGATAATAAAACTCAGAGCGTCCATGCTAACTAATTAATGACTTATTATATATAATTTCAGATGATTCTCATATTGATTCTTCTTTCATGCTATGTAGGGAAAAGCCAAGGAAATTATACTATAAAAAAAACATCAATGGTAGCATCGTTTTAGAAGAGGAAGGAAAAGTTCATCATTACCACGAAAAATGGAAGCTAGTCATTTCAATAAACACAACGAATACACAACCACGATTTAATCTTATAGCCAACACTCTTCAACTTGCAATAAAAGCCTGTGATTCTCAGTGTGCGGAAGATTATGAGATCAAAACAATAGGCGAACGGTACGAACGACTTCGTCAAAAGGACGAATTACTCCAACATGTTATGGGCACTCGACGAAGTAACATAGAAGAGGACCTCGAGACAATCAGTAAGGAATTTGATCAACTGTATTTAGACAATAGAAATTTGGCTATGGTAATGCAAAATCATACCAAGATTCAGAAATTAGTGCTGGACTCTTCTTCGACCGATTACAAAAAATTAGAAGGAAAATTACAAGCCGAATCCGCAATTGCACATGTTATTAGAAGTAGCCTAAATAACACCAGGAATTTGTTTGTAATCTCTAAATTGATTTCATGTGAAATTTTGATCAAAGAACTACACCATGACATCGAAACAGCATTAGCTGCTATAAATAATAGCGAACATGGAAAAATCCATCCCCAGATCCTCACACCTAAAATCTTAATGGATACCATTAAAGAATTTGAAGCTGTCCATCGAACCCGTTATCACTTTGACACTAGTTCAGAAAGCTATCAACACATCATTGACCTTAGCGAAGTTAACCCTTTCAGGGGCACATTTTTCTGGTGCATCTACGCCAGATACGATAGTGACTACAAGGGTTTTCGGGGTTTCTCATTACGAATCTGAAGTCAGATTTTCAAAATTCAAAATGGCGGATCCAATATGGCGGTCAACATTTTCAAAAAAGGGTAAATTGATGCTAAATTTTGGTTATAAGGGTTTTTGGGATCGCTGATTACGAATCTGAATTCAGATTTTCAAAATTCGAAATGGCGGATCCAATATGGCGGTCAACATTTTCAAAAAAAGGCAATTTAATGCTAAATTTCGGTTATAAGGGTTTTTGGGATCGCTGATTACAAATCTGAAGTCAGATTTTCAAAATTCAAAATGGCGGATCCGAAATGTCGGTCAAAATTTTCAAAAAAGGGCAAATTGATGCTAAATTTTGGATATAAGGGTTTTTTCAATTGCCTGCGATCTGGTGATCCCGGAAGAAAGGAATGTGATTTAGAAATTTGTTCATAAAAAAATTAATAATGAAAGTACGCAATGATAATGGTACTGTTTCAATGACTTATGTTAGGTCTGTCGTTTGCGAGCGTATCACTACATTTCGCCGAAATAACACTCTTTACTACGATTCACCTAGCAGTCACGGTAAAAAATGATTATGAAATTTTGCTATGGAAAATGATGAAAACTAAATGATGAAGAAAAGAATTGTATAACTTTTATCCTCTGTTGTGGGGTCAGAGTAATAACGCGTGTGACATGCACATTGACCATTCAGTGTAAAGAAAGTTACTAGGCCCTCAATGATGACATAAGATCTTAGAGTTATAAAGTTGAATAAATATTTTCATGAAATCATAAATAATTTGCCCGTAAACAATGTTAAATAAATAAGTAAATTACGAAATATGAAAAAAATTCATTATTCGAAATATTTGAAATATTTTTTTGAAAAAACTAGCGTACGAAAAAATCCGAAAAAAATATATATCATAAAACTAAGTGTGTAGAATACATCAAAAAAATCATTAGAGGCTCACCTTTGCAGGTTACGGAAAAACCGATTTTTTCTGAAAAAAAACGTGTTTTTCCGTGTTACTTTTTTATAGCAAACAAATATATAAATAAAATAGTGAAATTTTTCACAAGATTATAATAACTCAGACTTCTAAGAGTCTAATAAGTATATAGTTGTATAGATAAAGTGCCAAAATCTATCAGAAATATAAAAAAAAAACTAAGACAAAAAAGGTGGTACATAATCGTCCCACTGCCCCTGAAAGGGTTAATGTAGCCTTAATTAGGGAAACTTTAACTAACATTACTTCAATACCTCTACTGGAAAAAGAAGAATACATAATTACCCACGTAATTCCTATTCCACAAAGAATTCAAAACACTCACATGTCCCTGATGCCTGAATACGAGTACTTGTTTACGAGTAAAACTGCATATGTACCAACGGATCGAGAGACACGGAATAAATGCAAATCTTTAGCGGAATGAAAAATTTGCAGCCGGAATCAACCTAACTATAGGCTAACAGACACGAACAACTGCGACGCTAGCATAATAAAAAGACATCAAGACTCAGCGACTTGCAATTTATCGCCCTTTAGACAAAATAGCTAATGTTACATACCAACCAAGGATGTTTACATACTGTAGCGTAAAAACGAGTTTACGCGCCGGAGGCACATAAAAACTTTTAATAACCTTACCTCGACAACTAGATCTTAATGTATTGAAGCAAATGAGGCTAAATCTAGTTGATACGGAGAATATGCTTGGGAAAATAGCTTCTCATCACAGAGTGCAAACTTGGAAAGAGAAAGCCACCGAATGGTTGCAGTACATAGGTTACGTTAGCATAGGGTTATCGGTTTCTTTACCTTGTATAAATGCGGAGCCTTGGATATTATAAAAAAATGAACACCTAAGAATTTATGTCTCATCTGCGTTAAAACTCAAGTGCAAGCTAATCCTACCGTATACTATGCAGCCGCCCCGACTAAAATACAATAGTGGGGGAAACTATGCCGAGAAAAAACAAAAGGGTTAAATTTTAGAGAGCTAAAAACTGTCTAAACGGGGGAGTGTAAAGAATGTAAAGAAATCCGACACACTTTCTAGAGTTTGTTGCCCTGTTCTACTTCCCCCCTCACTCTCTAGCTAGAAAGCGATGTATGTTGTTTAGGGCGTAAGGCCCTTTTCGTCAATCTTTTTTTCTACGAATTCAAAACATCAAATTTTGCCTAAAAACATTAAATATTTTGTGCCTCTTGAGTGGTCGATATATCGACCACCCCCGCAGCTAAAAGGTTAAATGACCCTATTCAAAATTCTGACATAAAAAACGACGTAAAAAGTTACATAAAAAAGACGTAGAAAACTACATAAGAAAAGACGTTAGAAACGATGTAGTTAGCTACGTAGGAACCGACAGTACATCGGAAATCGGGATAGGAAACGAAGTGATTTCTGACGTCGTTTCCTACGTATGTTTCTACATAGTTATCTATGTCCGAAATTTACATTCCTAATTTTTAGAACAGAGGAATCAGTAAGATAGATACCATCTGCAGTAAGAAGAGAAATAACACCATCCTATTACGATTATTGACATTTTCAATGAGAAATTGTGAAACATTTTCTGGCGTAATTTTTACATTTTCCTTACATTTTATCAACTGTATACACAAAACATCAAGTGTTTGCTTTGCGGTTATCGTATTGTACTTCGAATATAAACCGGGTTTCTATTTATTTTTATACTTGTACTTATATTACGATTTCATTTTTAATTTATTGAAATATATCATATATGAAATATATCAGAAATACAGAAAAATAAATTTTTCGCCCATTCTTCAAATAATTAGGAAGACCCACTGTCTCTATCAACTTAGTCATGTAAAGTCTTTCCTAAATAAAAGAAACTGGTCATCAAGCAACTTTCATTCTTTTTTTTACTCAATCCAAGTTACTTTTTTCTATTTCGTTAAATTCTGCGAGACCTACTTTTGACAAACTAAAGCCTATAATATCAAACTTGAAAATTTCCTTTCATCAAAATAAATCCAATTTTGTTTATAAATGTAATGTGCACTAGAATACAAGTGTTTCATCATGGCAAAGTGCAAAATTCACTGATTTAAAAAACTTAAATTTTTTTACTAACACCAAGATGGTCTACAATTTAGAGGTTCATTTGTTTTCCTCCATATCACGTTAACGTAGTTAGAACGCATCTCATTCATCAGAGTTAATTCATCCATACTCATAAAAGCAGGCAAGATAATTAAGAACAAGCGTATTTCTTTTTTATATTCACGATCGGTTTATTTTTCTTTGGACAAGGCCTTATTGAATTTGAGTTCCTAAGTCTTTCTCTACGTAGTTTTCCACGTACTTTCCTACATTGTGCGCAAAACCTCTTTTTTACATTTATTAATCTAATATTTATGGAAAATAATTCTTGTTATTATTTGAAATGAAAGGATATTATTATATTTTGATAGTATATTATGTGCCTAGGCGCATAATGAGGGCTATTACGCGACTAGCGACAATTCTCACAGGAGATCGAAGCCGAGATAAAGTCGAGACGGAGCCGAAGCGCAATCAGTCCTGCGAGCATTTTAAGCGAGTCTCGTAATTACCCGAATTGTGCGAATCGGCACATATTCTATTTTAAGTGCCACCGACGCGCACTCGTTTTTTCGCTACAGTTAACAGTAGCGCAATGTAGTATATTACGCTACCGAGGAATGAAATGTAAAAATTGAACTGCGCATGCGCCCATAGCCATGAAACGAAGCACAATCTTCTTCTTATTCTTCTTCGTACAGCGTTAGCATCTTACTGGCAAAGCCTTGTACATTTGAACTGCGCATGCGTCTACTAAAATCCATCACTACTACACAAGATCGATAAAATCAAAATGGCCGGGACTAGTCGTGACCAGCCCTGTCCGACGAAGGCCTTCTTCAATGTTAAAAAAGTCGTCTCTTAGTGATGACAGGTTGAACTAATCCGCTAGCGGCGCCACCTCCGTCCTCTCATATGAAAGTATTGTTTTCTATGGAGAAAATTGATAAAAAATTAAAGTTTTATGATTTTTGAAGAACTAAGATTATCAATTTTATTGAAATAACATTTTTAAATACTAATCAGAACTTGAAACATAAAATAGTTATAACACTCTAGAAAATTAATCGCAAAAATACAAGAAATAAATTGTCTTAAATATAGGATCCTTATATCACGAATAATTAGAGTAAAATTATTTCTTTACCAATATCGATAATAATGGAAATATTAGCAATATTTGATCTAATATAGTTGCTCTAATAAAGTATAAGTATTAATTAATGGATTGAATTAATATATATAATTAATTTAA
Organism: Diplolepis rosae; assembly: GCA_030998225.1. Taxonomy (NCBI): domain Eukaryota; kingdom Metazoa; phylum Arthropoda; class Insecta; order Hymenoptera; family Diplolepididae; genus Diplolepis; species Diplolepis rosae. The sequence continues at coordinate 4,459,199 of JAPYXD010000082.1, forward strand.
GCAATCAATTATTAATGATCTAATAAAAAATTAAATTAATAAATTAATCGAAAAAATAAAAATGGTCTATTATTATATTATTATGAAACATTAATCATATTCAAATTATTTTAATGAACTAATATGAAACATTATTGAACGTAAAATTGAGAAATAATTAAAACATTTAGTCAGTTGAAATCCATAAGGAATCTTCCACTGGAATAATTGCGCCATAGAGAGAAAAAGTCGACCAATAAATTTTTGCTGTAGTTTTGAAAACGACGTTAGGAAACTACGTGAGAAATTACGTCATTTGCTATGGTTTCTTACGTTGTTTCTCGTGTATTTTCCCACGTAGTTTTTAATTTAATTTCGCATGTCACTTATGTCATACCTGTAATGACTAGAAGTGGATAGATTAAGGCAAATGTGTGACGTTTTATGAATAGTGGAAAATTTTTTTCAAATAATGACAACCATTTCAGTCCTAGAGATAAAATGTAGTAATTTCAGCAAATATTGGAACTATTTTTCGTTTATATAACGACAGCCCAGTTTCTTGAATCACACCTATATTTGTGATACAACTGCGAACATGTATTTTGTCAACGTTGAAAACATGAAGATTCCTATAACTATCTTCATCTGTATTTCTATATCTTCAGCTGAGTCTACTGGTAAATATAAAAAATTAATATCCTATTTCAACATTTACACACATTCGAAACAATTAAATAATAGTCTGGTCAAAACAACGAATAATCTGCTTCGGGCACTTTTGGCGATATTTGTGTCGAATAATGTTTGCTAAAAGGTCAGTTAAGGTCAGTGTACAAAAGTATTGGGCCACATAATTTTTTCTCATACTTGTTGTTACTGGTATTTCAATTTTGAGAAAGATATAAGTGGCCTTCCCGGTGTTGTATAGATGTTTATTGATCAATCGTCGACGCTCCGACCAAAGCCTTGGTTCTTATCAAGACACGTGGATAAATTCCTAATCATTACTTCCTCACATCAAACAAGCTTGAAACCAGTAGATGTAATTGTACTTTTTGTGTTTATAGCGTTTGAAATTCCATGTTAAAAATGAAGTTTTTTATGTAAAATTTTTGTTAAATCAATAAAATTGTCAGTAGCATAAAATTTTCCTTGAGATATTCGTTAAGTTTAAAAACCATAAAATTTCTTATCAGTTCAATTTGAGCTTAAAATGAGCAAATTGGGACAAGCAATTCTTTCGAGGAATAGTTCACATTTTCTAAATTATTTTTTATTTATTTTTGAATTTCACGTTATGTTTTTGGCTATAATAGTGTTACGTCACAACTACGTGAATACTTACTTTGATCGAAGGTTCCTCGTTTTAAGGTAGTTGATACACAAAAATTAGACCTCGGGCAAAAATAGATCACTTTGCTTTCAAGAATAGCAATATTATTATTGAAGGGCTATTTTGGAAGAGAAAAGATTAATTTCCATGAAAAAAATTTGAAATACAGAAATATAATTTTATTAATAAATTTTATTTTTGCCCCAACTTTTTTTCTTATTGCTTCTTACCAAATTTTAAAAAATTATGCGATTTTAATAAATTACATATCACTTTTTCGGGAAAAAGAGTCCCTACAACATAACCATTTCCAATTTTCTATAAGGAATAAATTATTATCAAATTCAGCAATTTGTTTATAAAAATTTCGTTTTGGAAAATGTTTTTCTAGTGCTTTCAGCCGTAAAAAAATTTATTTTTAAAAATCAGAAACAGTGAAGTTGTGGTAAATCTTTTCTCTGAAAAAATGATTCATGATTTATTAGAATCGCATAGTCTTTTAAAATTTGGTAAGAAGCGATAAGAAAAAAAGTTGGGTCAAAAATAAAATTTATTAATAAAATATTTTTCTGTGTTTCAAATTCTTTTCATGTAAAATAATCTTTTCTCTTTCAAAATAGCCCTTCAATGGTAATATTGCTATTCTTGAAAGCAAAATAATCTATTTTTTCCTGAGGTCTAATTTTCGTGGATGAAAACTACCTTAAGTTAGGATCAAGTGATCCTCGTTTAGGGATGAGGACAAGTCAGTAAAGAACACAATTATTAGTAAAGTAAGACTAATTGAATTTATTTGAATAATAAGGTTAATCATTATTATAAAATTATGAAATTAGTTACAAGAATTTAAATATCAAATCAATGTATATAAATATGGCAAAGGCAATTGGTAAAAATAGATACGAGAGAGAAAAAGAAAAAGAGAGGTTCGGTATCTTATGAGTTCTTTAAGTTCCCTTAAGAAATCCTCACAGGTATGACTGCGATGGAGTGAATATCCCACAAGTGTAACAAGGACACAACATCTATTCTTCTTGACACTGAGTTTAAAATCCTTTCAATGATAGTAAAATGGACCACGGTGAATTTATGGCTTGGTTAACTGCAATAAACGGGTACATCACGCTGTGAATGCTCACAAGACTGTTTTATTTTTTATTTTTTTTTTGGTGAGGAGGAAAAATGGCGTAATCTTTTATAGACGTTGTACAAGACTCTCCTACAACGGGCCAAGGCATACCTGTTAAAACCAAAAACCCCCTCTCTCGAACCAATTGAAACATTTCTACCTTTTTAATTTTTAATTTGAGCAATATTTGACTCGAAAATTAATTTTGGCCCGTTTTGGGCCAAAATTGATTATCTACAAAAAGGTGATATTTCGGGTGGCACGAAGGAGGAAAATTTCGCGAGTTTTGATTCTTCATTTAGCAAGTGAGAACGCCAAAGAAACTCACGTTTTTAATATTTTTAAAAAGCGATAGTCAATTCCACGAATCCTCGTTTTTATCGTTCGTCACTCGCAGTTTTTCGTATCTGAAATCCATAAAACAAAAAAACTTTAATTGGCTATCCCTTTAAGGGGGGAGATACCTCTAGAACCCTTTAAAAAAGCAGTTTTTTTCAATTCTATTCTGGGAGCATGAAAACGAAGCAAGTCTGGATTTTTTGCATATATTAGAAGGATTATTTATCTTTAAAAAAACAATTTTTTCATGATAGAAAAATACAAAATGGCGGAAATATGACGGATCCCGTCGATAGCGTCGCTGCTAACATTTTTTGCAGCCGTCAACTTCCTGGCTAGGTTTTTCATCTGAAACGATAAAAGAAATTTTGTTATAAATCGGGAAGCTTTTATCGAGTGCATAGCAGGGGGGTTTTGAGAATTTCAAAAAATTGGGTATATTTTCATGCGTTTCGTGAAAAAGTGCCATTTTTACTCGTGTTTTTTGACATGAAAATAGTTAAACAACTGTAGAAATACTATTTTTCTCGAAAAAGCGCCCTACCACGCACTTGAATATAGAATTATCTATAAAATACCGTTTCATTCAAGTAAATCGGTTGAATAGTTTGCTCGCAATCTTGACGGCCGGATAAAAAAAGTTAGTTTCGAGAAAACGAGCCTCAAAGTTTTTGTACATGAAAAAATATGTTCCATTCAGCTTACGGGTCATGAATGTTGGTGGATTATATTTTTGAATGGTTTTTCAATCGATTTGAGCAAAAAAAAATTTTTGATTTTTTGAAAGTTCTAGAGGTACACTACCGTCGGAAATTGTACGCACGGTGCTTGTCACCGCTATTAAAAATCACTGCTGACTTTGAACCAGGCTGCTCAGAACAGAAACGGCATACACAATCTAGAGTTCCGTGTCGGTGTGTATCTTCTACTTCACTTCGGTTTCACGTTAATAAAATATCAATTCTCAATTTGACAATAAGCTTTCCAACTGTATTTTTGAAAATACCCTATCTCTTTTTTTCACCAAGATATCGTGGTTCAAAATCAGCAGTGATTTTTAATAGCGATGATAAGCACCGTGCGCACAATTCCCGACGGTAGTGTATCTCCCCCCTTAATTGCACACAGCTGCACGTTTAAAATACGTTCTAATTTAGGGGTTTTTCCTTACACCTGTAAATAAAAATTTGTTTAACCAAGAGGCTTCTAGTGTCGCCTAAGCGATGTTATTATACTCGTATTACTGTTCCTCCCTGCGGTTATTCAGCAAACTTCCAAAGATTTTATAAATTGAAACCCGGACATCAGATAGCCAGGTACATTTGTGACAAAACAACCTAGTCCTGGCATGGCTTATCATATGCCCTTCCTCCCCGAATTAAAAACAATCACGTTGAACTTCGTGACGCTTGGTGTGGCTTCCCTCTATGGATGGGTTGTAAGCAATAGAAAAAATTCTCCAGGGGAAGTTCCCCGAGGGGATTAGACACCTGTTAAACAACTCTTTTGGAGCCAGGTCCCCAGAGGGAGCTCCCCATGGGGATTCGACCATCTTGGACTGCTCCAAAATTTAACCAATTTAATTTTATTTATGGAGCACTACGTTCGAGGCGTCTCCCTAGATAGGAGCTCACCCTGTTGATAGTGCGAGGTGAGCCATCCAAGCCTTTTGGATTTCAAAAAGGAAACCCTCCGAGTTTATTTTATTATTTTAAATCATACGCCCCTTCTTTTTGAATTGCGGATTTATTCCGTAGAAAAAAGCAAAGCCTCTTAGTTCCTATCTAAAGGGGGACGGGAAGCATCAGCGATTGAATTCTCAAAAGGTCAGGTGCGGTGATGCTATAATGGACGTCACCTGGCTCCAAGCTTCGATCTAATTGTCTGTCAAAGTCGCGCAGAGCGATAAATCCTCACCTTTTGCTGGTGCGGCACCGGACTGATTTTCGAGGATCTGAAATCAAGCACATCACCTCGGATTTTCACCTCTTTGATAAATTCTCACTTTAATAAATATGCACGCGCCTCAATTAGCGACCGCGATCAAATTTAATGCGATCAATAAATTTCAAAATCTATACACGATGTTTTCCCCGCTTAGAGACTGTTTTAGAGATGGAAATTGATGTCAAAAGAAAGATAACGTTTTTGCGATTATGATGATGTATTTTATATTCCAAACGGTCACCTATTACGTCCGGTGGAGGCGTTTTAAAATTCGTATGTGCTGGAAAGTGAAGACATACCGCGCGTTAAGAAGGATAACGTTTCTCCTCTATGCCATTTCTCCTGGCACGGGTGACGGTGTATGAAAGGCATGGATGGTCTAACAGGGGGAGTGCGTCAATCTTCCCTGAGCTTTCTGCACGAAACTTGCAGTACCGAAAGTTCGATATGAATAAGTAATAATGCCGGAGCGACAGGACACACTGCCTCAGTTATTTCAAGAAATTGAGTTTTGAAAATTGAGGTTTTCGCAGGCGCCCAGTGAGTAAAGGCCGGTGAGTCCTTCAGTACAGTGAAGCGATGGCGTAGTGGTGATGGCTAACGATTGGCATGCTCGCGATGCGGGTTCAATTCCTTTTGCCGGTGATTTTTTTTTTAAATTTTTACACATTGTTAATTATTTACAATGTAATTAGTATAAATTTTGATTATTTGTAATGAATTTAATTCAAATAACAAATACTAAAAATTATAAATAATAATTAATGCTGTCAAAATATTTTACATTTTATTTATGCAATAATAAACATTCATTTACATATGAGGCAAAATTCACGCTGATACTCAATTAACTATAACTTCTACAAAATTTAACTAAATTAATTGTTTTATGAAGGTCTTGAAAACGTTTTTTCATCAGCTTTGCGCTGAAAGCAATGTTTTTAGATTAAAAAAATTATTTGAAATTCATTTTTTCATTTTAAACATATTTTTGAGTTTTTCTCCAAGTGCGCCCGTTTATTTTCTTTCCAAAATTATGTTTAAAAACAAGCTAGACTTTTTCCCTTTAAAATGAGCCATGCTCGAAAGTGGGGCGAAAGAAATTGGTGAAGATATAAAGGGTTTCCCAATAGGGGTGATATGATTTTGAATGTCCCTATCGGGCTCATTTGAAGTGAAATTTTTGACGTCTGCTGTCAGTTGTCATCAGTAAGGTTTGTCATTTAATCATGAGTAGTTTCACGCTTCCGCAACGTTTGGAACTTGTCCAATTATTTTATCAAAATTCGAGAAGTTTTGTCGGTGTTCAAAAAGCATATCGTGCAAAATATGGTCGTCATTCTGCTCCATCCGCGCTCTCAATTCGTCGAATAATCGATAAGTTGGAGAGTGAATTTACTCTATTGGATACTAAGCCTAAAAATCGTATGCGTACCGCACGTTCTACACAGAATATAGCCGCCGGACAGGCCAGTATCGAGGAAAACCGTGAATTGTCCGTGCCACGCCGATCTCAGGAATTGGGCCTGTCCAGGATGACTACCTGGCGTATTTTGCGATTGGATCTTGCCTGCATCCCTATAAGATGATTCTGGCCCAAGAACTGAAGCCTAATGACCATCGTTTGCGTCGGGAGTTCGCGGATTGGGCTCTGGAATCAATTGAAAATGATCCCAATTTTCATCAAAAAATCATCTTTTCTGATGAGGCGCATTTTTGGCTCAAGTCTCGGGGGACATTTGGCCGATATATTGTTTAAATCATAAATGGCATAGAATATCCAATATAATAAAAAAGATTTCGATCAATTCCGAATGAATATTCAGTGTTTTTTTTCAATTTCAAAACATATCACCCTTATTGGGAAACCCTTTATAACACTTCTTGCGCGCGGTTTCTGCGTCGCAGTGCAGCTAGGCGCCACGATCACGACGTAGCGTCCATTGGGAACTTATTTAATTGTACTTTGTATAATTTGTTCGTAAAACTGTTATTTTTGGCTGGTACGAAATTAAAAATAGAAATTAATTTGTAATTCGGGGTGATTTTTTAGTGTGAGCCCTCGCCTCTCACATCGAAAATTGAATCAAATAATTTGCTTATTACAGTGTATGTGCATTCTTTTTTTTTCTTTGCCTCACAGTTTTTTCCGGGAAAAGATCACATTCTAATGATGACGAATATTTTCTCAACATGAGAGTTAATTCAGCAGAGGGAACGAAAGAGTGATATTTTTGTGTACCAGGCACTGTGTTTGTTGATGTAAATCTACTCTTAAATTCTTGAGTTGTGATGGTGTGATTTTCTTTGGGACTAAAGAATACTAAAGTTTCAACTAAATTTTTCTTTGCCCATTGATACAAGGCATCAGCAGTCAAAATCGGGTCTTTGGATGACGCTTGTAGGCTAGTACGCGCTGCGAGTATTTTTAAATTTCCCCCAATACCATCACAAGGGCCTTTTCATTGCGCCGTTGCATGGAAATGCCACTAGGCTGGAATACCAAAATCCATTTCATGGTGGAGCAAATTGATGAAGTTATATTTCACTTTGAAGTGCTGTGCGGCTTCATCTGTAAAAGAAATCATTTTTCTGGGTTGAAAATTCTCTTTCAAATAGTGAGTAATAAATTTTTCAAATTCTCTCTAAAGTCTTAAAAACGATGTATCGACGTAAAAGTGGATTTTACTTGTCAAATGAATAATAAAAATTGTTATCCGTGAAATAATTTATAACGATAATAATCATTTGGTTAAAAAATGCAGTTTGTAGTCGATTATTTATAGTCGACTACAAACCGTACATCCTGAATTTGAAGCATGGGCGCTCACGAGGCAGAAGCCGCGCGCAAGGAGTCTTATATATCTCCACCAATTTCTTTCGCCTCACTTTCGACCATAGCTCATTTTAAAGGGAAAAACTCAAGCTTTTTTTCAAACAAAATTTTGGAAAGAAAATTAGCGGCCGCACTTGGAAAAAAACTCAAAAATATGTTTAAAATCAAAAATTGAATCTCAAATAATATTTTTAATCTAAAAACATTGCCTTCAGCGTAAAGCTGATGAAAAAAAGTTCCTAAGATCTCCATAAAAAAATCAATTTGGATAAATTTTGTAGAATTTATGGTTCATTGAGTATCAGCGTGCGCGGTAAAAGGTTGAAAATTCGTGCCCCTGTATACTGACAACCTGTCGTACTAGAGACGTTCGCTTAGCGGAATTAAAAGAGGTTTACTAGGACAATAGCTTCACGGACTTTCAAGGAAATCGGAAACAAAAAGTTTTTAGGCGGGTACACTTGACGAATTTTGCCCCATATTTAGGAAATATTACTTTGAAGAATATTCTATCGGGCATATAAAAGGGATTTGAGGTTTAATTGTTTTGACCTAATAATCATTTATTGTACTTGTAAAAAAAAAGATTTGAATAAATTGACGCATTCGTACACTGCGCAGTATTCAATTACAGCGACTAGGTAAACAGCTCCCAAAAATTTTCCTCTTATGCAAGAGTCCACCAACAAGTTCGGCCATCTTGTTTCTAAAAATGTCGAAGCTTTAGAAAACAAGTTTCAAAATGTTGTTGTAACGTGCTCAAAATCGGGTAAATTAACAAGAGAATTATATAAACAATTTCTGAAAGAAATAATTCAATATTATGTTAAAGCGACCCCTTTTGCATTCATTATTGACTCTTGGGGTGGTCAAACGGATGCGCCCATGCATGACGAGTTGTTTGAAGACAGTTATGGCGAAGCTACTTGTACCTTAAAAATTATTCCCCCCAAGTGCACACCTTTGTGTCAACCATGCGATGTATATTTTGATGGGCAGGTTAGAAACTTTCTTAAAAAACGTCAAAATGCACCTGCTTGGTTGAAAGAGCAAAGAGAAATTGCAAGCAGGGAAGATGCAATTCGATTTCATTCTTTGCTACTTCATCAATTCAGCGCACCTGCTTTTCAACCAATGCTGAAATACGCATGGTTCGCGTCGAAATTGGTTAAAGGAAAGCCAATATTTTTAAATTTGAACGAACTTTGCTTTGCACTTGCTTTGTGCATGTAGCAATGTAGCGTTTATAAAATGTTCCTGGTATCGAGAAAATGTATGTTTTACTTGCTTTTATGATAAGTATCACCTTCATGGGTATAAAGGAAGTGATAGAGAAAACTTGTAAAAATCTTTTTACGAAATTGATATTATACAATTATTCAAAGAACTAACAATAAATGTTTATTAGGTCATAACAATGAAGCCTCTAATTCCTTTTATATGCCTGATAGAATATTCTTTAAAGTAATATTTCCAAGCTCCGGGCATCCGCCTCGGTCAAACGGACCACTGCAGTCTGCACCCCGCCAAAGCGCTTGTACAGCCTGCACTGGTCCCCGAGGCCTGCCTTGCCCAGCGCGATGCATAGCGCGGCAATAACCGCTTCTCGTGTGATGGTCTCGTCGATGTCCCTAACTACAAGGTACCACTTAGAGACCAATGATTCAACTTCGTTCTTCTCCCCGACCACTCTTTGTGAGCGTTTTTGGGGTATCTCCCAGAGACGCAGGGTGCGATCTCCGAAAGATACCCATCCTTTTCGAGGCGAGGTGGAATTCCAGCCTCTTCTAGAATTCCACCCCGCTTTCTAGAAGACACTTATGGGGAACGGGTGCACCCTCGGTCATACGACGCTGTCATTCATTCAAAACACTCATTCCTCGCAGGCACTCACAGACAATACGGTAAAGTACTTAATCTATTATCATCATTCGTATTTTTTATTTCTTACCGGGTTTCGGCAGTTCGCAGCAAAATAACCGCGTTGGAAACACTTTTCGCATGCATTTGTCCACTTTAAGGACTGTTTTATTATTATTATCGTTGATTTATCCTTTTTTAAATAATCCGTATTTCTATTTCTACGCGGTGCAGAATTTGCAGCCCATCTTTGTTCAGTATCTATTGTATATTATTGTAATAACATTAACAAATTCTTTGAATGTGTCCTTTTCTACTAGGTAAATTTCTAGTTCAGGACGCAAACCATGTTTAAAACATTGAATTACGTCTCTTTCAAGGTTTTTTTTAAAATTATTAGCTACCTGACCATTATTATTGAGCCTGTGAGCATCTTCGATTTTTTAGGATATTTCTTTTATCCTAGCGGCATAGGAAAGTTCATTTTCTCTTTCCCACATAAATGTATTACCTAATTCTCCTCGTAACTGGTATACGCCTTTGGCAGGAGTATATAAACTTTTTATTTTTTCTATTAGTTCTTCCATAGTCGCATAAGTTGAACCGAAAATGCATTTTCTAGCTTCTCCAGATAATTTATCTTTTCTTCTTCTTGTTTGTGGCAGCTTGCAAATTTACCTCTTAATAATCTTGCGAGGTTTTGTGTCGGTCGCATTGCCTTTGCCTCCAAGTAATTTTATGTAACGACTCCAATCGAAGAAAGGGACAACCTCTAGCGCGTCGCGTAGGGTTACCTGCTGGCGGTTAGGTATGACTACGGCCATTTCTTCGTTATTTACTATTATGGGATTATCTTGATTTACGACTTCTGTGTTACTTTGTCGTCGTCGATGTCGTTGTTACTATTTATGGAGTCGCGTGTCGATGAGGTTGTTAATTTCTCTTTCAAAGTTTCATTGTCTATTATTATTACTGTTGAGCTTAGCAAATGGAATTCGTCAAAATAAGATAATTAGTTCGTCAGAGTTTGATCTTGATTACTAGATCCTGTTACAATGCTTAAATCTGGATAGAAACTCGAATGAAACCCGCTAGTTTTTTCTGAATTTTCACGATATACTTTGATGAATTATTAGTCTTGTCTAAACTTGAATCATCTAACTTAAGAGTGTTATCTAATTCTTGTTCTGTAGAAATTGGATCAGGGATATTTTGGCATTTATTATCAGCTCAATATTCTCCATTTCTAACTGGTTTTATTTTTAAAGAACCTTTTTGATTGAGATCTACTATTTTTGCATAATCCCCTGCAAGGGTTTGTTGTAAAAGTGATTTCATTAAGAGAAATGGGCATTTTTCGATTTCCAATTTACATGGGTTTTCGTACCATCCAGCATATGATATCAGGTTTCACAGGGTTATTATTGAGGACGCATGATCCTACTTTCCCAAAAACTGCGCATATATATATGTACTAGAAAATACGTCAGAGCCATCATTGTCCGCGTGGTACTTCACCTTAAAACAAACGCATGATTCCATGCGTCAGGTAGGCCAGACCTGACGTAGGTTGACCTGACCTGTAAAAATGACAATTGTTTATCTATTGTATCAAATAGAATGACAGTAATTATCCTAAACTGTTTTAAACGAGTTCAGAGAGGGAGTTTCTTTAAGGAGGAATGTGGAAATGGGCTTAAAAATACCCTGAAGTGCTGATGATAAAGGTCAGATTTTCTTATTTTGTTTTGCAGCTGAAAAAAAAGATTGAATAAAGAATTTTTATTATCCTTCTAGACCAAGCAACAGGGAATTTGTTATGACATTATTTATTTCAGAAAACGGACTGCGCCATCAGAAGAGAGGTTGGTCATAGAGTAATTGTGTCATGTTTTGGACAATGAAATATGATTTATAAATTTGTTATTAACATTTAAGACCAAAAAATCGCACTTGTTTTAGTTTTTTGTTTATAACATTAAAGGTAATAATCCAATCTTGATGACATTAATTGAAAAGTTGTAGAAAGCTTAATCGCGAACAAAATGAGCCGCCGTTCAATCTGATTGGATAATTAGAAGCGAAGAAAATTCGTAAAAATCGGGAAATTGAGCTTTTGTTAAACAAATTAATATCTCAGTAAATATTTAACTTTTCAGGTTGAGGTTTGGTGGAAAAGTAACCGACTTTATGCTCTTCAAATGAATAAAAAAAGGGACACCTTAAGATAATACGTTTCCGCGCTATTGACACATTAATTTATTTCATGTGTTAATTGTAAAATGTCTGCTTGCCGCAGAGGTGGTCCGATTTTTATTTTGAAAACGGCTTTCAAAAATATAAATCAAGGAAAACAGAACGTCAATCTTGGTTTTTCGCTAAAATGTTGCAAAGTTTATTAAAAAGAGGTCTAAACAAGGCTCTGAACGCCTGAACGCAGCAAAGTGACAGTGGTGGGGGGAGAAGGCGAGTAGGCTCACTGTGTCACTTTGCTGTGTTCAAGCGTTTAGAGCCATATTTGAAGCTTTTTTTAATAAACTTGGCAACATTTTAGCGAGAAACCAAGATTGACATTCTGTTTTCCTTGATTTATATTTTTGAAAGCCGTTTTCAAAATAAAAATCGGACCACCTCTGCGGCAAGCAGAGATTTTACAATTAACACATGAAATAAATTAATGTGTCAATAGCGCGGAAACGTATTATCTTAAGGTGTCCCTTTTTTTATTCATTTGAAGAGCATAAAGTCGGTTACTTTTCCACCAAACCTCAACCTGAAAAGTTAAATATTTACTGAGATATTAATTTGTTTAACAAAAGCTCAATTTCCCGATTTTTACGAATTTTCTTCGCTTCTAATTATCCAATCAGATTGAACGGCGGCTCATTTTGTTCGCGATTAAACTTTCTACAACTTTTCAATTAATGTCATCAAGATTGGATTATTACCTTAAATGTTATAAACAAAAAACTAAAACAAGTGCGATTTTTTGGTCTTAAATGTTAATAACAAATTTATAAATCATATTTCATTGTCCAAAACATGACACAATTACTCTATGACCCACTTCTCTTCTGATGGCGCAGTCCGTTTTCTGAAATAAATAATGTCATAAATCACTCATAACAAATTCCCTGTTGCTTGGTCTATTTAACCCTTTCAGGGGGGGTGGGACGATTATGTACCACCTTTTTTGTCTTAGTTTTTTTTATATTTCCGATAGATTTTGGCACTTTATCTATGCAAATATATACTTATTAGACTCTTAGAAGTTATTATTTTATTATTATTGATATAATTATTTTATTATATATTATTTTATTTATATATTTGTTTGTTATAAAAAAGTAACACTAAAAAACACGTTTTTTCAGAAAAAAAATCGGTTTTTCCGTAATCTGTAAAGGTGAGCTTCTGCTGATTTTTTGACGTATTCTACACACTTAGTTTTTATGATATATATTTATGATATATATATTTCGAATAATGAATTTTTTTTCATATTTCGTAATTTACTTGTTTATTTAACATTGTTTACGATCAAATTATTTATAATTTCATAAATATATTTATTCAATTTTATAAGTCTATGATCTTATGTCATCATTGAGGCCCTAGTAACTTTCTTTACACTGAATGGTCAATGTGCATGTTACACGCACAATTACTCTGGCCCCACAACAGCGGATAAAAGTTATACAATTCTTTTCTTCATCATTTAGTTTTCAGTATTTTCCATAGCAAAATTTCTTAATCATTATTTACCTTAACTGCTAGGTGTATCTTAGTAAAAAGTGTTATTGCGGCGAAATAAAGTGATACGCTCGCAAACGACAGACCTAACATAAGTCATTGAAACAGTACCATTATCATTGCGTACTTTCATTATTAATTTTTTTATGAACAAATTTCTAAATTACATTCCTTTCTTCCGGGACCGCCAGATCGCAGGAAATTGAAAAAACCCTTATAACCAAAATTTAGCATCAATATGCCCTTTTTTGAAAATTTTGACCGCCATATTGGATCCGCCATTTTGAATTTTGAAAATCTGACTTCAAATTCGTAATCAGCGATCCCAAAAACTCTTATAACCAAAGTTTAGCATCAATTTTCCCTATTTTGAAAATTTTTACCGCCATATTGGATCCGCCATTTCGAATTTTGGAAATCTGACTTCAGATTCGTAATCAGCAACCATAAAAAACCCTTATAATCATTATCATATCTGGGGTAGATGCACCAGAAAAATGTGCCCCTAAAAGGGTTAATCGTTATCACTATCAGATGATGATGCTTTTTCTGGTTCTTCATCAGCTTCTGACTAGCATGAAGCATCTTCAATGTATTTTTCAAAGGTGCTGGAAGGTTCGGAAGTCTGGTCAAGACAATGTCTAGAGTAACCTAGGTACCACAAGACACTGGCTATGTGAGCACAGCAGCCAACTACCCTTGCACCACTTTTGCATTGGCAATACCACCCAATTATGGAATTTGGTCCAGCATTCGTCTCTATCCATAAGTTATAGACTTTAGATGATGTATGGCGAGAACGAATCTGTACTCTTAAGATGTTTTCATCTTCTTTATGAGAAAAAAGTCTGTGCATTCCTTTATCTGATAGGTGTTCATTAGTATATGATTCAGCTTGTTTTAATTGGTACACACCGAGTGTGATGTAGCGCAATTCATCTAGCGTCGAACTTGGGAAATCATGAAGTGAATCTTCCGTTAAGGGAACACATAATACTTTCTTTCTCGTCCAGCCTTCTTTTTCTACTCGAATTTGAAGGCGATTAGGTTGTAATGCAAGTCGCAACATTCTTTGTGCGATGAGCTGACTATCGGCATTTTCTTCTAGTCTGGGAGGACGGAAAGCATTGCAAAGGGCGCAAACTATCCTAACATAGTCTCCAATGTAAGGGAGCTGACTATTGGGGAACGTATCGTTTAGAGATTTCCACGTTTTTATTAACCCGTTAATTGCTTCAATCACCCACTGTATTTTGGTAACAAGTCGAGACTCATTTGACTCGATCGTACTATGCTGCGGCGTTCCCTTAGTTAGAAAGTGTGGCATTTTGGAAATGAATCCTAAGTCCTTCAAAAACCCGAGACAATCCCTGAAACCGCGATCTACAATAAAAATAGTGTTCGACGGCAACCAGACACGTAACCTACTTGAATCAGCTCTTAACAAACTTTCGAAAATACTGGCGTCGTTATTTTTGCCGTCAGCAAAGATGCACACATCTTCTCCATTTGCAAAGAGAGTTTTCGACATTGATGTAGTATGATTAGTGATTATAGAGTCGGGAGAGATGTGATCAATACCTAGATGACGAGGAACAAACGAAAACATGAGAGCTACTCTTGCAGTTTTGACCGCTCTGTCAATTCTTCGTTTGTCTATCGCAAAAGAGTTGACAAAATCGCATTAGAGAGGCCTGTGCGCAATTTAGTCAATAATAATGCTAAACAGACACGTGTAGAACGACCTTTTGTTTAACGCATTTCACCTGATAAATACTGAGCGAGAGAAGTGAACTGATCTTTTGTCAAACCGGTTAGCCTGTAATAATCTGTGTCATCAAGTGCAGAGGGGTCATCAAAATCTAGTCCTTGCTTAGATGCCTCTCTGTGCAGACTATTTAACAATTCAGAAACCATGTCTGCATCCATAATTGTGAAATCAGAGGTAATTTTTATTGAATTCATGGCAGATTTTAGCAGAAAACCATTATCATCCAAATGAGACGCGAAACATCTTGCATTTGGAGGAATGAAAATAGCAGTATCTATGTACATTCTCAATGCAGCACGTGGTTTTATTCTGAGACGATTACTTTCACTATTGTGAACGGATTGTGACGGAACTGTCGTTACAGATGATTGACTCTCAGTCGGTCGTCTAATATCTTCTTCTGTATCCGAAAATCGAATCTTTTTGGTAACATAAGAACGGCATGCATCGCATATTTTTGCCTCAATCGTCAACGAGCAGTTAAAAGCCTTTTTCAAAATATCTAATGCCCATAAATGACACTTTGGCTTTAGATATTTATTGCAACAAAAACATTTTAGTTTTGGTATTGTGGTAGACGACTTCTGTAAATCTGTGAAATAATTCTTTAAGGACTTGTAATAAGTAAAACAAAAAGAGGGAAAACGGAGAAAGAAAAATAAAAGAGAAAAAAAAATAAGACGGAAAAAATGGGTAAAATGCTCTATGATAATTAAAGTCGAAGAATGGATGAAAGTAGTAGGAACTGACAAGCGTAATCCAGTTGAATGGAACAATTCGGCACAAAAATATCTAGAGACAGTAACGTATAACTCATATACCAAGGAACCTCCGTATCGTTCGAACGATGGAAGAAGAATGGTGGTGGAATAGAAAGAATAAGCAACTGGGGCCTACCCCGTCATGTACCACTGAGAGGGGGAAGTCAGCGCTGACGCGGTCACACGTACTTGCAAAATCGTGTTGTTTGCGCAATCGTTGAACACAGAATAGGGAGGTCGCTGAATTCCTCCCTCTTCCTTTTTGCAATCTCAGTTGAGAGTTTTCGTGCAATAAAAAGAAATAAAAGTTTTGTCCAAGAGTGGAAGGGGGGGGGGGGGGGGTCCGCACGACGCTTAATCGCAAAATGCTACGGGCCTCTCCCTTCTCAACAAAAAATTCTATTTTTGGGGTACTATGCTTAAGATCGTGCGAAAAACGTCGTATACAAAAGTATATTTTTGTCTTCTGTTAAAGGCACGAGTGTAAAAAAGACTGACGATAAAGTCGCATGCGAGATGTAGGGTCATAATTTCACAAAAAGGCCCTCCGGTCATTACATGAAAGCTTGCAACTTTATTCCTTCGAATTTTATTCGCATCAATAAACAACTAACTGAAAAATATTAATCACACCAGAAAAATAGCTAGTTTTGGATGTTTGAAGCCCATTTCCACATTCCTCCTTAAAGAAACTCCCTCTCTGAACTCGTTTAAAACAGTTTAGGATAATTACTGTCATTATATTTGATACAATAGATAAACAATTGTCATTTTTACAGGTCAGGTCAACCTACGTCAGGTCTGGCCAACCTGACGCATGGAATCATGCGTTTGTTTTAAGGTGAAGTACCGCGCGGACAATGATGGCTTTGACGTATTTTGTAGTGCATATATATGCGTAGTTTTTGGGAAAGTAGGATCATGCGTCCTCAATAATAACCCTGTGAAACCTGATATCATATGCTGGATGGTACGAAAACCCATGTAAATTGGAAATCGAAAAATGCCCATTTCTCTTAATGAAATCACTTTTAGAACAAACCCTTGCAAGGGATTATGAGACTCACTTAGACGACTAAAATCACGCACTTTGAGGCCAATTGGTGTCTGGCCCAAAAATCGGCCTTATTGACCCTCCTCCTTTATAATGTTCAATAATAAATTTCTTAAAATTATAACAATATTTTTCTTTACCAACTGCATGTTCCCAGTAAAATAATTTATCTTCTCACCCTCTTTTATTTATTTATAAATTGTTTATAACAATGATCACATAAGATTCGAAATATACGTAAATTATTTTTATTATATTGAAGAATTTAGACTTGAGTACAAATCTTTGGACAATTTTTGCAATCAAAGAGATTTTGTTAATCAACAGAGTTACAAGAATCTAAATAAATATGGCACGGGCAATTGATAAAAATAACAACGAGAGAGAAATAGAGAGAAAAGTTCAGTACCCTATGAGTTCTTTAAGTTCCTTTAAGTAATCCTCACAGGTGTGACTACGATGGAGTGAATATCTCACAGGTGTTTTCTTGACAGTGAGTCTAAGATCCTTTCAAGGATACTAAAATGGACCGCGGTGAATCCTTTTAAGTTTTTAGACATTTGCCGCACTTAATTCTGCTTACAAGACGAGCTTTACCCTTGGCGACGTGTCCTTTTTATATTATATTTTTAGGTGACGTCACGCATAGCGCATTATCTTGCTGTGTGTGACGTACATATACCTCTCTTTTCTATAGGTGGTTTTCTATCTCTTTAGTAACTTCCCCAGATATTTCCCCAGACCTAGCCTGTGCCTATGCTACATTCAAATACGTCGCGGAACGTGACAATAGCTTTGATGCTCTAAAGGTGCGTCCATAGCACTCATGATATGTGTAGTATAAAAGCGTGGTAAAATTTGAAAGTTGCGTAGAGAAATTTTCATAAGGATTTGAAAGTTACGTAGAAAATTTTTTGCAAGGATGAAATTAAATGCAAAATAGAAAAATCATTATTTTATAGATTTGATAATGTTATTGTAAATAGCGCTAAGATTTTCTATGTCAGTTTTGTAATTAATTGTGGAATTTTCTTTTTTAATGTGAATCATTTCTAGAAATAATCTTTTCTTTAAGTTGTTTTCAATATCTAAAATTTTTGTATTTTTAAATTCAAGAGAATGCTTATAAGTAATAGCGTGTTTTGCAAGTGCAGTTTTATTTTCTTCATTTTTAACTAAAAAATAAGGTAGGTAACAACTTTTGAAAAGAAGCTTTTATTGTTTCTATCGTTTATATTTTATATTGACGTGTGCAGATGTATTGGGTCACTGTGTTTATATATTTCTGAGAACTCCGACGGGTCCGCCACTTGGTTTGTTTATATTTGTCTAGTGTTTCACGTTCGACATCAAGTCATTCTTATAGGTCAATAAGTCCAGATATACGAATCATCAAATTCGAGGAGCCGTGATGAACCTTTATGAACAAGGAAAGGCATCTCGCGAAATTGCTGCTGATTAAAAATTAGTAAAAGTACTGTGAATAGAATAATCGAAAAATTTGCTACTACCAAGTGTCTATCGAACCTTCCACGATCTGTTAGACCACGAAAAACGACTGTACGTGTTGATAAAATCATTAAACGAAAATCTACAAAGGATGTCAAGAAAACTGCATCTGAAATTGTCCAAGAACTCCGCGATGAAATCCTCGCCAATGTTTATTTATTTTGGTTTCAAACTTGAGTGTATAACTTTATGGTTTCTCAAGGAATTCCTGCAGACTGTTCTAACATATGAAGCACATCTATGTAAAGTGTTTTATAATAGGGAAGATCAAAATTAACAACTCTTTTCCTGATCGTATATCCAAACTTTCCATTTTCCATTACAAATTTAAATAATCACATCAAGCACTCTTTTTTGTATCATATGTCAAGTACTTTAGTTATTCCGAAAAAAAAGATGTGAAATTAGCGACAGCACCTTTTTTGTATTTTCTAGATTTTAATAAATATCATTAATTAGGGCTCTAATTAGAGCCCAAACGTCTGATTAAATAGACTTATTCATTTATGGACCCTAAAGCCAATGCAAACTTTCCAAGTTTTATAAATTAAATCAAGGGTCAATACAATCTACCATTTTATTTAAAAACAAAAATTCCATAATTTTCTAGCTCAAAAAAATACTAATATTTTATATTTAGTCAATCTTTCTTGGTTTCTTATATTTACTATATACTACTGTGAGCAAAAACTAAGGTGAATTTTTAATTTAAACTTAGCGGGCTGACCGATTTGAGCAAACTCTTTTATTTTTATGTTGGTCCCACTGTTACTGACATCTGTACAAAATTTCATGTCAATGTCATCATTTGTTACATAGTTACGCTTGTGTTTTCTAAAGTACTAAAAGTGATTTTTTCGATTTTTATAGTGTCTGAATTTGTTGAGCAAAAAGTGCCATTAAATTTTGTTTGCGGAATGAAATTTCAGTTGCAGAAACATTCAGAATGTTGTAGAAGGCCTTCAGTGATTTAACCATGTCGCAGAAAAATCTTTATAGGTGGTACAAAGACTTCAAAGAAGGCAGAGAACGTCCTGATGACTTGGAACGCCCCGGACGACCATCAACATCAACTGACGCGCAATACGTCAATCAAAACATAGAATTAATCCACAAATTTGTCGATTGATAATTAGAGACTTTTCTGACACTTTGAATTTCAAGAGGATCACTCAACACCGTTTCAAAAGATATTTTGGGCAGGCAACTCGTGGTTTATGCATCACGATAATGCGCCGTCTCACACTACACTCGTTCTTCGTGACCATTTCGCCAAAAACTCAACGCATATCGTTCCACAACCACCATATTCGCCTAATTTGTCTCCGTGTGACTTCTGGCTATTCCGCAAACTCAAAAGACCACTCCGAGGACACAGTTTAGACACGATTGAAGAGATACAAGCTGAATCGAAGAAGGCTTTGAAGGCAATTCCAGAAATCGAATTTAAGAAGTTTTTCGACGATTGCAAAGAACGTTGGCATAAGTGCATTATATCGGGAGGGGATTACTTTGAAGGGGATGAAATTGATTTGGATAAATAAATAAAGATTTTTCATTTTATAACAAAATTCACCCTAGTTATTGCCCACAGTAGTATATAGTAAAAAATGTGTTTGGCCCAAAAATTTTGCACACCACTGTAATTGTCGTGTGGAAGAACATTTTTATTTCTGTTCGGATAGGAAAATCCTTTGATCGATAGATTTTCAAATCTCAGTTGGACAAGGAATTCAATGAATTCAGTCTTGGAAAACGTAGGACTATCAAAAAACCTTTAAAGGACAGAATATAAAAAGTGATTCAAGTATCATAAGGACGGGGCGTACAGATAATTTGAAAATACATAAAGTCAGTTATATATATGTACAATTAAGATTTATCAAAAATTTTATTTGCAGGAATCTAATAGTTACAAATATTTTATTCTTTAACACTATTCGAACACATCCAGCATAACACACAGATCTTTCACACATATTGGGTAACAAAAATTGTAATAACCGATAATACTACATTCGAAGTCGCATTTCTTTTCGCCGGCTCTCACAAGAGATCACGTCATATCTTTACTTGCGCTGCGCGATAGTATGCGCTTGCACGTGCAAGCGAGTGTGAGTCTGCACATGCGCAATATAAAATATACCCCTCATAGAAGGGGCATGGAGGAGACCATCGTTATCTTTCGAGTTCCCAGAATTTCCCCTAACTTCAAAATCCGGAGCACAAAACTTATCAGATTTGAACTGTACCTCTTTAGAACTCTGCCGTGCCCTACTGTGTCCACAAATAGATCTCTAAACTTGTCATTTTTAAAATTTACGCTCTAGTGTACTTTTGGTGGTTAAGCAATATAAAACTTTTTACGTACCCTATGAATTGCATCATGCTGTAACTTCTTTATCTTTTTACAGGATCCAATTCATTACTACTTGAAAGTAAAAAGTTAATTAATTCGAATAAACATGGAAATTTGGGTTTACAACACATAGGTTATATAGGAGTAGAAACAGAAAAGTATAGACGCGTGGCCACGGCAACTTTTATCAATGAATGCAATTGTTTAATAGCGAGGTATTGGGCAATAAAAATATATGCAAAGGATGCAGATTATCGAGCAGAGACTCCAGAGTTTCTTGGACGACAAAAATATCAGATTCACGATGTGCTTTATAAAAACGTAGAGGATGATATAGCTGCGTATTGGGGAGTTGCAAAAGTAAGTTATAAAATTTTAATTGACTATATGACTCTACATGAGGTTGTTCATAATAGAAATATATAGTTAAATACCATTTCTGCTGCTGTGATTCGAAAGAATGCCATTAACTGCAAAAAAAGTTGATAGAATGAAATTATTATAAGATATCATTCAATCATGAAATTATAATTATTATGAAATGTTATATATTATAATATTATGAAGAATATCAGTAATTTTTGTGAGTCGCATAGACTCTCCTAATATTGATAATACACATATTAAAATTTTTCCATAAAAATAAAATGAAAGACGTCAAAATTATGCATGAAACGACCTCAGGATGAAGTGTTTTTTTCAATTTATGAGAAAGACATTTCGATAAAAGACCAAATTTCAAAACTTTTATGAAATTATAAATAATTCCCGAAATAATGAATTCTTCTGGATGTTTTTCGACCTATCTTAACGGTAAATTCAAGTAGGATCTTAAAACTGTGCCAAAAAGTTAGACTTATTTTGCCTTAGATTTGAAGAAAAGTCTAAACTTACACGGATAGAAATTTGATGGTTGAAAATATCATTTTTGACGGTAAACGAAGGTGCGTTAAAAGCCGTAGGTCGTACGTTTAGTTTCTCCTCGGTTGGGCCCTATTAGGTAGGTTTTATTCGGCTAAAATTTTTGCTATTTGACAAATAAATGAAAGTAATCGACAAGGGTCAATGAAGATTTTTTTTTTTTTTTTTGGGTGAGGAGGAAAAATAGCGAAATCTTTGATAGACGTTATACAGGACTCTCATAGGACGGATCTAGGCATACCTGTTCCTGTGTTTCCTTCCCTCGCCCGAGGTTGAGCTGTAGAAACTTCACTTTCCACCCCTCAACCTCCGGAGCTCCGCCCAAAATATTGGGCAAGAAACCGTCCCCGAAGCATGGGCGATATCTTTTTCGCACCTATCAGCGCAAGTCAGGCACCGAGGGGGAGCCTTGCACTCCTTGGCCACGTGCGACGCGCCCCCACACCTCCAACAGGCGTCCTTCCTGCCTGAAAGCGCGTAGCCGCGCAACACATGGCCATTTCCCTGGCACCTGAAGCACCGGGCAACCTCGACATGCCCTCGGATGTGGCAGTTCACTCACCCGACCCTTAGCCTACCGTGCCTGCACCGGTCCCCGAGGTCTGGCTTGCCCAGCACGATGCATAGCGCGGCAACAACCTCTTCTCTTGTGACAGTCTCGTCGAGGTCCCTAAGTTCAGGGGACCTCTTCGAGGCCAACGATTTAATTTCAGCCTTCTCTCCAACCGCCTGGTCGAGCGCTTTCTCGAAGGTGGAGACGTCACCCCCCTTTTCGAGGACCAGGAGGATCTCTTCCCTCCTGGTTCTCCGGATGGAGAGGCCTCCGCTCCTGTATTTTGGGAGTTTACCTTCGCCTTCATAGCTTTCAGGATCTTGGCGTAGGACTTTCCATCCTTCGCAGACACCCTGATAGCGTCGCCCGACCCTGGCGGCCGGAGAGCGCCTCGGCAAGTTCCTCTTTGTTTTAGGTTCCTGTGCAGAGGGTGCGGGAACCTCTTTCTTATTCTTCCTTTTTTTTCTTTCCCACCAGCTGCCATTCCCCATCCTTTTGTGGGGTCTGGCCTCTGGTGGCCGCAGCGTAAGATGGCGATATTCCGCCCTTCCCTTTCTTGGCAAACCGATCCTCGGTGGGGGAGAAGGAGCAACCCCTTCTCCCCCTTCTTCAGTTTTTGGGGTATCTCCCAGAGACGCTGAGCGCATCTCCGAAAGATACTCATCTTTTTCGAGGTGGGGTGGGATCCCAGCCTCTTCTGGATTCCCACCCCGCTTTCTAGAAGGCACTTATGGGTATTGAGTATACCGTTCAACACCTCTGTGGCCTTGCTTACACTGCCCTTCACGTGGCCAGGGTTATTTCTCAGCATACCCTGCTGGATGACACTGAGAGCCCTGGCCAATTTTTCCATTTTCTCGCTTTGCTCCCTCAGGAGCTGAAGGACGTCCTTCCATTCCTTAGCTCCTGAAGAAGCACCCATGTCCACTTTCCCCACCGTTTTCACATTAGAATCCATGAATTTTTTCACCAGCGCTTCATGCGTAGAGGAGCGGATCGGAATAGTTGGGAACGGGTCTACCCTTGGACCGAAGTCTTACCCCAGTTACCTGAAGCCCAACCTCCGTTTAGCCTGTCCCAGAATACACGGACAGACCAAACTTGGTCGAAGCCACACAGGCTCCGACACCTCTGTTCAATACGCACTACCTGATCAAGGTCCCGAAGGGACTGGCTCCTGATTGCTCAAGAGAGAGCTCGTCTATAGAGTCTTCTCTCGCATTCAAAAGGACTCATATCACAGTCATGCGGCGCTGAGATTTATTCAGTTAACTCATTTCTCGCAGGCACTCGCAGACTCATTCTCAGCGTCACTGCCTGGGGCATACATCCTTCTTCATGCATGGGCATAGACGCGTCTATAGCGTCCCCCGCTTTCTACCTCGCATAGACCCGTCTGATAGGGCACCCTTCACGCAATGGGAAGATGCCCGTCTATAGAGTCCCTTGCATTTGTTCACCGATTCATCGGGACACTAAAACATCCATGGCCCGAGGGCCTTCTGCTAAGCCTCCTTACCCGTCCTTTTTTGGCATAGCCAATAGAAGGACTTCGTCAAGGTACCAGTCCAAGGGGAGGGGGCAATGAAGATTAACAGTGGAACTACGAAATGTTGCAATGAAAAAAATTGTTTTTCTTCAAATTGTAATTATTACTATCGGAGATGGTAAAATCCACTTTTATTGATTTGACTTTCTAAACTCTACTGTAGTCGAAATATGAGAATACTCGAAAGTGAAACGTACATATCGTAGATGGTAAAAATTTGTCTGAATGGTTCTATTTTCAAACACGCGCTGATTCTAAAACTCTGCTCTATACGAAGACGTATATTTACATCAGAAGATTCAGTCAAATGATATGAATGCTGCTATCATGTGCCATTCTCAGACTTAAATTTCAGACAGACAGTGATTAATGATCGACATAATAAACTTTACCATTATGATGAGACTTTTTCACAAATTTTTCCCATAGTTCTGGTTTACTAACTAGAATGGTACATCTTCTCACGAAATGTAATACATTTAACCATCAAATTTCTTTCCATGTAGAACAAAAAAGGCCAATAAATTCAAACTTGCAAAATTGTATATTAAAAAATACTAAAAATAGTGAATATTTTTAAAATTCCTTTTTTTGAATATTAGAATTTTTTCTTTATAACTTTTCTGGCACCTTGTTTACATGCTACATGAATTTACCTTTAAAATAAGTCGAGAACCATCTAAAAACATCAATTATTTCGGAAATTATTTATAATTTAAGAAAAGTTTTGAAATCTGGACTTTTCCGCAATATCTTTCTCAAAAATGGACAAAAACACAACATCCTGAGGTCGTTTCATACATAATTTGGACGTATTTAATTTTATTTTAAGGGGAGCACTTTTATATATATGTATTATCAATATTAGGAGAGTCTATGCGACTAACAAAAACGGAGTGTTTATAATAATTTGGCCACCCATTGTAATTGTAATCATGTAAATGAAAAACGTTAGGAAAGACGAATTTTTATTAACGTTTGTTTGAAAATTCCTGATTCATTTTTTTGCTTTAAATAATTTAAACTATTTAAGAACATTGTTTTTCACGCATTACATTCTTGACAATATGACTTCTTGCTGCTCTGATACGGTAATAAATCGTAACGAATACAGACTTTTAATAATTATTTTGCACTTTGCAACTTAATATATTTACGGTTACGGTATGTCTCGAATTATAGTACAAATCTCTTTTCTTGGGTTTGGACACTTCATGAGAACGCCGTTAAGGACGTTCTCTTGAAAATCACTTTTCTTTAGATTTCTTTAAAACTTCGTAAATAAGTACTTTTTACCATGATCTACAAAGCGGTAAAAAGATTAGCATCAAGACCGGTACTCAAAATCAAGAAATTGAGCTCTGAAGTTGAATCTCTTAACACGTGTTAGATAGGCGTAGTTCAGTTTCGCGATACCTTTCTTTACATTAAAAGCACAATTTTCTTTAGATTTTTTTGAAAAACTAGTATATTATACTAGAGATTATAAGGAATCGTATGCCATCATAAAAATACGTGTACAGACACTACTTTTAAAGATATACGTTGTTGAAACTCGCAGTTGCACAAATTCGTAGCCGGCTTGCTGAAGCAAATATGGTGATTTGGCAACACCGCATCAACAGCGCGCGCGTACGCTTACATTCGACATTGCTTCCAGAGCTTTGTTTTTAATAGCAGCTGATTTTTGTGAAATAAAAAATCCATTTTTATTGCGAAATTCATTAGACATCTTATTAGTATTTACAAACTGTCAATAAACTCATAATATAACCTCTCACACCATATGTTTTCGACTCGACATGAGAAAGACAGGAAAGCGGTGTTGCCAAATCGCACAAATCGACGCAGAAGACACATTTTGTTACTTTTGCGCATAAACGGTGCTCAACTCATTCGGTTTGAAAGCTTAACAGTAATCCCACTACCTATGATAGAGTAGGATGAGCACATCTACGGGCAAGAGAACGTCCTTAAGTACATACAGTCTTCTCCGAAATCACAAAAGCTGGAGATCACCATCTGATAATTTAGTAAAGACCATAAATAGCAGTTAACGGTGCTTCCCTAAAATTGAGTAATAATTATTTTCAATGTTATTAGCATTTAAAAAAAATTATCTCAATATTCTGGTGAATATTTTTTTACGATTCCAACGATATAAAGAAGTCATTTTTCAACTTTTTGTACTTGACGGTGTTCTTGCAAATTACGGCAGATTTCTTAAAGATTTTATTCATCACATTTTACGGTCTAGGATTTATAATAATTAAATAGAAAAATGGACGGTTCTACCAGACAAATAATTGAGGAACGAGAAAAAATCTACCTCGGCCCGGATTCAAACCGGGGTCCCTACATTTACATGAGTGGTCGCTAACCGAATATGAAACAATCGTTAATTACTCTATTTAATGCTTGAAATACACTTTACCAGATAATAGTAT
This sequence comes from Diplolepis rosae, assembly GCA_030998225.1. Classification (NCBI taxonomy): domain Eukaryota; kingdom Metazoa; phylum Arthropoda; class Insecta; order Hymenoptera; family Diplolepididae; genus Diplolepis; species Diplolepis rosae. Next base: position 4,485,302 of record JAPYXD010000082.1, read on the forward strand.
TAATATTCCTCACTGATTATAACGTAACGTGCATACGGGTGGCACTCTGAGTTGAAAATGACATGAGAGTTGACCGTCGCCGAGGGCGGCGCTGGCAGTACTTTGAGCCAACGAGAGCTACAAATGCATGGGAGATTATACAAAATTGCAATACAAATTTTCAAAAATGTTATTAAATTGTTTATTCTTGTCATTTCATGAACTATTTATAACTTTCTGATTAAAGACCCAGGAAATATCTGTCATTTGCATATTCAGGAAATAAAAATTCAATCGGATGGTGACACTTGGAATCTGCCATTTGTGCGCAATGTTTTAAATCTTCCATTCGACATTGGTCAAATCGTTAAGTGAATAGGGTTGAATAAGACTGATTAACCTCAAATAATTTCTAATGGCAATGTACGATTCATTGATGTTCGCATGAATCGGTTGAAATTCCAAATGAAATGGAAGTCTTAAAAGGTCACTCTGAATAAGAGAAATACAATAAAAACAGAATACGAATTGTATTGTAAACGATTGTTCACTTTAAATACATTATTTTCTATCGGAAATATTGGTTTTCAATCTGTTAATGCTGAAATTCCAGTGACAGATACGCAATTCAGAACACCTCAAAGCCCATTCAAATTGAACGCAAGTGAATGGTTTTTTGTTTCCTGGGGAGAAATAAAACACTTGAAAAAGTGGAATAATCAAGTTAGAATTAAGACGTCCCAGCCTCGAGTTTCCGCCTATTGCGGGGAAATGGGAACAAAGACTAGAAAAATAGACTCGTCATAAGAACAATCATAGTCACACGAAACTCGCACGAAAGAATACCGAGTTTTCATTGAGTATTCGCCCCGTAATTGACGATTAACTTCCTAACCGGAAGTAAATCTGGCACGAACTCGGCGATCTAGTCTTGACCAACATTTTCATTCACACTCTCAACGAGCGCCGCACTAACCTGTGGTTGCTCCCAATTGACCGATTACTCAGGTCAAGCAGCTTAATGCATGATCGCTGGATGGGCGTCCCGCGCTCATATTTCTTTTACTTTTTTAAAATTATTTATTATTAGTTATGATAGGCTTGTTTATTTATGTGCATGGAAGGGGTTGATTATTGATAATAAATAAAAATAAATAAACATACAAATACAACAATTATAAATAGAGATAATTATTATCGCATGGTGAATTTTGTAAATGTTAAATACAATAAATAATTATAGTTATAAATATAAACCACAAATAACAATGGGGTGGTATTAATTATTTGAAAATAATTTTGACTGGTAAATAATGAGCAAAATGCCAGATTTATAAATAAATTAACAATGTGCGACCATTCGATCATTTTTATTTTAGTTTATTTTAATGTTTTTCTTTTATATCAATTTAAATTTTGTGATTATTTATTAACAATATTTTCAATCTCCCTTAGAACATTTTAAATCTCTATACAGGGGCCTAAACTTCCCATACGGCTGCCCAATAGGAGTCCGCGCCTACGCAGGTAGCATATGTACATCGCGACCCGTGCCAGGAGAAACGGCATAGGGGAAAAACGTTCTCCTTGTTACCGCGCGGTATGCTTTCTCTTTTCAGCGCATATCAATTTTTGAACGCCTCCACCGGATGAAATATGCGACCATTTGAAACTTAATGGTGCATTTATACCTCTGTCTGCCTGACCGGTGCGGACAGAAAATACATAAGAGCAAAAAAGACAGACGTTTTCTTTTTGTCCAATTTTACACTGTCTGTCTCCTTTACTCTTATGTATTTTCTGTCCGCACCGGTCAGGCAGACAGAGGTGTAAATGCACCATAAAAGACATTATCAGAATCGCGAAAACATTATCTTTCTTCTGATACCCGTTTCCAACCCTAAAACAGTCGCCAAAAGGGAGAAAATATCGTGTATAAATTTCATAATTTATTGATCGCGTTGGACTTGATCGCGGTGGCTTATTGAGGCGCGCGCATATTAATTAAGGGGGGAATTAATTGAGAGGTGGAAATCCGAGGCGATGTGCTTGATCAATAACGTTTGAATCTTTGAAAAAATTTCTTCAATTCAAATTATTTCATTATATTTATTCTGAAACATTTCGACCATTTTGAATGTTTATTTAAACATTTATAACGTTATTTTTGCCTGATTTGGCCGAAAAGTTTCGCTTTTTAAGTTCTCATTTGAATACTTAAACCTTTTGACTATTGTAGTTATTGAAACGTTCGACTTTTCGTATGTTATAGTATATTTCATTGATATTTGCATACTTTTAATTTTCTCAAACTTTTTATCTTTCAATTTAGGATTTTTTCGACCGAATTTTGGCCTAGCTTGGCTCAAAATCATCCTTCTAAATTTACGTATGGGCAGCACGAAGGGTGAAAATTTCGCGACTTCAAATTCTTTATTTTAGGAGTAAGAATTCCAAAGAAACTCACGGTTCTAATTTTTCCTAGTGAACAAAAGCAAAAAGGACGAGTTCTCGTAATAGTTCTCCGTGGTTTGGAGTTCTTGGTATCTAAAAATCGTAAGAAAGACTTTAATTAGTGAACGCCAAAACTTCACACAGTTGCGCCTTCGAATACGCGTTTTAATTTTTGGATTTTCCCTACGCCTGAAAATAATATCTTGGTTGAATTGCAGGTTCCCTTCTTAACATCAATTTCTTTGTGCTTCTACATTTACATAATCCACCCCTAAAACGTTCAACCAAAAGCAAAATTTTGTTAATCCTGGCTTAATTAAATTGAGGAAATCTTCCAATTGATAGCATCAGAGGTTTTGTGGTGACTAAAAGCACTCAGGCTTACACTCACAGAAACTTTCATCATTTGCGTTAGAAGAAGCGTTCAAGTCCTCAATTTTCGAAGAGAAAGCCTCCCCACATAATAACGCGACACCCGTGAATTTGTTTTCCCGGTTCTCCGAGGGCAAGGAAAAGCGTTTCACTGGTAAAGTGCCCTAAGGGGCTACGGCACCAGATCCACAATTGAGCTTATAAGGAAAATAAAAAAGGAAGGAGGATCTCGTCTCCCAGGTAAAGTGCTCTGTAGGGCTACGGCACCTGATTGACAATTTGGGTCGATATAAAGAAAAATATTAGAATAAAAAATTATTACCTCATAGGTAAAGTGCCCTAAGGGGCTACGGCATCTGATCGGCAAATTAAAATCTTTTAAAAATTGTCTAAAAAAAAAGGAGAGTAACTTTCCCAATTTCTCACTCTAAGGCAAGTTAACGGGTACTAGTTACTCGAGATCTGGAGAACAAATCCATTTCAATTGGTTAAGAGTAATTCCTTTATCAAACGCCGACGTCAAAATCCAGAAAATCCAATTAATCGTGATGAAACTTAAAACAGAACGCGCCCAAAAATAAGGAAAACGAAGCCTGCAAATCCCTATCTGCAAGGGGGTTGGGGATAACATAAACGATCAAGTTCTCCGACAGTCAGGTGCGGTGATGCTACAATGCACCACACCTAACTATGAGCCTTGATCTATTAGAGGTGTCCAAAAAAGAAATCGCCGCGAAGAGCGATAAATCCTCACCTTTTCCAGGTGCGAAAACGGACTGACTTTCGAGGATCTGCAATCAAGCACATCGCCTCGGATTTCCACCTCTCAATTAATTCCCCCCTTAATTAATATGCGCGCGCCTCAATAAGCCACCGCGATCAAGTCCAACGCGATCAATAAATTATGAAATTTATACACGATATTTTCTCCCTTTTGGCGACTGTTTTAGGGTTGGAAACGGGTATCAGAAGAAAGATACTGTTTTCACGATTCTGATAATGTCTTTTATGGTGCATTTACACCTCTGTCTGCCTGACCGGTGCGGACAGAAAATACATAAGAGTAAAGGAGACAGGCAGTGTAAAATTGGACAAAAAGAAAACGTCTGTCTTTTTTGCTCTTATGTATTTTCTGTCCGCACCGGTCAGGCAGACAGAGGTATAAATGCACCATTAAGTTTCAAATGGTCGCATATTTCATCCGGTGGAGGCGTTCAAAAATTGATATGCGCTGAAAAGAGAAAGCATACCGCGCGGTAACAAGGAGAACGTTTTTCCCCTATGCCGTTTCTCCTGGCACGGGTCGCGATGTACATATGCTACCTGCGTAGGCGCGGACTCCTATTGGGCAGCCGTATGGGAAGTTTAGGCCCTTGTATAGAGATTTAAAATGTTCTAAGGGAGATTGAAAATATTGTTAATAAATAATCACAAAATTTAAATTGATATAAAAGAAAAACATTAAAATAAACTAAAATAAAAATGATCGAATGGTCGCACATTGTTAATTTATTTATAAATCTGGCATTTTGCTCATTATTTACCAGTCAAAATTATTTTCAAATAATTAATACCACCCCATTGTTATTTGTGGTTTATATTTATAACTATAATTATTTATTGTATTTAATATTTACAAAATTCACCATGCGATAATAATTATCTCTATTTATAATTGTTGTATTTGTATGTTTATTTATTTTTATTTATTATCAATAATCAACCCCTTCCATGCACATAAATAAACAAGCCTATCATAACTAATAATAAATAATTTTAAAAAAGTAAAAGAAATATGAGCGCGGGACGCCCATCCAGCGATCATGCATTAAGCTGCTTGACCTGAGTAATCGGTCAATTGGGAGCAACCACAGGTTAGTGCGGCGCTCGTTGAGAGTGTGAATGAAAATGTTGGTCAAGACTAGATCGCCGAGTTCGTGCCAGATTCACTTCCGGTTAGGAAGTTAATCGTCAATTACGGGGCGAATACTCAATGAAAACTCGGTATTCTTTCGTGCGAGTTTCGTGTGACTATGATTGTTCTTATGACGAGTCTATTTTTCTAGTCTTTGTTCCCATTTCCCCGCAATAGGCGGAAACTCGAGGCTGGGACGTCTTAATTCTAACTTGATTATTCCACTTTTTCAAGTGTTTTATTTCTCCCCAGGAAACAAAAAACCATTCACTTGCGTTCAATTTGAATGGGCTTTGAGGTGTTCTGAATTGCGTATCTGTCACTGGAATTTCAGCATTAACAGATTGAAAACCAATATTTCCGATAGAAAATAATGTATTTAAAGTGAACAATCGTTTACAATACAATTCGTATTCTGTTTTTATTGTATTTCTCTTATTCAGAGTGACCTTTTAAGACTTCCATTTCATTTGGAATTTCAACCGATTCATGCGAACATCAATGAATCGTACATTGACATTAGAAATTATTTGAGGTTAATCAGTCTTATTCAACCCTATTCACTTAACGATTTGACCAATGTCGAATGGAAGATTTAAAACATTGCGCACAAATGGCAGATTCCAAGTGTCACCATCCGATTGAATTTTTATTTCCTGAATATGCAAATGACAGATATTTCCTGGGTCTTTAATCAGAAAGTTATAAATAGTTCATGAAATGACAAGAATAAACAATTTAATAACATTTTTGAAAATTTGTATTGCAATTTTGTATAATCTCCCATGCATTTGTAGCTCTCGTTGGCTCAAAGTACTGCCAGCGCCGACCTCGACGACGGTCAACTCTCATGTTACTTTCTTTCTTCAGGCTGGAATAGGAGCACCACCCGTGTGGTAAAGTGTTGCAGACACTTAAATTTTAAATATGTTTTTAGCTAGAAAAAAATTGTAAAGGAGCAAAGCCATACTTTACTATCATTAATTCACGTTTACCTGAATTTAATATAAGCGCATCATACTATACGGGAGCATGGAATTTCCGTAAGGATAGAGGAGACAAACCGCGTTACTCGAAATTGCAATTATATCCATTCAGCTCTTGTGGGCCCATACTTATAGCCGAAATGGGTCAACTGAAACATAATCTTGCATGCGCTCATGTCAAAGTGGGATTTCTTGTTAAGGTTGTTTTATCTACGATCATTTATTTTTCCATATTTGACATTGACAGGGTATGTTAAAACTAAAAAGCTATTCTATTTTAGACTGATATAGGCACTGGTTTGTTTTTGAATAAAGACGAATTGTTGGGAGTCGTTATTCAAGTTCCTGGAGATACTTCGAAATTTACTATTTGTGCACTCCTTTACAACGATGAAAAGATTATCCATAATTTTATAGATTATGAACCGGAAGCTTGTGAGTAAAAATTTAAGTTGACAATGAGCTTTGCACTTCTTGATCGCTTCATATACTTTTAATAGTGGGGCTATAGTTGTCGAAATGAGCTAATGTCGGTAATCTAGATATGTGTTAATTTGATATTTAACAGTTAATGACAGACTAAATTTATTTTGTGATATCATGAAAAGTAAATTACGCCGGAACTCATTGTTAAGGGCATGTGATACTTAAGAAAAGTAGTAAGATCATGTGAAAAACTTAATTCGGTTTCTAAATGTTTACGTTTGAATTGTGGGTTTGCCTTTTTAAAAAAGTAAACTTTTTTAAATTTTAACATAAAGTTTCCGTTGTAAATAATATAATTGAAATCACGGTTATGTAATTATGGACATATTCACTCCGTAGTAATACTTTGAAATTTATCTACATTTAAAATCTTCATTCTCCGCGGTCAAGCGAATCTGATTGGTCGTTGAGGTTATGACGTCACCGATAGGTAAAGTAACGTCTGACGCAGTTATTGGTTATCTTTGTTTGAAACGCAAGAATGCAAAATGTACAATTCGAGTAAGAATTTGCCCAGAACATCGTGTAAAACAAACAGATTACACCTTTATAATCAAAATCGACAAGAAAAACGATAAAATTAGAAGCCTTGAATGCCTATATTGTGTATAAGAATTTTGACATTTATTAGAGCAGACTACATTTTTTAGTTCAATAATATTATGTTCAAATAATTAACGTATTCTTAAAAAGAGATATTAATTAATAGATAAATTTCGTAGACGTGTGCATTCTGTTGGGTCGAATGTTGCAAATTCGATTCGATTCGCCTTATATGTTGGATTGGATTTTTTCGATTCGATCAGTCGCCCGTCAAATGTCGAATATTCGACATCCAAAAAGCGTGCGATGGAATGTCGGATTTTTAAGATTCGACCGGTGCAGGATGTAGCTTGCAATTTCTAATCACACATTACACAATATACATACATTGAATAATTTTATTTTAATTTTATGTCGTCATATTTGAGGAATAAAAAAATATGAATTAAATAGATTATTCCGTTTAGACACATTAATGTTATATAATTTTAACTAATTTTCTAAAATTATATAAGTATTAATTTTATTCACTTTAAAATAATTGGTAAATAAATTTTTCAAATTATCATTATTAGCTTATCATATCGGAATCGCGAGTCGAAAGAATTTGTTTTTGTCTTATGTGATTTATACATATCACTTAAAAGAATGTGTATTAAAATTGCTTGATGAATCAGGCAACGTAATTTGTTTTTAATGAAATAACTACAAAATTGAATACTTTACGCCTGCAAAATCGAGAAAAATAATTATACGCACAGGGACTATACACAGTTATATATATTCAACAATTTTAATATTTTCATCCAACTCACCAAAATTTATCCTGTACCATAAATCTCTACAACTGAAACAAGACATAATAATTTTAATTTTGGAAATTTAAATTAACTTTACACAATAAAACTCTGTACGATAAAAGAGAAAACCCTACTGAACATAATTTTATTAATAATTTTTAAGGCGCAATGAAATTGTACACTTTACAACTGTACACTGAATTATAGAAATCAAATTTTATACATTTAAGTGAACTCTATGAGAATGTGCGAGGAAATATTCTACACCCGATTAAATACTTTTTCATTACTTTAATTTCAAGGCCATTACACACTGAACCGATTCCTACCTTACTTTTTTAAGCCAACTTTCGGCCACATCAAATAAGATATCAATTATAATAGACCAGCATACAAATTTCAAAGTAAGTTGCACAAAATTTCTCAAATAATGAGTATCAAAGAAAGTAGAATTTAAAAAAAGTATCATTAAAGAAAAATGCGAATTTAGCTGAAAGAAAAAATTCTAAATTGTGACTTGTAAGTCAACCTGAAGTTTTAGGCAATCCATTATATCTACCTGGCGAATACGCAATTAAGACATAAGACCTCATGTCAGATGTAAAATCTTATACACTCGAGATTCTCTCCAACGAGGGTTCCCTTATACGAGCGCCTCGTGGTTCCCTACAACGAGCAGCTCATCGAGTCCTCTTTCCCCACTACTATGGCGTAAAGCGCGTACGAATTGAAAACAGTAACGCGCATAACAATGAGTAGGGTATGGTGGGGTTATCTCTCGCGCTCGTGACACAGAACCAGCCCCCTGAAATTTGCTACCAAATGCATAAGAAAAAAATTATGTGAAAGTTGACTGCCGCCGGTGGCGGCGCAGACCGTTCATAGGGCCTAGATTAAAAAAAATGCATGGTAAAAAGCATAAGTATTTAATTTTCTCCTAATAAAAACTATTTTGCATTTTCTTATAAATGACAATAATCTAATAAGATCTTCATATTTTTTACAAAAATTTACTCTCTTCGAAAAGTTTAAGAAATTCACTTCAGGCAAAAATCTAATTTCCAAATTCTGGCGAGAATTGCATTATTTGTGTCATGTTCTTTATTTTATACTTGCTTTGAGTTAATTTGAATATGAATACTAATAATTGACATCGTTATTATAAAATTCCAATAAATATAATATAGTATCTACGCTATACAGGGTGTCTAAAAAGTCCCGGGACGGTTGAATATTTCCTCAGGTAAAATATTTTAAAAAAAAGTGAAGGTCATTCCTAAAGTAAATTTCAACGAGGAATTCAATGGTGGCCTTCATATTGACCTTGAAGTTGACCTTCATGGCTTTTTGAAGGTCATCTTTGTTTTTTTAAATGGAAACCCCCTTTTTTATATCTGCAATCGATAAAGCGGAAAATTCTACGTTCAGATACGTACCCAAGTCATATGTCAATTGTAACGTTCAAGGTCAATTAGAGGTTATTTGAAATAAACAGTTTTTCAAGAGGTCAGTGTAATTACTGAATTAAATTTCAACGAGAAATTCATTGATGAGCTCTGTATTGATCTTGGTGATGATCTTCAATGTTTTTTCAACGTTCTTTCCAAGCAGTTTACGTGTACGTTTAGCATTACCCAGGAACAACGACGTGAATTTAGTAAATTCTGTTCCCTTTGGGGTGCTTGATTAGCGTGAGTCCCCTTGCCTCTCATGCTTCAGTGTTCTTATTAAGGTTAGTAGGCTCTGCGCTGACCATGAAGATTCAAGTCAAGCAGGTGTTGAGCAGGTGTGTAGATTAGCTACCCTCTCCCACGACGTTCGGTTGGGATGTTAGTGGTAGGGCTTCCCTCGGGTGTGGTTGGAGGTGGGGGAGAGTCAGTCACAATTCACCCTTGGACACAACAGTAGATCACTGTTCATGAATTTCGGATTTCCATTCATCTTACCCGTACATTTAAAAAAATTTTACCAGAGAATTATTTTCTATTAAAAAGAATGTCTTAATAGCAAATTTAAATTTCTATTCAAGCTTAAAATTGATATACTCAACTTTAGGTTAGAAATATTTTCATCTTACATTTTTTTAACAAAAAATGAAATACTCTACGTAAAGGAAAAAATTTCTAATAGAAGTACATAAATTATATTTTTATATTTTAAACTCAAAATGTATGCTTAGGCTAAAAAATTAAGATTAAAATAATTTTACTGTAGAATTGAATATATCGATTTTGAACTTGAATAGAATATTAAATTTTCTATTAAGACATTCTTTTTAATAGAAAATAATTCACTGATTAAATTTTTTTAATGAATGAATAGAAATCCGAAATTCATGATTTAAGATTTAATTTGAAAACCTAAAATTCTATTCAATTTTTATATTGGTTAAAATTGTAAATATTGAATGGTATTAAATTTTTTATTTTTCAAGTGTTATAAAATCCTTATACAATTTTGTAGGAGATTTCAGATGTTCAAAGCCAGCAGATTTTTTTTTAAATATTGAAGCAGAGATTTTTATTTAAAAAATTAAATGCTTTACGAAAAAGAGAATTTTTTCAAATGAAGTAATTGACTTAAAATGTAAAGAACTTTTAAATTAATATATTGACGTGAAATTTTAAACATTTTTTGACTTTTTATTTTACTAGTTAATTATATTTCAAGTTTTTAAATCTCCTATTAGTTTTACAAGATCTTCCAACAGTTTAATTCAGGCAAGTATTTTTCAAGTACAAAATCGATATAATCATTTCTATAGTAAAATTTTTTTTAGCCTAAGCATACATTTTGAGTTTAAAATATAAAAATATAATTTATGTACTTCTATTAGAAATTTTTTCCTTTACGTACAGTATTTCATTTTTTGTTAAAAAAATGTAAGATGAAAATATTTCTAACCTAAAGTTGAGTATATCAATTTTAAGCTTGAATAGAAATTTAAATTTGCTATTAAGACATTCTTTTTAATTGAAAATAATTCTCTGATTAAAATTTTTTTAAATGTACGGGTAAGATGAATGGAAATCCGAAATTCATGATTTAAGATTTAATTTGAAAACGTAAAATTCTATTCAATTTCTATATTGGTTAAAATTGTAAATATTGATTGGTATTAAATTTTTTTATTTTTCAAGTGTTAAAATCCTTATAAAATTTTATAGGAGATTTCAGATGTTCAAATCAAGCAGATTTTTTCAATAATATTGAAAAAAGAAGTATTAATTCTATAACTACATATTTCATAAATTCGAAATTGTCGTCTGCTTCCCGCCTCTTTTGCACGGAGTCGAGAAAAATACAATTCTCAATTTCGACTCTCTAACAGACAGCATGAAATCTAAAAATAGCATTGCAAGGAGGAACCGAGGAGAATAAGGAGAAGTTGGAAGTGCCGTTTTCGCACGCAAGAACGACGAGGAAGAAACAAAAGCAGCGCGCCCCGTCGTCTCTCCCTACTCGCTTCACACGGACACGGCGTGCAATCGTGTCTGTAGGTACCCCGGTTTGCAATCTGAGCATACTGCAGTAGATAACTATCCTCCGTAGGGACAGGAGTCTCTTCTCGAGATGATATAGTGTTCAGTGAGAAGTGTGGTAAGCGGAGAGTGCTTGTATCTCCACCCTTTTGGATTCTGCAAACTTCCCTGATTGGAACAGCGAATGTAAACCTCGACCTAGAAAGTTCCTGCGAAGGTGAGTGAGGAAACCTTATACTATTGTTAAGTTGCATATTACTCGGTTTCTCAGTTAACAGCTGTACCGTTTCCTCCAGGCTGTCCTCCACTCTCACTAGAATGGCTGAACCGTTGTTACGGGGCTGCTCTTCAACCCTTACAGTGACTGATGCAACAATTGGCGCATTTTCTTTGTTCTTTGAACGGCCTTTCCCCCTGATCGAGTGGATCCTTTCCACTGTGATCCTTATGTAATCAAATATACTTCTAGTTTCCTAGTACTACCTTTGTGTATATTATTTAATTTTTCATATTGCACGCTCAACATATCTCAATCCAACGATTTGCCGCAGCATTGATGCCCCAGATGAGGAATTTATTGTGTGTGTTGAGAATTTATTGGTATATATCAATCATTCATTTGTTGCGTCTGTCACTGGCAATTGTCACTACACACCACCGCACCTAGGCAGACAGCAGCCATCTTGAAATCAGAGAAAAGTTCCTTCCACAAAAGAGCGAGATTCACTCCAGTTGCGCAAACATCGCGCAAGTATCCCGTTGACGGGTATGGGCGTATCACCTTCTGGTACGGCTCGTGCCATTGCTCAAGTTACAAAAAGTTCAGTAGCTGACTCTTCCTTTCATCTTGAGACTGAATACTTGGCCCTTGCCCGTCTCACCTCGAAGCTCCCCCCTAAGTTTCCTGGGGATCATGACCTAAGCCAGTTCGATGCTCTTCGATTATCTGACCCTTATTTCTATAAACCCAATTCAGTCGGAGCAGTCTTGGGGTTTGATGTGTGTTGTCGGATCCTGCAATCTGGGTTGAGTCGCTTCCCACTTTCATCATTGATCGCTCAGGACACGGTGTCACGGGATCGACACAACCAGCCGTGCTGCAGCGGGCGGATTCTCCGCCGCAAACTACATTCACGATTGGGTATTGTAACTCCGACAACGGGTTGCAGAGACCTTGCTACGTTTTTGGAGTGTACAGGAGGTCCCTGTTACCAGTAGTATGATGAAACCAGAGGACGAAGTCTGCGAGCTGCTAATTGTCAACACTTATTCCCGTTTCGTCGATGGTCAGTATGTAGTTCGGCTCCCTTTAAAAGCTGAGCTGCCAACACCCTATGTTGAGACCCGACAAATGGCCCTAAGTTCGCTTTCCACTACCCATCGTCGTTTCTCTCGAGACCTTCGGTTGGCTGACGCATACCGTGAATTTATGAGAGTCTATGAGGAATTGGGGCATATGGAAAGAGTTCCTGGCCCTCGAGCAATTCACGAGCGTGGTACATAACACATCACGCAGTGATTTAACAAAGTCCTACCAAGTTCAAACTCCGAGTTGTTTTCGACGCTTCGCGACGCACCTCAAACCAGTATTGTTTGAATGACTTTTTGACGCCAGGACCCGCTCTTCAGGGTGATATCTCCTTAATAATGCTAAAGTAGCGCAGATATCGCTTCGTGTTTACAGCGGATATCGTAAGGATGTTTCGCCAAATTCGCGTTCGCCCTGAGGATCAGGATCTGCAAAGAATCATTTGGGCTCTCAAACCTAACGAACCGCTTGTGGATTATCGTTTGACCACTGTCACATATGGGACCGCGTATGCCCCATTTCTGGCAATTCGCACACTTACCCAGTTAAGTGTGAACAGCATCGTTATCCTCTCGAAGGTCGTTTCCTCCAGCGTAATACCTACGTAGATGACATGTTCACAGGGGCTCACAATCTTGAGATCGCGATCCAGAAACGAGATCAGTTATCTGCGATTCTGCGTTCGGCTGGGATAGAACTGGATAAATGGGCAGCGAATCATCCTGACCTTTTTCCTGGTATCATCTCGCTTGGTGAATTTTAGAGAGTCAAGCAGATTGCTTCAAATGAGCCTGTAAAGGCATTGGGTTTACGCTGGAACCCGGCCTTGGATGTATTCGTTTTCAGTCCGTATCTGAACCTAGCGGCCTCCACGCCTAACAAATGAACTGTTTTACCGGATATTTCTCGAGTGTTTGATCCACTGGGTTGGCTCGCTCCAGTTACCATTGCTGCGAAAATCCTGATGCAAGATCTCTTACTGGAAAAACTTTGTTGCCAACCGCGTGTCTTTCATTCAAACCGAGCTCCCCTCGACTGAGTAGAAATATTTCTTATCCAGAGAGAATCCGGTTGACTTAGCTACACGTGAAGTGAAGCCCTGTGAACTTAACGAACTCGCGATTTGCTGGCACTGACCAAAATGGCTTTCACTACCTTTAGAGGATTGGCCCGATCGGCCAGGCACTCTGCAAACCTTGCATGTACAAGAGCAAGATCCGGAACCGGAGTTACTATCACGGTTCTCAACCCTATCTTAGCGGATCCGCATAGTGGCATACTGTCGCCGGCCCCTCATGAATCTGCATAGACAAAGAGCAGGAGAGCTATCTGGCTGGTCATTCCTGACATCTTCAGAAATTTCTGAGACACGATTCGCGGTCATCCGACTGGCTCAGGGGAGCGCATTTAACGCTGAAATCGTACTTCTAACTACGCGAACGGCATTACCAAAAAGACACCCTCTGAGGAAATTAAACCCGTTTCTTGATAAAGCAGATGGACTTCTGCGCGTTGGCGGTCGCCTCTCTTACTCCGCCCTTTCTCACGAATCAAAACACCCCCCGATTCTCCCTCAAAGCTATAATCTCAGTCGTCTTTTCGTACATCATGCGCACGTTTCTTCCTTTCATGGAAGACCCACCTCAACATTAAGTACTTTGACTCAATCAAGTATGGATTCTGGGTAGAACGCGATTAGTTAAGACTGAGATTCGAAACTGTGTAAGATGTCAACGCGTAAAGTCTCGCCTGGCTTCGCAACTAATGGGAGATCTTCCGGCTAATTATTTGACTCCAGCGCGGCCGTTCACTTCTTCCGGCCTGGATTACGCTGGGCCTATCCAGATACGTGCGACGAAGGGTCGGGGTCATTACTCTTATGAAGGATATATATCGCCCTTTTTTGTCTGTTTTACCACACACGCAGTTTATTTGGAGGCCGTGAGCGACCTAACCACGGTTTCCTTTCTGGCTGCCTATCGACGATTTGTTGGCGAGTCATTGAGATTCATCCCGACCCTGATGGCCTCGTGCGGGCGGCTACTGTCAAAACGGCCACTAAAACCCTACGTCGTCATATCGCGAATCTCTGTCCTCTCTCTCTGCCCTCTCCCAGTATAGCCGTAAATTAACCCGGATGAGACTTACGGGAAAGCCCTCCGGCATGCGAAGGTGAGTGAGGAAACCTTATACTATTGTTAAGCTGCATATTACTCGGTTTCTCAGTTAACAGCTGTACCGTTTCCTCAATGCTGTCCTCCACTCTCACTAGAACGGCTGGACCGTTGTTACGGGGCTGCTCCCCAACCCTTAGAGTGACAGGTGCAACAATTAGAGCATTTTCTTTGTTCTTTGAACGGCCTTTCCCCCTGATCGAGTGGATCCTTTTCACTGTGATCCTTATGTACCAGGGGTATTAGTTGAAATTTGCCGGTTTTACTCATAGATGTCGCTAGAGATATGTATACATTTCTATGATTTGGCATCTATGTCATATTTTTCTATGGACAATAACCTTCAAAAATACACAATTACATTCTGCCAAAATAATAGCATCATAGTTGTTGACCTCAGTGAATATGTCGAGTTTCGTTCCAAGTAAATCGCATTTGCGGCATTCGTTGCTTTTCTTATTTCATCAAAAGAAAAAAGCAGTTGAAGATCATCGATTGCTGGTAGAAACTTATGGTAAACATGCTCCAGTGATTAGAACATGTGAGACATGGTTTCGTCAATTTAAAAGTGGAGATTTCGATTTAACAGACAATGAACATCCTGGTGCAGCGAAAAAGTTCGAAGACGAGGAATTGCAGGCGTTATTGGAAAATGGGTACGACACCAACTGAACAATAGATAAATGGAAAATCGAAAAACCATTTGTGAAATGCTGCTTCAACGGTTCGAAAGGAAATCTTTTCTGCATCGAATCGTGACGAGGGGCGAAAAATGGATTTATTTCGAGAACCCGAAGCGGAAAAAATCATGGCTTTCATCTGGTGAGGTCGGCCCATCGACTCCAAAGGCCAAATCGCTTTGGCCGTAAGACAATGCTCTGTGTTTGGTGAGACCAGTGTGGCGTGGTGTACTACGAGTTATTAAAACCTGGTGAGACGGTGAATACGGATCATTACCGACAACAAATTTTCAATTTGAATCATGCATTGATCGAAAAACGGCCGGAATGGACCCAAAGACATGGCAAAGTTATCCTACAACATGACAACGCACCGTCTCATACCGCTAAAGTGGTGAAGAACACATTAAAAGAATTGAATTGGGAAATATTATCGCACCCGCCATACTCTCCAGACCTCGCCCCGTCCGACTATCACCTTTTCGCATCGGTGGGACAGTCACTCGCAGAGAAGCGCTTCGTCAATTTTGAAGAAGTCGAAAAATGGCTCGTCGAATGGTTTGCCTTGAAAGAAAAAAAGTTTTTTTGGAATGGTATCCATGATTTGTCTGAAAGATGGGCAAAATGTGTAGAATCCCATGGTCAATACTTCGAATAAATTTTTTTTGAGATTCCCTTGAGAATTAAGTGTTTTCTTTATTGAAAAAACCGGCAAACTTCAACTAACACCCCTGGTAATCAAATATAATTCTAGTTTCCTAGTACTACCTTTGTGTAAATGATTTAAGTTTTCCTATTGCACGCGCAACATACCTTAAGCCAAGGATTTGCCACAGCACTTGCATTGATCAATTTTTTACTTCTATAACACAAAATGTTTGCAACTGAATTTATTTGCGATAAGTATTTGAGAGACATTTATTGCGAAGCAAAAGGAATTTATTGCACAGGTAGATACAATTAATTCATATTGGGATATTAATCTTTATTATATTAGGTAGTTAATTATTAATATCTTCATCAAATAAAATATTTTATTTTAAACAAATTAACAAAATAAACAAAATGCTCGACGTACTTACGCTTCCCAAAACTTTTACTCCATCAGGCGCATAGGTTAACCTCTCTTGAAGAATATCTTCTGGCTTAAAATGCTTTTCGCAAATCGCATGACCTGCTCATAATTTTATATCATCCCGAAGGATAGCATTTCGCCCTAATTTTATTGTATTTTCATCTTCCGGTACAATGAAAAACGAACTTTATCGGAGCAAGACTTATATCCGGATTTACACCCAAAACAGACACATTTCACCATTTTTGCATCAATTTTTTTAGACATTTGTTTGTGGACGCACGGAACTTATCTTAGTACCGTTCAGGAACTCGAAAATTTACAGGGAAATGCCTAAAAATGTACATTTTATAATATGATTTTCGTGTACGTCGGCCCAATGAACAGTCAGCGCCACCATGGCAGCCAGTCACAATTCATGTCATTTTCAACTCAGTGATGCAGGGGGCTGCACAGAACACTTCGATGCTCGAGCTTCTCGTTGGAAGGAATCCCGAGTGTATTTGAAAGTCCTGACATTTACTTTGTTCAATAGGGCGAAGAAGGCATTCGAAAAAGATTAAAAACGAAAATTTGAAGTAAGTTAATATCTTCCATTCATTTTTTTCATTCAAAAATTGTACATTATTTTATTTCTCCTCAAAAAACCTTAAAATTCACCATTTGGGAACGATTCAAACACCACGAAAATATTTCCTGGCATTTCTGGAATATGCATTTACAATTTTTTGAATGCAAATTTTTGAACAATTCTAAATTTAGTAAAACTTCTTTAATTCATAATTCTCTATAATTATTTACCATTAAAAACTATAAATACAAAAAATTTGCTGAAATTTGTTAACCAATAGGAATTTTTCAAGATTTTCAAATAAAAAATGTGAACAGAAGATATCAACTGATTTCAAAACTTTTTATTCTTACCTTTTTCGTATGCCAAACCCATAATCTGTTGACTCTTAGCTCTAACGATTCGATTAATAATGCTCAACTCCTCTACCTGTGTATCATTAGAATACAACCCCTTTAAAAATCTTGAGTAGAACAACATTTTTCTAAATGAGCTTTTTAATTTTGATTACTGGTTATTGTACATATTCTTATAAAAAACATTTAAAACTTGTTAAATTTTAATTAAAAAATCCAACTGACTAACATAGTCTCTGAATGTGTCACATAAGACTGAAAACAAAATTTCTTTTAACTATGGCGATATAAAATTAAAATACAATTATACAATGCATGTATATTATGTAGTGTTTGATTAGAAAAATTCAAGTACGTCTAAACATCAACTCATTCGCTGATACTCGTTTTTGAATCAAATGATCTAAAATTAATAATTTTTAGGTTATAGTACGTATATGACAGATTCAAATTATAATTTTAACTTGTGTAAAATTCTGTACATTTTTTATCCTCGTAAACAGTGAACAGTTTGGTCCGTGTTTTATTCGTCGTATTCTTACATTTGGGTACAAAATACTATTTATAACGTGATTTCCTGTTCATTTTGCGGAGTTATGTATTTGTAACTTTCAGTCACTTTTCCATAGAATCATATTTGTGCTTACACCACTGTGACGTCACGCGAACTTTCGTATATCCTTGGCTGTTTCCGTAACGAATTCGGTTCATTAAAAAAATATATATTTCAACCATTAATTACTAATTTCCGGGACATCGAAAAATTATTTTTAAATATATATCAACCAAGGTAATGCTCAAACTATATTTCAAGACTATTTTTAAAAAACATGCAAACCCCTAATTTTTGGAATTAATGGGGAAGATGAAAACGGACGTATATAGACAAATTTTGGTTTCGGTAATAAATGATTAAATTTCAGATATAAAATTCAATTTCTTTTCTAAACCGAAATTTTTCTATCTACGTCCGCTTTTACTTTACCTTTATGTGCCTCCGTCGCGGAAACTCGTTTTTCCGCTACAGCTGAAAGTAACGGAATGTTGTGTATTCCGTTACAGAGGAATATAATGTAAAAATTGAACTGCGCATGCGCATATAGCAAACAACTACAATACTAGATTAGATTCGAGTGTACGCATAAAAACTCGTATCCGCACCGAAGTCACATAAAATAGAATACGTACCAATGCACACAATTCGGGAAATTACGAGATTCGCGACAATGCTCGCAGGACTGATCGCGCCTCGGCTTCGATCTCCTGCGAGCATTGTCGCTCGTCACGCAATAACCCTCATTGTGCGCCTAGGTACGTGAACTACTATTGGTCTATTTAACAGATAAACTTGCCTGATTTAAGTAAGATTCTATTCGTTTAAGTATTTCCTCTTAGGATCTAGTGAATCAGATTTTGATCAAATCAATTTCTTTGTTGAATAATATGCTTAAGTCACAGTTCTACCTATTTTTTTTCATATTGGAAAAGGTCTTGAAATTTTATATTGAAAATTTATATTAAAAAGTGTTTGCCTATTTTACAACGATCTAAGCGCTTCTGTAATGGTGTTGAAATTTTAATTTTAATTAATTACAGCTTGTAGCAGAGATGAAGGTAGAGATAAAGGTAAAGATAAAGGTAAAGATGAAGGTAGAGATAAAGGTAAAGGTAAAGGTAAAGCTCCTGCAGAGGCAAGCAATGTATATTTTGAACCTGCAGGTGGAGCGGGTACTCCATGTTTACCTGATACGAATCTCGAAAACCCAGGCTATACAGATACTTATGGCAAAGGCCAAAAGGATAGACATGACCCAAACATAAACCTTGTGGATCCTTGGAACCAATACCTAATGGGTCCTTATAACCCAAACCTCATGGATACTTATCACCAAGACCATACGGCTGCTTGGAACCAAGAGCAAATGGGTGCTTCGAACCCAAACCTTATGGGTACTCATCACCAAGGCCAAACGGGTACTTATGATACAAGCCTTGTGGGTACTCATGGCCATGGCCAAATGCATCCTTATCACCAAAGCGAAATTGGTTCTTATCAGCCAAATTATATGAATCCTCAATACGCAACCAATATAGATGATTCAACGGGAAATGTCCAATTTATAAAACCGATTAAGACCAGGTCAAACCAATTGCCTCGTGCTGAACTATTCCCCGATGGATCCCAAACAACACGTCCAGATCGCTCAGCGTATCAAAATCCTGATGTCCGGGAAAAATGGCCTAGTCTCGATACATCCAAACTCAGCAAAAAGAAGCTTTCTAGAAATCCGCGTACACAAAGACATCCGGAGAAATGATCCTAAATACGTCAATAACATAAACGACGGGTTCAAGAAAATGAATACTTGATCCCACGTTTGCTTGAACTCTGAATCCAACTTAGTTTACATATGAATAAATTGAAATTAATATGCTACTTTCAATATACAATTAGTCATTTTCAATTAAAAATCCGCGAAAAATAATTGTTTATTAATTGTTAATAATTTTACAATTTTGTTTTTTATTGCGTATAGATCCAAAGAAATTCAAATTCATTAAATGTAAGATGATCTGAAGAGGATGATATTTAGTCATCGAAACGTTGTCAAGCTCAATAAATAAGGATTTCAATTTTACACGGTCCGAGGCTGGTCATTTATCTTCCTTCTAACTTATGTATAGTTATAGAAAAATAACAATGGAGTAAGATACATAATCTATGATCATTATTTGTATTTTTTATTACTTAACGGTTTTCGGCAGTTCGCAGCTAAATGGCGGCATTCGAAACACTTTTCGTATGCATGTGTCCACTTTTTCAGGATTGTTTTATTATTATTATCGTTGAATAAAAGTATTTTTGCTTTTTCCATTGTGGAAGACTATGGAAATTCTTCTGAAAAAGTAGACTGCTTATAAAGCATTTCCAACATTTCAGTTGCTGCATTTTGCTTTGCAGACTTTTTTCGAGGGGCTGGTTCCCCAATTCAAGAAAAAGTTATTTTATTTTTAAAAATTTCACAAGCTGCTTGGCACGGCGGCAGTTCTTTTTTTTTTTTTTGGTGAGGAGGAAAAATGGTGAAATATTTTATAGACGTTGTAAAGGACTCTCCTAGGACGGGTCTAGGCATACCTGTTAAAACCAAAAAACCCCCTCTCTCAAACCAATACACCACCCGCGGAACCGCCTTTCGGCTTTAAACTTCACGGGTGGTTGGTTCCGGCTTAAAGTCGCGTACGACTCTTCCGTCATCCGTTCGCCCGGGACTCACATCCGCAGCTACACGCCCGTGAGGCAGACCGACTAGCCGCGCCAACCTAGAGGGGAACAAGAAAATTCCTCCCCCGGCAGACGCGGACAGCCAAGTCCGACCAGGGCGCAGAACCGCGGGTGGAGGCCCCGATGCGATTTCTGCTGGCCCTCCCCGTTGTTACGCTCTCGACGCCCATCAAGCTCCCTCGTCTTCATAACAAGTGTGACGAATGACTCGATGAGCGACGGTGGCAGTTCTTGGTGTTCTAGCGCAGCCCTATCCGACTCCCTGCCTGCAACGGCGAGAACTTGATTCGCTTAGTGATTATAGTTTCTATGTGCGAAGTTTTCTCACCAGAGCGGCGCTGCACGCGGCACGCTCTACAAAAGCATTGCACTAATAGACAAATATTTGAAAAATTTTAAATAATTAAGTTTCAGAACAATATGAAATGAAAAAGTGTTCCTAACATGATTCTAGGACATAAAATACACATTTTTCATAAATCAATTAATACAAAATAAAAAAAAGAACACATTAAAGTTCGTAAAATATATACTGTGGATACGCATGAAGAATTCTTGAGACCCTGAACAAAATTTTTCCTATGTTATTCCCATATAATTGAAAATATATTTAAAAATAAATAAAAAGCTTAAGCTTATAAATAGAAGTATTTTGCATTTTTATTTTCCAGCTTCAAACGAATGAAATGAAAAATAAATATTTTGTTAAGCCCTGTGTTCAACATAAAAAACCATGCGAAGGGAAATATATACTCAATTAAAAATTTGTAAATGTAACAAAAAATATTCATTACTATAAAATTTGCTGGTACATATTTTTAACATATTTTAAATTTTTAACATGTACAGATCGATGATGACTAGTTAAGTGTCGCAAAGCTTGGCATGCTTTTTTTTCAAAACGCTAAATTTTTAAATTTCAGCCATTTCCTGTCTTACGAATCGTCTCATTCTTATTTAAAATAAAATTAAATCACATATGCTAACATCTCTACAGCTTCATTGGCATGTTCTTTGCATTGAAAAATAAATTTTGTTTCACATGACAAAAAATATTCATTACTATAAAATTTGCTAGTACATATTTTTAACATATGTATATATGTCTTGGGTTATGTTCGACATATTTCGTACAGGGAATATAGATATATTAGATACTTTATCAGATATAGCTGATTTTTTTCGTCTTTTTTCATTATATTCAATCAATTTTTGTAAGTATTGAACTTCTCGGAAAAATATGAACATATGTATTCATTTTAATATGACGTGTTTTGCAGGAAAGATAAACTACCGTTTATAATAATAATATTAAAATATTTATTTTAATTACTTTATACTTAGTATTTCTTACGCGTATAATAAAATATCTTTATATAAAATCTGGTCTAATATTTTATTTCCAGATACGTTCATATTAATCATCACGGTACTTATTTAACTCCAAAATTGATCTTTATATCCCTTCAATCCATTCCATTTCATCCGAATTCTTCCAGTGAAATATAAATATCAAAGAAAGCACTTTTATATTTTTTTACAAAATGGATTTGTATAAGAAATATATTGTCGTTGATGTTGCATTCAAAATCCATTTAGTATTTCTTTACCTCCCTTACATTCAGAAAATTGAACTGAACAAGATAAAAATATTTTATTCAGTATGAGATTTCGAATGGAATATTATCAATACTGTATAAAAGTTTCACTAATTTCGTGTTCATTTCCTTTGGTGTAGAAATTTTGTGGCACTATCAGCTTAGCTGGAGGAATAAACGATCATCCTTGTACACCAACCTTCTTGCAAATATACAAGATATTAGCTGCCTTTAGCATTTTGAAACCTCCAAAGCTTGGAAATTGTAGTAATTTCGATGGCAACCCTCCACAGCCCTTAATAACAATTTCAAAATTGAAAGAATTACATCAGTCGAATAGTAAAAGCGGAATTCAAGAAATTCGAGAAAAGTTAAAAGCAATAATCGATTGTGAAGACACTGATTTTAGTGATTTTGTAGATGCAGTAGCGCACGATTATGCTTTACCAGCTGTTAGAGATTGTTTGATTTTTTACACAACTGGTCGTATACATTAAACAGCACACTCAGTGTTCGACATGCTTAAATGCATTTTTGACTACTTCTGAAATTAATGCAGATACGATATCCTTTTCTTGTGATCAGTTACCTGAAAGTTTGAGTAGATTTGCAAAAATAAATAAAGATTTCATACATCCAAATGTTAAGTTATACAAGCTTATCACAGTTGTCGAATATCTATTTAACAAACATTGCCGGTCTAGCAATTCTTTTGATCTAATTCTAGACGATTTAACTTTATCTGAAACAAAATTTAGTTTTCAATGCAAAGAACATGCCAATGAAGCTGTGGAGATGTTAGCATATATAATTCAATTTTATCTTCAAATACGGATGAGACAATTCGTAAGACAGGAAATGGCTGAGATTAAAAAATTTAGCGTCTTGAAAAAAAAGCATGCCAAGCTTTCCCACACTTAACTAGTCATCATCGATCTGTACATGTTAAAAATTTAAAATATGTTAAAAATATGTACTAGCAAATTTTATAGTAATGAATATTTTTTGTCATGTGAAACAAAATTTATTTTTCAATGCAAAGAACATGCCAATAAAGCTGTAGAGATGTTAGCATATGTGATTTAATTTTATTTTAAATAAGAATAAGACAATTCGTAAGACAGGAAATGGCTGAAATTTAAAAATTTAGCGTCTTTACGTCTTTTTACGATTATGCCGATTTGACATACAGTGCTCACATTATGAAAAAAGTATAGATACCACTACCATGGCTCAGCTGCTTGTCGGTGTGTAGACGGAGAAAGCGAAGGTGCGCGCGCTTGTTTTTCTCTCGCTCTCTCTTCAGCTGGTATCGGAAGGGGCACGTTGCCATTTTTCCTTCCTCGTCACTCTTGCATGCGAGAACGACTCGTGCCATTTCCCCTTGTTCTCCACGCTTCTTCGTTACAATCATGTCTAATCTCCATGGTTACAATGCATGCATTTTCAACTGTTCCAAAATTTAGATTTCAGGCTGTCGTTTATCGGGTCGAAATTGAAAAATATGTTTCTCTCGACTCCGTGCAAAAGAGTCCTAGGAGAGTCCTGTACAACGTCTATAAAAGATTTTGCCATTTTTCCTCCTCATCAAAAACAAAAAAAACTTTTTTTAATGAAAGATTTTGTAATTCTAAATTAAGGTCATCTTGTAGAATTGTAAAAAAATGCTAAAGCTTCAAAGTAAATTTTTCCGTCTAATTCAAAGCTAATAAGTATTCAATGTTTTAAATACTTGTATTATACAATTTACTTTAAAGCTTTTAAATTTGTTTACAATTTTTCAAGATGAGCCTAACTTAGAATTACAAAATCTTTCATTAAAAAAAAGTCACTCACCTGAAATAAACTTCTGGAAGAATCCTCATAAGAATAAAGAAAGGTTTAAGCATCACTTGAAAAATAAAGTCATTGTGGAATTTTAAGTTCTCCAATGTTCAAACTTACAAGAAAATAGATCAATAATTGATAAATTCTTAGATTTGTCAGTCGAAGCTTTATTTGTAAATTTTTAGTTTTTATGAATAGGTTAAATATTTATGAATTTCTTAAATGTTCCAACTTTAAAAAAATATTTAATCAGAGAATTATGTGCAAAGTATTTTACATGAAGAAGAAATAAACATTTGACCTAATGAGTGCTAAATCTACATACTTAATTTTATAATGAAAGTAATTTTATCTTACTTTTTTGTGACCTAAGCACTGCTTCATGTAGAAAATACTTTAACTCTGTGAAACATTTCTATATTTTATTTAGAAAGCTTCAAAATTTTGTAATTGAAATCTTGATATAAAATTTTAACCATTTATCGACTTTGAATTTTTCATACGATTTCGGAAGAAAATGCAAATTAAGAATTAGAAAATTTTTCATTTAACAGATTGCAGGTGTCCATAAGATCTTATAAAATCGTGACAGGATTTAAACACTAACTTGAAAAAAAAAATTCCATGTAAAACTTGAAATCAATAAATACTTATGTGGTCATATGCAAATATCACTGAACACATTTTTAGCTTTTTAATTTATCTCCTTCTATTAAATTCTATTAAATAACTCGCTAATTGAAAATTTTTTAAATGTACAAAATTAGTAAAAAGTATGGAAATTCGAAATTTCTAATTTAAGCTTTTCTTAAAAAATTTCAAATATTTTCAATTTATATATAGATTCAAATTTTAAATATTTATGAATTTCAAATTTCCACTTTAAAATTATATTTAGACTTTCAAAATGATTCCACAATTTTTTTAAATCTCATAGATGTTTATTTTAGGGAAAAAATGATTAAAATATCGAAAAAAGAGGTATTATTTCCATAACTACATATTTCGTAAATTTGAAATTGTCGTCTGCTTCGCGCCTCTTTTGCACGGAGTCGAGAGAAATATATTTTTCAATTTCGACCCGATAAACGACAGCCTGAAATCTAAATTTTGGAACAGTTGAAAATGCATGCATTGTAACCATGGAGATTAGACATGATTGTAACGAAGAAGCGTGGAGAACAAGGGAAAATGGCACGAGTCGTTCTCGCATGCAAGAGTGACGAGGAAGGAAAAATGGCAACGTGCCCCTTCCGATACCAGCTAAAGAGAGAGCGAGAGAAAAACAAGCGCGCGCACCTTCGCTTTCTCCGTCTACACACCGACAAGCAGCTGAGCCATGGTAGTGGTATCTGTACTTTTTCCACAATGTGAGCACTGCATAAACATTCATTTGTAGATAATATCATCAGATGTTTAGTGCAAGTGTACATTTAATTAATACTCAATCGTTCATATGAAGTAATGTGGAGATAGGGTATTACTGTGGTAAGTATTTATCTGTTTATTGTTACCAAATAGTGTAATATCGATAATTATTTCTATTAAGATTCACACTTGCATACTCCAAAATCAAGACGTGATTTAAAAGGTTAAGGTGTTCAAAATATACAAGCTCTTAAATCTATGTGTTATGATCATAATTTTATATTCTAATAAGGTTTATTTTTTGTTTAATATTTCTTATAACTGAATTGATGATGTGTGGTACCAACTGTACCAATTTTCTAATTTGATGGGCCTATTGCTATATGATCTTAATATGAATACTTGTATACACGTATACTTTTTCCCTTTGTGTTCCCCATGGTTTAGATCCATAAGTGATGTCTACAAGTTTGATCGAAATTCTGAGGCGAGTGGGGTATCAGCCGGTGAGAAAGCTATCGGATTTTATAGTCTTGGACTCTATCGTATCTGAATAATTAAGCCTAGACTCGTAATAATGGTTATGAGGTAAGCCTGAATCAAAAATTTTATGCTATATATTTTTATTTTTCCTTTGTTTTTGTTTTGTTTTTTTGTTTTTGTTTTTTTCAATTTATAATAATTTATATATTATTTATTATAATTTATAATAAAAATATTGCTAATAATATTAAGTTAATTTAGTCTTGATTGTAAGATAGTGAGTCTGGAATTGTCCTTAACTCATGTATGTCGTAAGAAGGCATGTTTCACACGATTCATGTGGACTATTCTAGCTTCTTGAGGAGAAATTTGCAACTCTATATTGACATTATTCAAAATTTTAATGATTCTATAAGGAACTTCGTAATGGTCATCAAGTTTATCTTTACGTGATTCATTTAGTAACATTACATATTCATTTACTTCGAATTTTTTATTATTATGTTTTTTATCGTCGTATTTTTTACAGCGCAATTTCGCGGCTTCTAAACGAGCAACACAGAGGGATTCTGTCTCTAGTATCCTGTTAAGAAATTCGTCAATCATCGAAACGTAGGTCATAGGAATGTTTTCGTCGGCGAACTGAGATGGGAACCTAACCCTACGTCCGAAAACCACCTCATGTGGGGTGACCCCAGTGGACTCATGGACTGATATATTGAACGAGAACATAGCGTACGGTAGCCATTGATCCCATGAAGATTTCGTGTTATAATGACGCAAGTACTCTACGAAGGTATGATGACTTCTCTCTAATGCACCTAGCGATTGGGGGTGATAAGCAGTCGAGTGATACTGCTTAATTCGGAATAACGCGGCAAAACTGACCATAAGCTTGCTCGTAAATTTTTTTCTCTGATCAGTTTGTATAGTCTCGGGACAACCGAAAATACATATGATATTTTCTGCTATCGCTATTGCTATGTGAGATGTATCTATTTTAGATAACGGTATAGCTCCTGAATATTTAGTAAGGCAATCTTGCCAGGTACGGTTGAAACTATTTCCCGATTCTGTAATCGGTAACGGACCTTTTGCCGAACTAATTTCTTTCTCTGACACGAATCGCACGAACTGATGTATTCCCTAATTTCTTCCCGCATACCCTTCCAGTAAAATCGTTCGCGAACTCGATCGAGAGTTTTGGTTTCGCCTTTATGTCCACCTACGGCCGAATCGTGGCATTCTTGAATTATTTTATGCCTTTTAGCTTCTGGCGGAGTCTGAACTTCGCCATTACAGACGCAGATTGTATAACCCCCTTTTCAGAAATAAGTCCTAAAAATTTGCTCTATTACCTTCCAAGGAATACTATCTAGCCCGTTTCCGATCCTTGATACGCTAAACGTTTTCAAACTCATTGTTTCGACGGCTTCTCGTAGGATCGACACGGCTAGTTCTATATTTTTGGCAAATTGTTAAGCGTCGTAAGTTTCTTTGACAAATAGATTTAAAATTAATCGTTTTTTATCTTTTACAGATGTGACTAATCCAATCTGAGCGTTTTCTTCACGGATATCGGACGGTTTGATCGACAAATTATCTATCAATTCACGACCCACTGGAGTGCTTAACACGCCGTCGCAGGACACAAAGTTTATCAAGTTTTCGTTAGGAAGTAATAGTTAGTCATTACTAAACGTGAACAAAGGGGTAAGTATACAATTTCCTTCTTTATTTCTTGCGCTCAGAATGGGTATCGCTTCTACAGATCCGCAATCCTCGGTTAGTTTGCATTTGGTTGACACCGGGCAGTCACGTGCAACTTTTGAGTCTTTTATTACTTGCCTCCAAACTCCCAACATTATATTATTATTCTCCCTCACGTAATTTTCATTACAGCTTTCTTCGGGCCGATTCTTAGTGGGTTTAGTAGTCTCTCTCTGTGGTTGATCATTCCACACACTCTCTCTCTCTCTAAGTCTCTTGGAGAGGGATCCTCCCTCTCGTCACTGACCCGTCCGGCCCAGTCCTGAGTCTCGAGGACATGAGAAGCAGTAACTGGTACCTCAATCCTGTCACTGACCTTCTCTACCAGTTTTTCTCTCTTTCTTCCTGGCAGAGTCCGGTGGTAGATATCAGTTTTGACTATCTTCACCCCTCTTGCCATCTTAGCCTTCTTGTTCGCTACCACCTCAAGGTCCAACCCAAGTGCCACCTCATGCTCTCGCGGTAGAGAAGGCTGAGTACCCGGACTCCGTAGGACGCGGCCTGCGCGCCCCGTACAACCAGCACTGTCATGGCCTAGCCCTTCCAAGATTGCCGCAGCACCTTCAAGGGTTCGCAAACCTTGAGAGGGCTTTTGCCTTTGAGAGAGACCTACTTGCCCTTCCGGTAAGGTTCTTGTCAGAACACAACTCTCTACCAGAGTGGTTTGGCTATTAGTGAGAAGTTTGGTATGAAACTCCTGTAATACCCGGCTAGACCTAAGAATTGTTTGACATTTTTACGACGTGTTGGCTTCGGAAATTTGTTAACAGCTTCTAATTTTTTAGGGTCTGGACTTACGCCTTCTTCGGATATTTTATGCCCTAGATAACCTATTTCCTTACATAAAAATCGGCACTTTTCCGGTTGTAAAACTAAGCCAGCAGTTTTTAAACGGCCGAGCAACCTTTCTAGCTTCTGGTTATGCTCTTTCAAGGACTTAGCGTATATGACGATATCGTCCATATAGACAAAAAGTTCGATGCCTTGTAATCCCGAAAGAACTCTATCCATCAGTCTCTGAAAAGTAGCTGGGGCGTTTTTCAGACCGAATGGCATCCTTGTGAACTCGTAATGTCCAAAAGGTGTTGAGAATGCTGTTTTGTGTCGATCTTTGTGCTCGACTTGGATTTGGTGAAAGCCGGCAGCAAGATCTAGTATCGTGAAATATTTCGAACCCCCTAATTGGTCTAGTATGTCGGCTATGTTAGGGAGGGGATACGCGTCTCCTACGGTTTTCTCATTAAGCAGACGGTAATCGATCACCATCCGCCATCGCCGATTTCCTTGAGAGTCTGCCTTTTTCGGTACGATCCACACAGGTGAATTATACGGAGAATCGGATTCCTGTATTCTACCTTCTTCTAACAGAGCCTTCTCCTCCCCTTTTACAAATTCGCGTTGAATCATAGGAAATGTATGATTCGGTTTCCTAACTGGTTCTTCATTAATAGTATTAATAGTATGTTTCACAATATTTGTGCAACCTAATCTGTCTCCACTAATAAAAAACTGATAAGTAAATTTTTCAATAGTGTTGAGTAATTGTGTTTTTTCTTCGGAATTTAGATTCGTTAGATTTAATTCGGACACTAGTTTTTCGAATCGATCGCTATGTGGACTGATAGGATTTCCACTATTCGCGGCCTTTTTCTCTGTTTTAGGTGCAGGTTTGACTAATTTAAATTCCTTTATTTCTACTGGTGGTACGGTTAACTCTACGTCACAGGTAGTAATATTAATACAGTATTTAAACAATTTGAAAATCTTTCTGTGGAAAAAATGACGCTTTCGACTGCGCTGGGATTCGAGCCCAGGTCTTTCGATTGCCGACAAACTCAACTAATTAATTTGAAATTAATACAGTATACTTTAATTCTTCCGTTCGCGACCGATACTAAAGATTCACCCAAATACACTCCTGGTCCTGTAGGAATTAATGGCAAATATCCTTCTTTTAACTCGGGGTTCTTTACAGGTATAGTAATTAGTTGCTTTGTACAGGCTTTTAATTTTATATCTACACTCTTTTTTGTGTCTAATATCGAGAATGTACCTAGCTGATTCTGTATTTGTTTTGATTGCAGGTTTATCACTGAGTTGGGTAGAAATAGCATACCCAACATACCATCTGATTCGACGGGAAAGCTATTCGAAACTATCTGAAAAGGAATCGCTGAATTATTTATTCTTATCTGAACTTGTCCACGAGTACGAACGCCTTTTTCATTGATACCAAATAAATCGTATTTTATCCGACTATCGATGGGAGTATTTGTTTTTATACGTTTTTGTTTAATAAGATTTAATTCTACCCCGGTGTCTATTATTAATCTTCCGCTACCATTTTTTAAGTCCTTGCTATTTATATCTATGCTAGGTGAATGTTTTTTATCCGCAGCTGTAAAATTCATGATGACGCGTTTAAGAGGTGCGATTCCGTTAAAAAGCTCGTCGTTGCACCACACAGACGAGCTTGTTATTCGTTTAAATGAATTTTTTTTGAAGCGCGTGATTCTTCTTCCTTTTTCATACATTTCCTGCATTCGTCATACGCGTGACCCCCCTTTTTACAATAACTGCATTCGTTTTTTCCTGTTCTAATGTGTCGCTTTACAGTACAATGTCTAGGAATATACCCAGGTTTTTGACAGTTATAACATATAGGACTGTCAGATTTCGAGTGTGGGCATTCTCTCGCAAAATGTCCCGGTTCCCTACAAGCGTGACAGATAATTTGTTCCTTTGCAGTCGTGCGTAAGCAACCTATAACTGAGTGGCCCTCTTCACCACATCCTTCGCAAGCTCTGTTTATCAACGGAATTTGTGAGTTATAATTATTAACGCAACGGTCTCGATCCCTACCTGTATTATGATATGGTTGGACTTTTCGCTTGCAACTTGTCGAATTCTAGCTCCAGCTTGGTAGGGACGAAATCTATTTTGTGATCGAGTATGATTTCCAAATTTATTTCCTATTTATTTTGATGGCACGTCCTGGGAAAAATTTCCTAAATCTTTACGATCAAGAGTAGATTCACGTTCGATTTCCCACTCGGCAGTTCGACCTAAATTTATTGCTTCTTGTAATGTACCCGGATGCCCACCCCTGATTCTAACGGCTAACTCTCTTTTTAATCCCATTATAAAGTTATCTAAGCCCCCATGGCACAAGACCTTCCCTGAACGTTCTATGAACGCTCCCATGGAATGTTCGGAAGGTTCCATCGGAACGTTCAAGGGACGTTCCTAGAACTAAGAAAATTTCCGGGTTTTTTTAACGTTCCAAAGCAATGTTCTCTGAATGTTCCTGTTGAACGTTCCAGGAACGTTCAAAAGGAATATTGAGAGAACGTTCCGCAGCAATATTCAGAGAATATTCAAAGAGAACGTTCCTGGAACCTTTCATAGGAACGTTTAGAGAGCATTTGTATCGAATGTTCGTAGAACTTTTCGTAGGAACATTCGCAGAGAACGTTTTGGAACATTCCGCGGGAACATTTAGGGAAAATTTTTTAAGAATGTTCCTGGAATTATTTTCTACTGCATTCAGGAAACTTTCTTTATAGATAATCCTGCAGCTTCAAACATACTAATGCAGGGAATGTTTTTTATAAATAATTTTGGGCATTAATTTATAGGTAAAATGAAAAGAATTAATTACAGATATTAATATTTGGTTTATATATTTTAAAATACTTTAAGTACAAAGAGGAAGATGCTATAACGTTTACTGAAACATGTTTTTAATAAAATATTTAAATAAATTACATTTTTTCATAAAGGTAACATTTGATTATCTATAAAGAAAGTTTCCTGAATGCCGTAAAAAATAATTCCAGGAACATTCTCAAAAAATGTTCCCTAAATGTTCCCGCGGAATGTTCCAAAACGTTCTCTTTGAATATTCTCTGAATATTGCTGCGGAACGTTCTCTCATTATTCCTTTTTAACGTTCCTGAAACGTTCCACAGGAACATTCAGAGAACATTGCTTTGGAACGTTCAAAAAACCCGGACATTTTCTTAGTTCTAGGAACGTTCCTTGAACGTTTCGATGGAACCTTCCGAACATTCCACGGGAACGTTCATAGAACGTTCAGGGAAGGTATTGTGCTATGGGGGAGGCGGTGTCGCGAGCAGACTTTATTAACGCCCTGACATTCTACAGAGTTCGTTTCATCTACTAATTCGATTATATTTGTTTAAATTTCGCCTACTCTAGTTCCATAGTCTAGAACATTTTCACTTTCACGTTGTGCTATGTTCGCAAGCGTGTTATTCAGCTGGAAGAGATTATGAGTTTCGGTAAAGGTGATCTCAAGATGACGCAATAGATCCTCTAAGGAATGGATATCGCGATCCTGCAAAGTTACGTAAGCTCTACCTTCTATTCTGGTCCGAATCATTAAGAATAGGTATTGTCGATCCTTAGCGGCAATCGAGTTTCGAGCGTATATACAGTCGTTGATAAATCGCGAGACTGGCAAATTATATCCGTCAAACGACTCCGGAATAAATTCGAGGGCTGGTCTAAATGGAATCGGATTTTCTAGCTCGTGTGGGGGTAGAGAAAACAGTCCTGATATACTGGTCGCGCCTGTCGATATGCTGCCCTCTCTACTCGTATGCACTGGCGCTAAATGTAGTGCGGGTCTCTCTCGCAAAGTACTAGCTTCCGGAAGGTACATATTAGGGTGATTTTCTGAACTAAAACGAGTCGAGATTTCTTCGTTTCCTTCTGAAGCCCTCGGGATTTCCGTATTATCGGGCGATCGTATGCGATTTGCAAGGGATCTGCCTATGACTCTACTACGGGGTACTTTCGACATTTTATAATTGGATTTAAATAAATAAAAATGAGGGTTATGAAAGCAAGAAAATTTAATTGGATTTGAATATAGCAATAAGAATTATAAAGAAGGAAAATTTAGAGTGAACTATCTTATTTCGATAATGAACTCGTACAAAGGGTGTTCGAGGTTAATACAGTTCCCTTCCAACTTTTAACTT
This sequence comes from Diplolepis rosae, assembly GCA_030998225.1. Taxonomy (NCBI): domain Eukaryota; kingdom Metazoa; phylum Arthropoda; class Insecta; order Hymenoptera; family Diplolepididae; genus Diplolepis; species Diplolepis rosae. Next base: position 4,517,822 of record JAPYXD010000082.1, read on the forward strand.
TATCCCATTAACATGTTATGCATAAAATTATTCGAACGTTTTCATTCATAAACATCTTCTGCTTCCCATACTTATCTCGAAAATAGTTTAAATATTGGATTTGGAGCAAATATATATTTGTTTTCTATCAAGTTCATGCCCGGAAGGTAGAGAAAGTGGGCAAAGTGAGAACTTATCAATTTTTAGAACGCTTTAAAGGAAAGTTTCAAGAATTTTGGGAAGTTTTGAGTTTTCACTTTTACAAAAAACAATGTGGATTTTACGACTTGCATATAATAATCCGTTACACTCTTTTATCGCCTACCCAACAAGAGATCTAACAACCCCCCTTAATTGATTAAAACTACTTCCCTACTAGATAAAAACTTTATTCGTCTTCTATCTATAATAGATTGATTGATAACTGTACACAGTTCGCGAGCATAAATTACCAAACGAAATTTCTGAACATAAAGTCCTAAACGTAAATTTCTAAACATAAATTTCTAAACCTAAATTTCCAGGAATAAATTTCTAAACATAAATTCTTAACACAAACTTCTAAACATAGATTCCCAAACATAAATTTCTAAGATAAATTCCCAAATATGAGTTTCTAACATGAATTTCTAAGCATACATTTTCAAACATGAATTTCGAACATAGATTTTCGCCCTTTAAAGGGAGAGCTTTTGAGATTAGCAATTATTTAGAGCGAAACGACTTACGTTAGAAGGTCTGGAAGACGGACGGACATGCTTTACCACTCAATCACTTTCACTATTGGTATACTCTGCTTTTTGTTTTTCACTCTTTGCTACACTTTAAGCATGTCAATCTCTTCGGATAAGTGTCCTTTGCAGTCGTTCGTTCCTCTCTTCAGGATATCCTCGGATAGTCCCTCGATGGGCCTGACATCGTTGGTAACACTCCTTTTTTTTCTTGAGGGTGGTGGGGCCCACGTTGCTTCACAACCCCGGTTTTTTTTACCGGCTGAAATCACATGGGAAACCCACAAAAACCTAGGTGATGGTTGCGGCCGTTCTTATATGTGCGTTTGATTCACACTTCCTCCAACATCTCCTTTCCTTTTCCGACCCGTTTCACGAACCCACTTAATTCAGCCCGCTACTAAGGATAGTACTCGAGAGAAAAGGGTTTTCAGCAGCTTCCACTATGTTTCCGAGTCCTCAGTTCCTCCTGCGATGTCCGGTGATACTTAAGGTGGTCCTATATGATTCTCTTAAAAACAAATCTTCGTTTTTGCTTTTGAGCGACCGATGAGTTGTTTGAAATGAGCGTTCTTTTTCGTCGTCGACTACGCAAGTCATGAGCACTTTTATTCTTTTATTTTTTTTTTTTTATCATGAATTAATCATGAAATGTCTCACTGTTCTTTACAAGTTTCACTGTAATTCACTACACATGTATCCGTTTTTAGTTTCAAAGTTTTTACTTGTTTGTTGATTCACTCGCGGCGAGTTTGTGGAACCCCACTTCTGAAACCAAAAAAAATTGTTCTGTCACGCGCCGAATCAATTTAAACGCGAGCTGTCGGTAAATTTGAATTTGTAATATACAGAATTCAATCCGGGTATAAGTTCTCCACGTTAAAGAGTGGAAATTCACCTCACCACGACTAAAGTATATTTCGACGAACACAATTAAAATGCACGAACACAAATAAAAAGTATAATACTGTGGAAGGAATGGAAAAAAACGGAGACCGATTTTAATTCGATTTGAACAGTACGTGAACTTTTATTTATTAAACCGTTGTAAAGGGTTTTCCAATAGGGACATAACAATTTCGTATCTTTATATGAACGCACCCTTAAACTTTTTTAATGAACTGTCAATGTCAAAACGTTAGTTAAAGTCAACATTTTCATCATGGTAAAGTTCACGAACCAGCAACTTTTGGAAGTTATTAAAAATTACTACCGAAATTCTGAGCCGGTGGTCGCAACTTTAAGAGCGCTTACTCCAATTTTCGGCCGTAATAATCGTCCCACCCGACAGGCTGTGCTTGTTATAGTGGATAAATTCAAAACCAAATTTACACTATTGGAGGTTCCGGCGCCAAAAAAACGTCGTATTGCTCGAGGCGAAGAAATAATCGCAGCCGTAAGTGCATCGATTCAAAATGAGCCAAATGAGTCGACTCCACGTCGTTCTCAAGAATTGGGCATCGCTCAAACGACACTGTGGCGTATTATGCAAAAAGATCTTGGCCTACATGCTTTCAAGATTAAATTGACTCAAGAACTAAAGCCACTTGATCATTTGAAACGCCGAAACTTCTCCAATTGGGCTCTGGCAAAGCTTGAATAAAATGATGAGTTTCATCGAAAAATCATCTTCAGCAATGAAGCTCATTTCTGGCTCAAGGGCTTTGTTAATAAGCAAAATATGCGTTATTGGTCAGCAACAAACCCAGATGTGCTTCTTGAGACACCGTTGATCCGCCAAAAGTGACTGTTTGGTGCGGTTTTCATGCCGGAGGTGTGATTGGGCCGTATTTTTTCGTGGATGAAAATTACCGTCATGTTACCGTCAATGGAGAGCGCTATCGTGCTATGTTGGAAGATTATTTGTGGCCAGAATTGGATGAACTTGACATCAACGGTATGTGGTGCCTACAAGACGGTGCGACTAGCCACACAGCACGCGTCACAATCGATTTATTGAAAGGCAAATTCGGTGAACGTGTTATCTCGAGAAATGGTCCGGTCGAATGGCCGCCTCGTTCTTGCGATCTAACGCCATTGGATTTCTTTTTATGACATTTCAAGACAGTGGTTATGTTATGTCCCTATTGGAAAACCCTTTACATATAGTGACTGCTGGCGGAAGGTATCGCGAAGCGGAAAAACCCCGAACTCGGGTTTTGAACGGTCGAAAGGCCCTGAGCCACATGGTCGACAGGCTAAGGCAATAAAGTTTAATAATGGGCTTAACAGTAAAATACATTCAAAGATATTATAAGCCTAGATGCGGTGCAGGCCCTAGTTCCCCGCGAAGATTGTAGACGGCGCGTCCGGCGAAAATGTTCAGGTCCCCCCGTACACCTCTGCCCGCCGATTTGGCCAATCGAAGTAGTTCGCGAACTAAACCTTAGGTGCGCTGTCCACAACTCTCCCCGTACCCCTCAATCCTCTCGAATACCAACAAGCTTACATTTGCTTAAGCTGTATAAATTGAAAATATTCAAGTCCAGCGATAAAACGCAAGATATGATGTTGAACATTTGGGCGTAAAATATGATGAGTTTAATTTTGAAGTTTTTATTGATTTTAATATCAGAAACTTATTGGTAGTCATTAAACATTTATTAATTAATTATAATTTTAAATTATAATTAATTATTAAATATTATATTATAATTAAATATAATTTAATAATAAATTATTAAATTTCAATTAATAAATGAATAAATTTAAAAATCAAGTATTAAATTTTAATGAATAAATAAATTTTAATTTTAATCAATCATTTTAATAAATGAATATAAATAATATTTAAACATATATCCACATTAGACTCCCTTTCTACAAAGCTGAATTTCGGAATTATAAAAAATAAAAATAACAAGGATTGTCTAGTTTGTATGTTGACTCTAATTTACAATCAGAATCAATTTCCTCAGCAAATAAGTACTTGTAATAATGTTTCTTCAAATTGAATTGAATTTATTGTTCATTATTTAAATTTTTTCGTATTATGTACATAGAAATATATCCGGAACAGAATACAGGAGTACGTGAAAAAAATCCTGTACTGAAATAATAGTGATTCATACCTATAAGTTTAAATGAATTTGGGTCAATATAATAGTAGACATGTTATCAAACATGTCACTTTGAAATTCCTAATTAAACTTTTTAAATTTTTTGTAAATTAAAAATATTCAGAACAAAATTAAGTATTTTTTTTGACAAAAAGTCTTAGAGTGATACGTTTTTCACTAAATTGAAAAATACTTTAGTAAAAATTGATATAAAAAGTTTTTTTGTGTACTATACTATTAATTGAAAGTGCAAGTTGTATTGACCTTTGGTCTTAAATACTGGTTTATTGTTGGAAAAGATTGACTTTCTGGTCGAAAATGATGAAATTAATATGAATCTGACATTTTGGCTCAGATCGGAGCCCTTATTAGTGATTTTGATTAAAACCTGTTAAAACCTAAAAATACACAGAAAAAGTGGGAAGCTGAACTGAGATTTTCTTGGAATGAAATATTTTAGATTTGAAAAGACGTAGCTTTTTTACATGGTAAATATATTATATATTTGAAAACGAAAGGCTTGAATATAAAACAATCCTAAAAACATTTTTTTCAAGAAAAATATTTCAAAGAAATTCTTTACGTGACATTTTTTGCACGTCAAATTGAGTATGTATTGTATGGGTGTAAAATACATGATTTATATTTCTCGGAATAAGTGTACTTAGTAAACCCCAAAGACAAACTATTACAATTGTCATATAAAAAAGTTACGTCAATTTAATAACCGACTTTTTCTGTATATTTTCATAATTTAATAAAAAAAACCCTGATGAGGGTTCCGATCTAAGCTGAAATGTCAGATTGATATTAATTTTATCATTTATGGACCTCAAAGCAAATCTTTTCCAAAAATATAATACTATTAATTTCTACTTATATCTCAATATGGTATTCAAATTATTCGATTAATTATAAAAAAAAAATTTTTTAAACCCTTTTACAGACAATTTCAAAACAGCATTTAAGAAGAGATATCAAAATATTGAAATAAAACGATAATCTTAGAAATTATAGACTTTTTTTACCTTTGTAAAAAACAAGATTCAGATATACTTTCAACTCAAAATTTTCGCATAAAATGTCTTATTTTTTTATTTAAATTTGAAAATTGTTGAACTTTAAATAAAATTATTTAAGCAAAGAAGTCGAGGCATATCAATTTTATTTTCCAAAGTTGGAAAGTTTATGACTTTATAGCTCCTCTTTATAGCTCTTAGACTTCCTTTTTTACAACAAAATTATATATAGAGTATAGAACAGAACTTAAAATTATTAGCAACCATATCCCGCTCAGAAATGCAATAAATAGCATCTATGTGACAAATTTCATTATACAGAAATTCTCGATGAAATAATCAATGAAAAAAGTTCGTCAAAATATCTCTCTTTAAATATTCTACACTTAACATTACTTGATTGAAATTAAAACAATAGGAATAAATTAAGTTAAATTTATATTTAAGACTATTAATGTACTGAATAATAAATCAGCAATATTTTTATGAATTTTTTTCAGTATTTTAATGGAAAGAAAGAAATATATATTATGTATTCGCAAAGAAAGACTCTAACCAAAAAGAAAATTATTCAAACCATAGAAAATATGTTCTCGAAATTGGAAGTTCTGATATTTTGATATTGAGAGTTGTTTTATTGAATAATGAAAATATTTTGAGTTACGATGGAATAAATATAAGCATTGTTATTTATAAACCATATTTATACTTTCAAATACAAAAATTCAGTGATATCGTATGAAATTTAATACTTCTATTTTTTACTCAATTTTTTTGATTTTTTAATTTAATTTCCCCGACACTCCAAGCTGATTAAAATTATTGTCAAAAGAATTTAATTACTTACTTTCATTTTAAAATTTTTACCAAACTTTATTAAATTTATAGTTGAGGAAAAGAATTTGCAAAATAATATAAAGAGGGTATAGAAGCGGTTTGGATTATAATTATAATTATTTTAAAATAATTTATTAAATATACATGAATTGCAAGAATATATGGTGGGTTCCATGGCAAATCGGACGGGTTCAGGACTCCATGTTTCCGATTTCCTTGAAATTTATGTATAATTATAAAACTCATTACATTATTCATATGTTATGAGTATAAAGCGGTAATTAAACAATTAATAATCACTTCCCATCACTTATTGATAATAACGTTCTCGAAAAAGCAGATAGTAATAGAACATTAGTTAAAATTGCGCCCGACGCCGTCGATCGAAGATCGTGATTCCACGCGCATCACTTTACAAAAAAATTCATATTTCGCACAATTTTTGAGTGCGCATCTTAATTATATACCTTAAATTTGCGTAATACTTGCGGCTATCACTATGAATTTTTTAAGATTTTTCAAAGATGGCGTTTTTTCAAAAAATCAATTTGTTTGAAAAAAACATTTTTTTTATCATTAAATTTGGAGTAAAAATTTTCCCAAAAAATACTGCTACATCGGCCATCTAATGATACGTTTGTGTAATTTTTTCAGAACTTTTCCTAGTTTCAGTTTTTAAATAATTGAAAAAGAACAAAAATTTTTTTTTTGTTCGTTTATCCCATAACTTTTTAAATAATGCTTGAAATAATCTCAAATTTTGGGTTTCTTCATTATTTATGTTAGTTTATGAATCCTTAAAATTTCAAGGAAATCGGAAACATGGAGTCCTGAACCCGTCCGATTTGCCATGGAAACCACCATATATAGATTTATTTAGATTTATTTTAGATTTATTAGAACCGCATCATTTTTAAAAAGGGCATAACCGGGTTTCTATGTGAAATCGGCCTTGAAACCAAATCAAATTTCGCATCGACTATATGGAAGAGGTTGAGCAAGAGATGATTTTGCCAAATTTTCAGATCATAATTCGCCATTTTGAATGAGTAATGATGGATTTTACCATTTTCGTTTATTGCGTTTTTTAGCTAAACTAAGCATAGGAAAATTTTGAAAAAAATCAGGATTGTTTTTTCCAATAAAAGATACATTTGTGAATTTTTGCAGATTTTTTTATGCATAATTCGTGATGCAAAAAATTGCGAAAATTTTTGCACACAATTTTATTCATGTTTGATTTGCGCGACCACTCTTTTGAATTATGCTATTCATTAGCTACCTATTGATAATTAAAACAGAGTTTTTGCAGATTTTTGCAAGGTGTGGATGGGGGTAAAAATAAATAAAAACCGTCAAAATACACATTCTTCCAACATCTTATTATTAAAGCACTTTTTATAATAATAGTAGACTAATGAAAAAAAAAATTTTGTTTACTAATAAACCTCTAACACGGTTTACTGCTGAAATTTTGAATGTGTATTTTGACGGTTTTTATTTATTTTTACCCCCATCCACACCTTGCAAAAATCTGCAAAAATTCTGTTTTTATTATCAATAGGTAGCTAATGAATAGCATAATTCAAAAGAGTGGTCGCGCGAATCAAACATGAATAAAATTGTGTGCAAAAATTTTCGCAATTTTTTGCATCACGAATTATGTATAAAAAAATCTGTAAAAATTCACAAATGTATCTTCAAGGCCGATTTCACATAGAAACCCGGTTATGCCCTTTGGCTCGAAGCGATAAAAAAATAAGTTTGGGCAAAAATAAAATTTATTAATAAAATTATTTTTTTGTATTTCAAATTTTTTTCATGAAAAATAATCTTTTGTCTTTCAAATTAGCCCTTCAATAATAATATTGCTATTCCTGAAAGCAAAATTATCTATTTTTGCCTGAGGTCTAATTTTCGTGAATGAACTACCTTAATACAATTACTTTAATACCTAGACAAAATTTCAAGTGTTTATCTTTTTAACTTTTCTCCCGAAAAATTCGAGAAAATGGTATAGCTTTTTGACTCAACAAGGTAGAAATCCCCCTTAACTTGGAACATGAATAAAATTTGGGGCAATGAATGAGCTCGATCAGCCTGAGGATTTATTTAGATAGGCATCCTAAAATATTAAAAAGTGGATAAAAATTATGAAATTTCCACACCTAAAAGAAGTCCTAAAAATCATGCTTTAACGAAGTACAAGATCTCGAATCTGTAAATTACCTATTCATATAATTGAATATGTATAAAATTGAAAAATATTATTTAGTTTTTCAAAATGTGTTTCGGTTCTAATCGGAGCCCTCATCAGAGATTTATTTTTCAAATAAAAAATGCATAATAAAAAGTTGTTAACTTAGGATTTCTTTGTTGGAAATTTTTAAAAATCAACATATAGTTTTACATGCGAGACAATAAGAAACTTGACATTGTTTCGAAAGAAGAGGTTGAAAGAATTCAACAACTTTTAAAGTATTTCTTTGGTATAAAATAATTGTAAATAATTTTAAATTAATAGGTTGAGTTCGAAATTTTTCCACTGAGACTTGGGCTCAAATCCCAGCGCAGTCGAAAGCGTCTTTTTTCCACACAAAGAATTCAAAGTCTTCAAATTGAAAATAATGTTGTGGGATATAATTATTTGGTTTCATATCGATGAAAGGACTTAATGATAATTTTAGGCAGCTTTTTACAAGTTTTCTTTCTCAAATGTTGATTTTTAAAAATTTCTATCAAAGAAATCTTAAGTTAATAACTTTTTATTATGCATTTGTTATTTTAAAAGTAAATCTCTGATGAGGGTTTCGATCAGAACAAAAACTTCTATAACTGCGTAAATCTAAGTTTTTATTTACTTTGGAACCTAGAGTCAAGTATCAACAACAACACATATCTTCAATTAAAATACTTTTAAAAATTCACTTTTAAAATATCTTGGATCTTAATTATTAATTTAATATAATTTAAAAGTTCGACACTTATTTAGAAATTATTTTTTATTCCTAATTGTAATTCTTAATTAATCATCATGCCATAACTTTTGTTTACATTATGTTGTCAAGCTGTCAAATTTGACATTCCTAACCTTTAAAAGTCTGAAAAGAATTTTTGGCTCTGCTTTATCCAAACGTTATCGACATTTCTTTGCTGGGTTTGATTTGGCTTGGTAGTACGATGAGGGCAGCACTTCGATATGGCGGAAAAAGTGGTTAGCTATATATATCGTTCCCCCACTCTGACGCCCTGCACCGCATCTAGGTTTATAATATCTTTGATACATTTCTCTTTTACTGTCAGGGACAGTTTTTTTTTTTTTTGGTGAGGAGGAAAAATGGCAAAATCTTTTATAGACGTTGTACAGGACTCTCCTAGGACGGGCCTAGGCATACCTGTTAAAACAAAAAAAAACCCCTCTCTCGAACCAATACACCACCCGTGGAACCGCCTTTCAGCTTTAAACTTCGCGGGTGGTTGGTTCCATTAAAGTCGCGTACGACTCTTCCGTCATCCGTTCGCTCGGAACTTCCATCCGCGGCCACACACCCACAAGGCAAACCGTCTAGCCGCGCCACTCAGGGGAGAAACAAAGAGATTCCTCGCCCGAACGACGCGGGCAGCCAAGTTTACCCGAGACGCAGGACCGCGGGTGCAGGCCCCGATGCGATTTCTACTGACCCTCCCCGTTGTTCATCTCCCGACGCCCATCGAGCTCCCTCGTCCTCATCACAAGTGTGACGAATGATTCGATGAGCGTCCAAATCCGTTCAGACTGGAGCATCAGAGGGACCATCGTATCAGGAGTCAGCTCAGCCAGTGTGCTCCAGTGTCTCCAGAACGTGGGATTTTTCGGCCCCCACCACGTTCCCATCTGGGAGAAACACATGCAAACGTGGCGTGTCAGTGTGTCGGCTCTGCTACACGCTGCGGTCACCAGCTTCGTGTAAAGCCGAAGGTGCACGAAGACGGACTTCGTTACAATGCTTGAGTTTTCAAGTTATTTTTAGATTTCACGCTTTCGTTTATCGAGTCGAAATTAAGAATTGTATTTTTCTCGAGTACGTGCAAAAGAGGCGCGAAGCAGACGACGAATTTGAATTTACGAAGTATATAGTTCAAGAAATAACACTTTTCTTCAATTTCTTGAAGAAAGTCTGCATGAAATAAACATCAGTATGATCTTGGAAAATTTCATGAGGATTTAAACACTTCAAAAATAAACTTTCAGTGAAATTTAGTGACAATAAATGTATAAAATTTGAATCAATATATAATTTTCCATTCAAATTTATATACTTCTTACTAATTTTGTACATTTAACAATTTTTCAATTAGAACAATATTTTCTATCAAGATAAAATGAACATAAAATTCAAGTTCATAATTTATATTTTCAGTTATATGTTAGAAATATTTTCATCTCACATTTTTGTAGCCTAAGCACAAACTTTTCATTCCAAAACTTAAAATCTCTACGGAAATGGAAAATTGTCTAATAGCAGTAGATAAATTAAAAAGCTAAAATATGTGTTTATTGGTATTTCCAAATTAACATATAAATATCAATCAACTTTAAATTTTACATAAAAATGTTCGTTCGAAGTGTTCAAATCTTGTTACAATTTGACAAGATTTTATGGAGGAGTGCAATCTTTTGGATGAAATATTTTGTAGTTCGTAATTTGTCTGTCCGTCTGAAATCGTAGTAAGATTTGAACAGTAAACAACAAATTTTCCAATAGAATTCAGTATCAATAATAATTGATTCAGGAAATACTTCAACTCTGTAGAGCATTTTTGTATTTCGAATTCAAAATGTGTGCTTAAGCCACAAAAAAGTAAGCTGAAAATGTAGATATAAAACTAATTATGTCATGTTTATGTCTTTTTAATGGAAAATACTTTGCATATAATTCTCTAATTCGATATTTTTTTAATGTATGAACATTCAAGAAATTGATAAATATTCCATCTTTTTATAGGAACTAAAAATTTCCGGATGATGCTTTGATTGAGAAAGCTAAAAATTTGTCAAATATTGATATAAATTGCAATTTTACAATTGCATTATTTTTCAAATATTTTAACATCTCTTCAATAATATTGTCACGTCCCGCGACGCATTAGAATGTACTATAGGCATAGGCTATGTCTAGAGAGAAATCTGGGGAAATTACGAAAAGTGAGAGAAAACCACCTATTGAAAAGAGAGGTATAACTACGTCACACGCAGCGGGAGACTGCGCAACGCGTGACGTCACCAAAAAATATAATATAAAAAGGACACGCCGCCAAGGGAAAACTAGTCTTGTGAGCAGAATTTAAGTGCGGCATTTTCTAAAAAACTAAAAAGGATTCTCAGTGTGAGACAATTATACTGTGCATTTTGACAGTGTAAAGACCCGAGAGTCATAAATTTACCGTGGTCCGTTTTTCAATCCTTGAAAGGATCTTAGACTCAGTGCTAAAAAGAGTGAATAGTTGTTGTGTTCTTATCACACCTGTGGTTATTCACTCCTTCGCAGTCACACCTGTGGGAATCGCATCGCAGTCATACCTGTGAGGAATATTTAAGGAAACAAAGGGAAATCATAAAGGTACCGATCTCTCTCTCTCTCTCTCTCTCTCTCTCTCTCTATATATATATATATGTTCTGTCTCTTTCCAACCAACCAGCCTGTGCCTCCAATTATAAATCAATTGTATCGACAATTTAATATTTTCAATTTATAATTATTTTAATAAATTCAATTTTTATTATTTGATAATCATTGTGTCTTTTCATTGACTTATCCTCATCCCTAAGCGAGGATCATTCGATCCTAACTTAAAACGAGGAATCTTCGATCAAAGTAAGTATTTACGTACTTGTGACGTAACATACTTCCTTTTTTCTGGTGCATCGGCCGGGAAACACAAGTCAATTGAAATTGAACACATTGGTTCTTAATAATAAATAAATAAATAAATGATTATGAAATATTATTTCAACTTTAAAACTTAAAATTTCAATAAAATAGATTTGTTAGATCACAAAGGGATTTGACCTTGAGGCTAACCTTAATGATTTAATAATCAAATCATTTCTTTGAAATTTTATAATTTATATAAATTGTTTAAAAATAAAATAAGTTTGAAAAATCACGCAGGGATCTGACCTTGAGGCTAACCTAAGTGATTAAGTAACTTATCTTATTTAAAAAGATATTCTAATTTGTTAACCAAGTTTTGATTTAAGTTAAAGCAAACATAAAAAACAGAATATTTTTATTTGCAAAAAAAAAAAAAAAAAATTGTCCAAAGATTTGCACTTAAGTTAACTTTTCCAATATAATGAAAATAATTTATGAATATTTCGAATGATCATTGTTATAAACAAATTTGTTTAATTGTTATAAACAATTTATAAATAAATAAAATAATTTATTTTAATTTACATAAAAGGCACATGCAGTTGGTAAAGAAAAATATTTTATTATTTTAAGGAATTTATTATTAAAAATTATAAATTTACAATCAATTGAGCGATTATTTATTTAATTAAAATATTTAAATAATTATATTTTCATATCATTATTTTATTTCCAAATGAAGAAATACAAATTTCATTTCAAATTATATTGTTATTAAAAATAAATAAACAAATTAAAAATAAATTTTACTAATCTCATTTTATTTTTCTTAAAAAAACAAATTTTATATACAGTTTTTTTATTGTTATAAACAATCGAATAATTTAAAATAACAATAAACAATCAACGCTCAATACAAAATATTGTAAATTTATAATGAATCAATGTCAAAACCAAATATCCCTTTAGAATCTACCCCGAAAGTTATAACACGTAGTCAAGCTAAACAAGATAGTCAGCTTGCAAAAATAGTAGATTTGAATCAAAAGGGTAATTTAAAAATAAAACCAATTAGAAATAGAGACTATTTAACTGATAATAAATGCCAAAATATCCCTGATCCAATCCCTACAGAACAAGAATTAGATAACACTCTTAAGTTAGATGATTCAAGTTTAGAAAAGACTCTAATTAATAATCAAAATATATCACGTGAAAATTCAGAAAAAACCAGCGGGTTTCATTCAAGTTTTTGTCCAGATTTAAGCATTGTGACAGGATCTAGTCATCAAGATCAAACTTTAACGAACGAACTATCTTATTTTGACGAATTCAATTTGCTAAGCTCAACAGTAATAACAGTAGATAATAAAACTTTGAAAGAAAGATTGGAAACCTCATTGGCACGCGAATCTATAATTAGTAACAACGATAGCGACGACGACAAAAGCGACACAGAAGTCATAAATCAGGATAATCCCGTAATAGTAAACAACGAAGAGATGGCCGTAGCCATACCTAACAGCCAGCAGGTATCCTTACGCGACGCGCTAGAGGTGGTCCCATTGTTCGACGGAAGTAACCTCCCATTGTCACATTTTATTGAGGGTTGCATGGAGGCAAAGGCAATGCTACCGACACCTGCAGCTCAAGAAAACCTCGCAAGGCTATTAAGAGGTAAATTAACTGGAGAAGCCAGAAAATGTATTTTTGGTTCTACTTATACAACAATAGAAGAATTGATAGAAAAATTAAAAAGAGTATATGCCCCTGCGAAAAGCGTGTACCAGTTACAGGGAGAATTAGGTAATACATTTATGTGGGAAAGAGAAAATGTACTTTCCTATGCTGCTAGGATAAAAGAAATTGCCGACAAAATCGAAGATGCTCACAGGCTCAATAATAATGGTCAGGTAGATAATAATTTTAAAGTAAACCTTGAAAAAGACGTAATTCAATGTTTTATACGCGGTTTGCGTCCTGAGTTGGAAATTCGTGTTGAAGAAAAGGATACTTTTAAAGAAGTTATTAGCGACAGTATTGATATAGAACGAAGATTAGCTGCAAATTCCGCACTACGAAGAAATAAAAATATGGACTATTCAAAAAGTGACGAATCATCTAGTAATAAAAATAATAAAACAACACGATTTAACGTAGCACTTGAAAACAAAACTATTTGTTTAATTTGTAAAAAACCAGGTCACACAACTGAAAAATGTTTTCATTTAAGTAAAGCTCAAGATGCAGTTTTTAATAATAAACAAAAAAATTTTTTGCGTCCTAACCAACAAGGATATAGTAATTTCAATGGTCAAAGAAGTAATAATAATAATAATTTTGCAAGAAACAATTACAATAATTTTCCGAATAACAATTTTTTAAGAAATAAAAATTATAATTTTAATAACAATAACAATAATAATTTGCAAAATAGAAATAATAATTATAAAAACAATAATAATAATGTTTTACAACAAAGATACAACAATAATAATAATTTTCCTAGAAATTTTTACAATAATAACAATAATGTTAATAATAATAATAGACAATGGAATCTAGGACAGTATCAAAACTTTAACTTAGGACAGTCTCAAAATCGAAATAAACCATATATAGGTTTTTACAAAATAATAATAATCAACAAAATTCAAATTATACTGAAGTAGTTTGCAATTATTGTAAAAAACCCGGTCATTTAGTACGAGACTGCAAGATACGACCAAATAGCCAATCACAAACAGCTCATCAGGAAAACTCCAAAGCTCTCCCCAGCACGGGTGCACTGAGGAAAGCATAAATCGAGAACCACTGGCATCCAATTCTAACGATCATACAACAACAACAATAAATATTTCAAAGTCCACTTCAATTCCATCAATTATAATATCAACGGAAGGTTTAAAAAACCCAACACACATGATAATTGATACTGGTGCTGCTCGAAATTTAATTAAACAAAAGGTTCTCAACCCTGAAGTACCAATAAATAGCCAAAACGTATTCAAACTTACAGGAATGAATGATTTACCACTTTAAACATTAGGACAAGTAAAAATAAACATTTTTGGTTACCCAACAATATTTAACATTATTCCGAATGAAGTCCCAGTAGAAGAAGATGGAGTATTGGGATCAGAATTTTTTCAAGATAATAGAGTGAATATAAACTATACTTCAAAATGCTTAGAAATTGAGAACCACTGTTACCCTTTTAAATCTACCAATACATTTACTATTCCAGCTCGAACAGTTACAACATTTTATGTTAATATAAAAAATACAGAAAAGAGTGAAGGGTATGTACCTCGATTACATATCCAAGATGGCGTCTACGTAGGTGACGCAGTTGTAAAAAATCACAGAGGAAAAGCTTATTTAAAATTTGCAAACACAAATGAAATCCCAATTACATTATCCGTCCCATTAGTTAATTTAGAAGACTTTGAAGAACAAGAATGCTATAAACAAATTGAAAATTTAATTAATTTCAAACAAACAAATAACGAAGATTTATCAAGTAAAATATTAAATAACTTTTTAAAAACTGACAATTCTCTAATTAACTCATGCAAATTTTATAATGTAACAGACGAAGACAGAGTAGAATGTATTAAAAAACTTCTTCGATTAGACCATTTAAATCAAGATGAATATGAACATGTAGAAAAATTAATTAAAAATAATGCAGACAGATTTCAAATCCCAGGAGAACCATTTGAAGCTACTAATGTATTACAACATTCAATTCCAACTGTAGATGACGCTCCAATTTTTTCAAGACAATATAGATTTCCCCCAGTTCACAAGGAAGAAATTACAAGACAAGTCGATGAATTATTAAAAAATAAAATAATCAAGCCCTCACAATCACCATATAACACTCCAGTGTGGATAGTTCCTAAAAAACCTGATTCTCAAGGAAAAATAAAATGGAGAATGGTTCTTGATTTTCGTAAATTAAATGAAAAAACAATTGGCGATTCGTATCCTTTACCTAATATAAACGATATACTTGATTCTCTAGGATCAGCAAAATATTTTTCAGTGTTTGATTTAGCTACCGGTTTTCACCATATAAAAATGAACCCAAAAGACTCACATAAAACCGCATTTTCTACACCTCACGGTCATTACGAATTCGATAGAATGCCTTTCGGTTTGAAAATAGCACCCGCCACATTTCAAAGATTAATGGATTTAACATTAACTGGATTAATCGGAACGGAACTTTTTGTATATCTTGATGACATAGTTATATATGCAAATACTCTAGAAGAGCACGAAATTAAATTTAACAATTTAGCAGAAAGACTTAGAAAAGCAAATCTTCATTTACAACCAGACAAATGCGAATTTTTACGACCTGAAGTATGATATTTAGGTCATATAATTGATAAAAATGGAGTACGTCCAGATCCAAAAAAGATAATAGCTGTAAAAAACTTTCCAGTCCCAAAAACACAGAAAAATGTTAAACAATTTTTAGGCTTAGCAGGATATTATAGACGATTTATTGATGGATTTTCAAAAATTTCAAGTCCTTTAAATCAACTTCTGAAAAAAGATACACCTTTTAATTGGACAGAAAAACAACAAGCAGCTTTCGAAATTTTAAAAGCAAAATTATGTGAAGAACCACTTTTACAACGACCTGATTTTTCTCAACCTTTTATACTCACAACAGATGCCTCAGGATTTGCAATAGGAGGTATTTTATCACAAGGTAAAATAGGTAAAGATAAGCCAATAGCATATGCTTCACGTAGTCTAAGTGATACTGAGAAAAAATATGATACATATGAGAAAGAAGCTCTTGCTATAATATTTTGTGTAACTCATTTTCGTCCTTATTTGTATGGGAGAAAATTTACTTTAGTGACTGATCACAAACCTCTAGTTGGGTTTCAAAATTCTAAAGACCCTTGTTCACGAGTTTCACGTTGGAGATTGAAACTCGCAGAATACGATTTTGATGTAATTTACAAAGCAGGAAAAATGAATGTAAATGCAGACGCTCTCTCAAGAAACCCTATTGATGATAACAAGGAGAAATCAAAATATTTACAAGTTGATGACAATGATACTTTCATGACTTCTCAAGAAAAAACGTTTTCCAAGAAAACTTTTACAAGAAATAAACAAGAAAACTCTAAAAATGAGGTAAGACCTTCAAAACGAAGAAATTTGAGTCCAGAAATCGTACCAGACGACGTAGATCGTTTTAGCGAAATTTCGGAAGCTCAAATATTGAATATCAACTCAAAAATCCCAGAATATTTCTAGGAATTTCTTAGTGAAGAATTATTTAGTGAGATTGGTAAGAATATTTTAAAATACACAAATTTATTCAAAAATATGGCTTCAAGACTTATTTTTATGACAACATTTTTACTAAGTCCAATGTTTTCCAAAAAATACGAAAATTTATCATGTAAGACTATTACTACAAGAGCTCAAAAGAGAATAGAGCAAGAAAAAGCAAAAAATTTGAATCGAAACAAAACTCAAGAAAAATTAGACGAAAATTTTTCTTCTAAACCTTTTATGAAAAAACCACGAGGTAGGCCAAGAAAAAATCTACTTACAAATTTGAAAAATATTCCCTCTCAAACAAAAAGAAAGAGAGGTAGGCCAAGAAAACAAATGTTTGAAAACGAATTACCAGAAATAAATGTGCAAAAGGGAAGCCGAACAAAAGTAGAATCAGATTCCGACTCTGATCCTGATTATTTAGATTATTTGAAACAAACTCAAGCAAAAAACAAAAAGAAGAAGAATGCCAAGAAGCCAAAAAATATTAATGAATTTGAAAGTGAAGAAAGTGAAAATTATTTTTCAACCTCAGAAGATGAAATCAACGACATTGAAACCTCATACGAAGGAAATGATGGAGAAAATTGTGAAGAAAATTGGGAAGAGAATTTGGAAGATGATCTTGAAAATGATTTTGAAAAGAATTTCGAACAGAATTTTGAAGAAAATTTTGAAGACAATCTTGAGGAAAATTTTGAAGAGAAGTTTGAAGAAAACCAGGAAGAAAAATTGGAAGAAGAATTTGAAGAGCCTTATTTTAAAGAAAATTTGAGATTAAACCGAAGATCTCAAATAAATCCTGAAAACATCGATAAAGATCATGATAATTATAATCGTCCACCCCCAGAACCTCCTCCTATAAACTCTCAAACAGAAAAAATTATAACAAAGAAAAATTTAGTTGAATGTCGCGATCAATTAACTATGCGAAAAGATAATTATGCATATTTTGTTACAACAAATGGAACTCCTCGCGACAACGGATCAAAAATTTTAGAAAAACGTGAAACTTTACCAAAATTTAAAAATTTACAAAAGGGAATAGCAAAAGAGATTAAAAAAGGAAACTACTACCATTTTGCACTTCCAATTGAAGAAGAAACTAAGGACAATTTATCAGAAACTTTAAATAATATAAAATTATCAATTCACTCATTACATGAATTATCTCAAAAATTTAAATTACGATCTATTAGTATATCAAAAACTTCCAGAATTAATCATATACCTTGGGAAGTAGTGAAATCAATTTTCGATTCAATTTTTTCAAATTCAACTACAAAAATTATAGTTTGCAATGGAATAACGCAATATCCAACAAAGGAACAACGAACTCATTTAATTGAAGAAGCTCATTCTTCAGCATTAGGAGGCCATAAAGGCGTTACAAAAACTTATAGCCGAATTCGCCAAAAATTTTTTTGGGAAAATATGAAAGTAGACATTCAAAAATATATTCAAGGCTGTTTACAATGTCAACTGAAAAAATTAATCACAGTCAAAACAAAAAACCCTATGGTAATCACTGACACACCCACTACTGCTTTTGAAAAAATATCAATGGACATTGTTGGTCCACTACCTGAAACAAAATCTGGTAACTTATATATTCTAACGATACAAGACAATTTTACCAAATATTCTTTAGCAGTACCTCTTCCTAATCACCAAGCTAGTACGATAGCAGATGCTTTCGTGAAAAAATTTATTTGCATATTTCGATCACCGAAAGGAGTACTTACTGACCAAGGCAGAGATTTTTTAAGTAATTTATTAAAAAGATTGGCAAAACGTTTTAGAATTAAACAATTTCGTACCACAGCTTTTCACCCTCAATCAAACGAGTCATTAGAACGTTCACATCATGTGTTAGGAGAATATCTCAAACAATTTG
The DNA here is from genome assembly GCA_030998225.1 of Diplolepis rosae. Lineage (NCBI taxonomy): Eukaryota > Metazoa > Arthropoda > Insecta > Hymenoptera > Diplolepididae > Diplolepis > Diplolepis rosae. The sequence goes on from JAPYXD010000082.1 coordinate 4,536,515, forward strand.
TTGCAAAAAATTCAGAATGGGATGATTGGCTTGAACTAGCAATGTTCTCGTATAATACTAGTGTACATGAAGGCACAAAATGCACACCCTATGAATTGGTTTTTGGTAAACTAGCTCGTGAACCTTCCAGTGAACCTTTATCACAACAAGAAAAATTACAAACATATGACGATTATTTAATTAATTTCGTAACACAACTACATGAAATGCGAACACAAGCAAGAGAAAATCTTATTTCAGCAAAAGAAAAATCGAAATTATATTATGACAAAAAAATAAATCCTTTAGAAGTAAAAATTGGAGATTACGTGTTTTTATTAAAAGGAGGTAAAGTTAAAAAACTTGACAGCCATTATACAGGGCCTTATGAAGTATTGGAAGTGTTAGGAAAAGGCAATGTAAAAATAAGCTATAAAGGCAAACCTACTGTTGTCCACATTAATAGACTAAAACGCTCACATGTGCAAGTACAAAAGTAAATAAATAAAAATAAAACCAAAATATCTGTACCTTAATTATAAAAAAAATATATATATATATCTATATATATACACATAAAACTTAAATAAGATATAGAAATTTTATTTTGTCGATAAATAGTAAAAATATAAAAAATAAAATTTTTTTTTTATGAAAATATATGTTTTATGAATAAAAAAAAAAAATATATATGTTACGTCACAAGTACGTAAATACTTACTTTGATCGAAGATTCCTCGTTTTAAGTTAGGATCGAATGATCCTCTCTTAGGGATGAGGATAAGTCAATGAAAAGTACACAATGATTAGTAAAGTAATACAAATTGAATTTATTTAAATTAACACTGATATAAACAAGGTTAAAATTTTACAATGATTCAAACAATGGCACAGGGAATAGGTAAAGAATAGAGAGAATTTTCGGTACCTTTGTTGAGTTGTGAATAGTCCCTTTTTTATGAATGATCCTCACAGGTGTGAGGGAGAGAGACAGATTCTTCCACTGGTGGGAGGAAGACAGCAAAACCTATCCCACTGGTGTGAGGAAGACAAGAATAGTTATTTCACTCTACACTGACTCTAAGATCCTTTCAAAGATTGAAAGTACAATCAGAGAATTTACGACACGTTTCTTCGGAAAACTGAACTAAACACGTATCTCACGCTGTGAATCCTTTTAAGATTTTAGAAATTTCCCGCACTTAATTTTGCTCACAAGACTAGTTTTCCCTTGGCGGCGTGTCCTTTTTATATTATATTTTTTGGTGACGTCACGCGTTGCGCAGTCTCCCGCTGCGTGTGACGTAGTTATACCTCTCTTTTCAATAGGTGGTTTTCTCTCTCTTTTAGTAATTTCCCCAGATTTCTCTCTAGACCTAGCCTATGCCTATAGTACATTCTAATGCGTCGCGGGACGTGACACCTCCCCCCCTAGTTCGAGCGCGGGGGTGAAGCATCCGCGATCGAATCTTCGGAAGAAGAATACATTCGTTAATGTTTTTGAAGATACATTGAATTTCTATTTCTGACGTAATAACCAACATTCATTTCGGGGTCTCTTTTACAATTTGTATTTTTTGCATTTGACTATTTGATTCCAATATCGATTTTTTTTTTTTTTTGATGTCATAAAAATTTATATTATCTAAATATTATAATTTTTTTTGTTATAAATAATTACATAGTTTTTTTTTGAAATAGTATGAACTTAACATAAGGTTACATATGATTTTTTCTTATATAACTAAATACATCAATAATTTTTATTTCATATTCGTAAATTATAAATATCATGTAATATAATAATATATAAAACTGTAACGTAATTTCATAATGTAGATTTTTAAGAATTATTTTTATATTTTCTATTACGTAAAGGATTGCGGCAGTTATGAGCTAAATGCCCTCTTTGAAAACACCTTTCACAAGAGTTGGTCCATTTTTGTAAGGTTTCTTTACTGATTTCATCAGTTATTTTGAAAATTCTCGTTTCTGGGATTAAGCTTTTTTCTTTCATTTCTTCTAAAAATACATATCTTGTGGAAAGCATTTCCAAGAGTTTAGATGCTGCATTTTGCTTTGCAGACTTTTTTTGAGGGGCTGGTTCCCCAATACAAGAAAAAGTTATTTTATTTTTAAAAATTTCGCAAGTCGCTTGGAACGGTGGCAGTTCTTGGTGTTTTCCAAGCGATTTTACAATATATGAAGGTTCGGAGAAATCATACTCAATGCTTATCTCGTTTAAAACTTGTACAGCAGTGCCTTTCGATAGGTCTCTTGTCTGCAAGGCCATTGTTTTTGATCTGCAAAAGAATTACCTGTTTGAGTTGATAATTGAATTTATTGAAATTCTAAAGTTAGTTAGTTTTTTTTTGTAATAATTTTGTGTTTGTTGATATATTCACTTTCCGCGTTTCCTAACTCAAAGAGATATTTCATGCAGAGAAAACAGTGGTCCGTTTTTTAGAATATTTTAATTTATTAAGGTTTGTCGTTACATTATAGCGGTTAAGGAAGAAGTAGTGGTGTATATGAAATATGATTTTAAACAACGAATACAAAATTAAAAGGGAAAATTTTTTAACAAAAGTTAGTAATAGATATTGTTTATATTTAGAAGAAAGAATAATAAAAAATATGTTTTGATTTATTATTTTTATTCGTCGTTGTTATAGATAATAGTCGATGCTTCGGAATCGACGTCGTTATACAGTGCTTCTTGTTGGTATAAATGAATTACACGTTCGGCACAAGTTACACATAAATCTGCTCTTTGCCGCATGTAAAAAATTTGTGTATTGCAAATGGAGCAGTCGAGGCTAGATAGTTTTAACGTACAATATAAGTCTTTAGTAACTATGTGGTCTATTCGGACGGGTAATGTTACTTCGGTTTCGAAAAAGCTGAGTTCTGTCATCCAACAATCTTCGCAAACAAGTTTTTTTTCGAGAACATTCATGTAAAAATTCTCGACCAGGGTTGTGCAGCAGTATTCTGACCATAATTGATTTTCAAAATACGGCTGAACATCCTGCTCGCTTGCTCGAACTTCTTCTGCTTCGATTGTTTCGATTTCTTGGGGCAGCATTTTTCTGTTGGGGAAATTTACAATATTTAAGGAATTTGAAATATTTGTAAAATTTACAATTTTTTAGTATTAAGGATTTTATTAAATTTAACAAAATTTTTCATGCGTGATTACATGCGTGGAAGGTAGATATGTATAATCATGCAGGGGTATTTTCTACTAGAACTTCGTTTCCTTGACTAATTTCGAATTTATAATTTAAATATTGTTCGATACATTCTCTACAATCAGCTGCTCTTTTTCGCGGAGTAATTAATAGTTCTTGACAACCGTAACAATTCATATATATGCATTCCAATTTACAAATGGAATGCCATGATGTAAAAAATTCACAGTTATTTTGAGTTTCCTCATCTAATTTCTCGAAACAGAATTGGCAATATCTTTTTGTGGTTTGGTGATTATAATATAAAAACAATGTTGAAGGTTCTAATTCGAAGCAATAACTCTGTAATAAGTGCGCGTATGCTATCGGATAGTCTTGCGGACATACACCGTCTACTGGTCCAAGATGGTTAACAATAGGTTCACTTGGAGTTGGTATCATTTTCTACAAATTGTTAGAATAGATTTATTTTATTAAGGTCTGATAAGGAGATTGAAAAATAACTTTTTGAATATATTTTCTAATCATGCAAGGTAAAAGATTTTGCTAAAAGTATTTTACTTTCCGTCAGAAAAACAACTTTTATATTACAGTTTGTTTTTCCTTTAGTAAGAAACATTAAAGACGTGGGTACAAAAACTGTCCTTCTGACGGTATAGGTCGTTCATGCATGTGGTTTTGAGAAAGGTAAGGACGGAATGTACCTGTATCTGAAAAATTTTGTGAATTGACTTCAAGTCTATTAAAGAAAAGGGTGAAAGATGGAATAAAGGAAAGGTCAAAAGTTAAACGTCAAGTCGGTCAGTAAAGGTTTTGTCACTGAGCTTAAAGGAGTTTTTTGTATAAGTTCTATACGTGTTGGCGTTTTGTTTATTTTTTTAGATATTTTTTGAGTTTTCAATAGTAATAATCCTAAAATTGTAATCATAAGTAAAGTGATAAAGATTAGTGCTAATGTTAATTTATGTGCACTAGAAATAAAAATTGATGGAATGATTTTTTGAATGTTTGCATATTTTGTAAGGATAAAGACATGGTTTTCGAAGATTGATAATGGCATGTCTTCTTTTTGCTGAAGAAGAAGTAATACCTTTTTTAGGAAGTAAGGCTCTTGAATAGAAATATTATATAAGAATGGTGAAATTATAGCAAGGGAAGTAGTTGATTTGCTGACTGGAATTGAATTATCCATTATATTCAAATGGTTTTGAAGATGGTAATATGGAGTTGATGAATCTAGATTGCAACCTGATTTTGTTTGCAAAATTCCTATTCCTTGGAGTGTGATTAAGGTCTTAGAGTTTTTTCGACATGATAAGAAAATTTGTCGGGGGAAAATTGTTGAGTATAGCCATCCATGATGAAATTGCAATGGTGTTAGAAAGGGATATTCACTAAAACTGATGAATATTTTACACTTGTATGGTTCTAAATTAAGAAACATTGATGTTTCACAAATAGGATTGTTATCGATGTTAGATATAGATCTTGGTGGGTGACAAAATGTTTGGAATCCATTTTGATAACATGCATTGAGGAAATTTTCATTTGTTATAAAGTATGATTGGTTATTTGAAGAAATAGCGAGATAAGAATTTTGAGGTTTTATGTAAATAGAGGAAATTACGTCAGTATTAAAATCGAGATGTATTGGAATTGGATGTGGTTTAAATAATTGAAATTCTTCAGCAGATGGGATTGGTATAGTCGTAATAAAAATCAAGTACTTATCGAATAAGAAGTATTGTATTTTAGAAAATGGAAGGACCATAGAAAAAAGGGATGTTGAAAGGTGTGGGTCTTCTTTTGTTGGATTTGAAGTCTAAGAAGGTATCAGGAAGTAGCATAGGGTGCCATAGATTAGTTGCGGCATGAGTAATAGCTTCTGTAAGTTGGTCAAGGAGTAAAAGAAAAGATTGAGAAATTTCATGCAGGTCTTTAAGCCAATTTGCTGCTAATATTCGATATAGGTGAATATTTGGATCTTTTTGAGAATTATGCCATTTTTTGTAGGTCATAATGTTGTCAAGTTTTGAAGAAAGATTTGTAACTTTTTGGAAAAATGGATTAGGAAGTAGAAATAAATTTTCTTTGGGCCAGTAAAGGGAGGTTTCATTTCTCATTCTTAATTCTAAAAGTACTTTTTGTATCTGTTGCAAGAATGGATCATTAGTGTTAGAAATATTCGTGATATTACGAGCTTGTCTAGATATAAATGATATTTCTTCAAGAAAATAGTTGATGCGTTGTTCTATAAAATCAAGTTGTGTCTGATGATCGTATAAATTACAATTATTGGCAATATTTGAGAGTATGCAATATTCATATAATTTATGTGAGAAATCTATTATTTTGTATTTAAGTACGTCTGGCTGAAAGATATCGATATAAGATATAAAATGATATTTTTCAGAAAAAAGACGAACTTTTGAAATTGGTTCAAAATAAATCCCTGAAGAATGAGAAAATTGTGAGTCTATGAAGTATTTTTCTGCTTTGGAGAAAAGGAGTGGAATTAAAATTAAACACACTCTGGATGCTAGTTGACTAAGGAAATTCATTAGGCTTCTCGGAAGGCTGAAAAAGAAAAGTAGGATTAATATTGGATAAAATAGGATGTTTACATATGGTTGGATTTAGGTCTAGAAGTTTTTTGGAGAAAAGGGGAAAAAAGTCTACTAAATGTTGAGGAGTTTCTTGGTGGAACTGGAGGGGGAAATTGGGTTGATTTGTCTACTTTAAAAATATTTCGTCTACGGCACTCTTTTGTAGCATGCATTTGAGTGTTACAAAATCTACAGGAATTTTCCCAAGGTATTAATTTTGGTCTTGGATCGGTTTGAATACTTTGATTTTTGGTTTTTTGCCTTTTTTTATCATCATTATTATAAAATTTTTCGTCGCAGAGATCGTATGATCTTATTAGTAGCAATAATAATTTTAAAGCTGCTCTATTTTCTGCTAATTCACTAGTAGGGCCGGCTTGTATAACGAAATGTTCATTTATATTAATTTGTGCGAGAAAAAATGAGTTTGTTTTCGAATTCGGATCAGGATAGACTGTATATTGCGGTAACGGCAGTCCATATTTTATCGTGAAGTTTCTTAAAATTTCTACATGATTTAAAAATCCCATGGAGTCTGTTCTGTATTTCTTTTTTGGGTAACTTGGTACGTGTGTAGGCTCGTCGTAGTAATGCTCCATTGCAGTTGATTTCCTGAATCGGTATGGAATGTTTATATTAGAATTTATTGTACTGGTTGGGAGGTCTATATCCGCATTTAAAACATTTTTTAAAGCTTTTCGTAGAGAAAGATGATGCAGTATGATTATTATTTGTTTTCATTTTATATGAATTTGTATTTTTATCACGATTGTTATTTGAAGTAATAGGTTTTGTTATTTGGCTACTCGTTGAAGGTTTTGGATCGTTTATAGATGATTCTTGAATTGTTACATGCAAATGTTCTAGTGAGTTTATCAAACGTAGTTCACATTTCTCGTCTTTATGCGAAAGAGAATTAATAACTTTTATGGCAGCAAAATCCTTAGCTGTTTTTATTGAGTTTGCTATTCCTATTTGTTTAATGTTATTAATGAAACAAATTGCTATGTATGTTGAGTCTTTTGATGAGGTTTTTATTCGTAATACTGTGTATTTTGGATACTCAAATTTATTTTCAGTGCAAATTTCGTTTAATTTTTTGCAATTTTTACTAATAGAGTTTGGTTGGACGTTTTGATTTGTTTCCTTTGATTCATTAATTAAGGCATTATATAAATTTTGCACTACCTTTTGCTTTACATTTTCTTTATCTTTGCCACTATTCATTATTATAAAATTTTTATATTGTAAATTAACGTGAAATAGACATTCATTATTATTGGTTTGTTCAATGAGTATCTCATAAATTAGGGGTGGATCTCCTCTTTGTTGAATAATTTTGTTTAGTAAGGTTGTAAAAGGAACATGCGACATTCTGAAGATGTTAGATTTGGATAGAGTAGTGGGTTCTACTAAGTTCTTCTTTTAATTCAGAGTGAGGATAAAGAGTTGTGTTTGTATTATTGTGATCTTTACCTGAAGTAGTGTTTGCTTTATACGATGGACTTTTAGGTGCCTCTTTCGAGCTTTGTGGTGCTGAAGCTGTTAGCAGTTCTTGATGACTCTCAGCAGGAGGTCCAGAAGGTCGATGGGTACCTAAGTGTAATAAGAGGTTAGTGACCGAATCCCAGAAGGCGCCTAGTAGATGGAGAGACCATCCAAATAATCTGTGTAGCGCATATCCATGAATAATGGTATCAGCTATCAATTTAATCCCTCTAATTATTATTATTAATCCAATTAGGCCTGCACTAGTAGTTCCAAAACTTGTAAAAATTGTCCAAAATCTACCCCATGCGGATTCAGCAATTTTATCAATTACATCTTCATTAAATAAATTCGTTAATGATATTCCTTGATTAATAGTTGGATGTCCTGTTATTTCTCTAGCTAAAGAATTTAGAATCATTGGTTTTTCTGCTGGAAACATAATATGATCTCGCAGTTTATCAAGATCAGATTGAGAATAAATGCCACTTGTTGCTAAGGATGAAGGATTTGTGTATTTCCAGGTTGCTTTTGTGAGAGGTTTAACTATAGTTGGTGCTATGGATTCGACAGGATTTGGAAGTAATTTGTACCAGGTTTCTCCAAAAAGGTACATTGGTGGAAGGAAAGAATTGCAATTTGTTTGGATACCTGATTTTGTTAATATATGAGTTCGTGGAGAAAGGAAAAAGGATTGATTTCCTCTAAATATTGGTAGTTGTAGATAACATTCTTCAGTTTTGCGATATTTTACTTCAACCGGTATACATTTTACGATATGTACTACTTCTCCTGCAATTACTGACATATATCCTGGGCCTTTCATTAAATGATATGCAAATTCGTCTGGTGATTGGGTTGCTAAGGTTAATGTATTTCTAAAAACTTGCTGTTCAAGTATGCATCGTTGAGTAAGAACATCGTGATAAAGTCTATTTACTTCAGTGCGTATGTGTCGTTCTACATATATAAATTTAGAATTGACGTATGTGAAAATGTCCATATTTTGAACTTCTAAATGTTTATTTTCTAAAAATGAATTCCCAGGTCTGGTTTCAAAAATTAATAATTTTGGATGTTCGGTTTGTATTAAAACGTAACTGCAAACTGGTTTTCTTGTTTTTTCAGCTAGTACGAAAGTTATATCCTCAGTCGTTAAAGAATAAAAGGTTTCAGAATTGTCTGTCGTGTTGTCATAGGTCTTATTTGCTGGTCCTTCATAAATAATTTCATATTTGTTAAAATTACATACGTCATTAGGTAATGTATCCCAGAATGTTTGTCCATATTCTACGTCAGTACAGAATGTGTCTGAAAGTGTGCATATTATTCCAGATCCTAATTGAATTTTATTTGAATTTAAATGAATAGTCGCGTAATGTTCTTGTAAAGTTATTTTGAATATTGCTTGGACTACGACATTATTCCATGTTCCGTATGGGTCAGAAAATTGTGTACCAGTACAGTCTCCATTAGGTGTTACAGAACCTGCTAAAGTAACGCTATGAAATGAAGTTTCATTTACTTTTAACTTTGATATCTGAAGAGAAGGGGTTACTAAAAATGTTCCTATTGTGTGCATTTGATTACATTGATCTCGTGTAACATCATGTATATATTCACTGTGGCCATTTGCTACTATGGAACTGTGAGAATGCATACCACAATGAGAGATGGCGCGTCGAATTTCTATTTTGCATTGTATTACTTTTGTATTTGAAAATCCAGTTAATTGTAAAAGTTGTATATAAGTTCTTTCAACATGTACTTGAGATCGAGGTAGATCACATTCTCCTACCTCTAGTAAAGATAATGTCGTAATATTTGATTGATTTGAACCGCAATCGAATCCTATGATGGCGTAGACTGTTGTTATATAGTTGAAGTTGCAAGTGAGCAGTGCCAAAAGGAAGCCTCGTAATCCCATCTCTGGAAAAAGGAGGTTCCAATTAGCAGCTTGCTTTGTAATATAAAAATAGGAAAATGTTTTATCATTAAATATGTATATTTTTTGAAGTTATTGATTTACTTTCTGTATTTTGCGTTCCTAGTTCATTATATCCAACATGTCGGCTATGACAATGTGATTTGATAACCGTAAACTGAGAATTAAGTTTTTGTATGCGTCCGGTCCTCTTGATTTAATTGTTGAAAAAATGTCTTTTATTATTTCTGGATTGTTTAGATTTCTGTTCCATGTGGGGATATTGCAGTCGTCTTTCTTAAAAATTCCAGTTTGAATTAAGTATGGCCAGAGAGCTACCATGTCGATAAAACAGGGAACTATTTCAATGAGATCATCTATGCGTTTGCGATGAATTTGTTCCATTATATCTGGAATAATGTGTTATGTCTGAAAATTCATTTTTATTTTGTTTTATATATATTTTTTATTTTATATATAAAACATATATTTTCATAACCAAAAAAAAAAATTTATTTTTTTTATATTTTTACTATTTATCGACAAAATAAAATTTCTATATCTTATTTAAGTTGTATATGTATATATATAAATATATATATATATTTTTTTTTTATAATTAAGGTACAGATATTTTGTTTCTATTTTTATTTATTTACTTTTGTACTTGCACATGTGAGCGTTTTAGTCTATTAATGTGGACAACAGTAGGTTTGCCTTTATAGCTTATTTTGACATTCCCTTTTCCTAACACTTCCAATATTTCATAAGGCCCTGTATAATGGCTGTCAAGTTTTTTAATTTTTCCTCCTTTTAATAAAAACACGTAATCTCCAATTTTTACTTCTAAAGGACTTATTTTTTTGTCATAATATAATTTCGATTTTTCTTTTGCTGAAATAAGATTTTCTCTTGCTTGTGTTCGCATTTCATGTAGTTGTGTTACGAAATTAATTAAATAATCGTCATATGTTTGTAATTTTTCTTGTTGTGATAAAGGTTCACTGGAAGGTTCACGAGCTAGTTTACCAAAAACCAATTCATAGGGTGTGCATTTTGTGCCTTCATGTACACTAGTATTATATGAGAACATTGCTAGTTCAAGCCAATCATCCCATTCTGAATTTTTTGCAACAAATTGTTTGAGATATTCTCCTAAAACATGATGTGAACGTTCTAATGATCCGTTTGATTGAGGGTGAAATGCTGTGGTACGAAATTGTTTAATTCTAAAACGTTTTGCCAATCTTTTTAATAAATGACTTAAAAAATCTCTGCCTTGGTCAGTAAGTACTCCTTTCGGTGATCCAAATATGCAAATAAATTTTTTCACGAAAGCATCTGCTATCGTACTAGCTTGGTGATTAGGAAGAGGTATTGCTAAAGAATATTTGGTAAAATTGTCTTGTATCGTTAGAATATATAAGTTACCAGATTTTGTTTCAGGTAGTGGACCAACAATGTCCATTGATATTTTTTCAAAAGCAGTAGTGGGTGTGTCAGTGATTACCATAGGGTTTTTTGTTTTGACTCTGATTAATTTTTTCAGTTGACATTGTAAACAGCCTTGAATATATTTTTGAATGTCTACTTTCATATTTTCCCAAAAAAATTTTTGGCGAATTCGGCTATAAGTTTTTGTAACGCCTTTATGGCCTCCTAATGCTGAGGAATGAGCTTCTTCAATTAAATGAGTTCGTTGTTCCTTTGTTGGATATTGCGTTATTCCATTGCAAACTATAATTTTTGTAGTTGAATTTGAAAAAATTGAATCGAAAATTGATTTCACTTCTTCCCAAGGTATGTGATTAATTCTGGAAGTTTTTGATATACTAATAGATCGTAATTTAAATTTTTGAGATAATTCATGTAATGAATGAATTGATAATTTTATATTATTTAAAGTTTCAGATAAATTATCTTTAGTTTCTTCTTCAATTGGAAGTGCAAAATGGTAGTAGTTTCCTTTTTTAATCTCTTTTGCTATCCCCTTTTGTAAATTTTTAAATTTTGGTAAAGTTTCACGTTTTTCTAAAATTTTTGATCCGTTGTCGCGAGGAGTTCCATTTGTTGTAACAAAATATGCATAATTATCTTTTCGCATAGTTAATTGATCGCGACATTCAACTAAATTTTTCTTTGTTATAATTTTTTCTGTTTGAGAGTTTATAGGAGGAGGTTCTGGGGGTGGACGATTATAATTATCATGATCTTTATCGATTTTTTCACAATTTATTTGAGATCTTCGGTTTAATCTCAAATTTTCTTCAAAATAAGGCTCTTCAAATTCTTCTTCCAATTTTTCTTCTTGGTTTTCTTCAAACTTCTCATCAAAATTTTCCTCAAGATTGTCTTCAAAATTTTCTTCAAAATTCTGTTCGAAATTCTTTTCAAAATCGTCTTCAAGATCATCTGCAAAATTCTCTTCCCAATTTTCTTCATAATTTTCTCCGTCATTTCCTTCGTGTGAGGTTTCAATGTCGTTGATTTCATCTTCTGAGGTTGAAAAATAATTCTCACTTTCTTCACTTTCAAATTCATTAATATTTTTTGGCTTCTTGGCATTCTTCTTCTTTTTATTTTTGGCTTGGGTTTGTTTCAAATAATCTAAATAATCAGGATCAGAGTCGGAATCTGATTCTACTTTTGTTCGGCTTCCCTTTTGCACATTTATTTCTGGTAATTCGTTTTCAAACATTTGTTTTCTTGGCCTACCTCTCTTTCTTTTTGTTTGAGAGGGAATATTTTTCAAATTTGTAAGTAGATTTTTTCTTGGCCTACCTCGTGGTTTTTTCATAAGAGGTTTAGAAGAAAAATTTTCGTCTAATTTTTCTTGAGTTTCGTTTCGATTCAAATTTTTTGCTTTTTCTTGCTCTATTCTCTTTTGAGCTCTCGTAGTAATAGTTTTCCATGATAAATTTTCGTATTTTTTGGAAAACACTGGACTTAATAAAAATATTGTCATAAAAATAAGTCTTGAAGCCATATTTTTGAATAAATTTGTGTATTTTAAAATATTCTTACCAATCTCACTAAATAATTCTTCACTAAGAAATTCTTGGAAATATTCTGGGATTTTTGAGTCGATATTTAATATTTGGGCTTCCGAAATTTCGCTAAAACGATCTACGTCGTCTGGTACGATTTCTGGATTCAAGTTTCTTCGTTTTGAATGTCTTACCTCATTTTTAGAGTTTTCTTGTTTTTTTCTTGTAAAAGTTTTCTTTGAAAACATTTTTTCTTGGGAAGTCATAAAAGTATCATTGGCGTCAACTTGTAAATATCTTGATTTCTCTTTGTTATCATCAATAGGGTTTCTTGAGAGAGCGTCTGCATTTACATTCATTTTTCCTGCTTTGTAAATTACATCAAAATCATATTCTGCGAGTTTCAGTCTCCAACGTGAAACTCGTGAACAAGGGTCTTTAGAATTTTGAAACCAAACTAGAGGTTTGTGATCAGTCACTAAAGTAAATTTTCTCCCATACAAATAAGGACGAAAATGAGTTACACAAAATATTATAGCAAGAGCTTCTTTCTCATATGTATCATATTTTTTCTCAGTATCACTTAGACTACGTGAAGCATATGCTATTGGCTTATCTTTACCTATTTTACCTTGTGATAAAATACCTCCTATTGCAAATCCTGAGGCATCTGTTGTGAGTATAAAAGGTTGAGAAAAATCAGGTCGTTGTAAAAGTGGTTCTTCACATAATTTTGCTTTTAAAATTTCGAAAGCTGCTTGTTGTTTTTCTGTCCAATTAAAAGGTGTATCTTTTTTCAGAAGTTGATTTAAAGGACTTGCAATTTTTGAAAATCCATCAATAAATCGTCTATAATATCCTGCTAAGCCTAAAAATTGTTTAACATTTTTCTGTGTTTTTGGGACTGGAAAGTTTTTTACAGCTATTATCTTTTTTGGATCTGGACGTACTCCATTTTTATCAATTATATGACCTAAATATCCTACTTCAGGTCGTAAAAATTCGCATTTGTCTGGTTGTAAGTGAAGATTTGCTTTTCTAAGTCTTTCTGCTAAATTGTTAAATTTAATTTCGTGCTCTTCTAGAGTATTTGCATATATAACTATGTCATCGAGATATACAAAAAGTTCCGTTCCTATTAATCCAGTTAATGTTAAATCCATTAATCTTTGAAATGTGGCAGGTGCAGTTTTTAAACCGAAAGGCATTCTATCGAATTCGTAATGACCGTGAGGTGTAGAAAACGCGGTTTTATGCGAGTCTTTTGGATCCATTTTTATATGGTGAAAACCGGTAGCTAAATCAAACACTGAAAAATATTTTGCTGATCCTAGAGAATCAAGTATATCGTTTATATTAGGTAAAGGATACGAATCGCCAATTGTTTTTTCATTTAATTTACGAAAATCAAGAACCATTCTCATCTACAGTTGGAATTGAATGTTGTAATACATTAGTAGCTTCAAGTGGTTCTCCTGGGATTTGAAATCTGTCTGCATTATTTTTAATTAATTTTTCTACATTTTCATATTCATCTTGATTTAAATGGTCTAATCGAAGAAGTTTTTTAATACATTCTACTCTGTCTTCGTCTGTTACATTATAAAATTTGCATGAGTTAATTAGAGAATTGTCAGTTTTTAAAAAGTTATTTAATATTTTACTTGATAAATCTTCGTTATTTGTTTGTTTGAAATTAATTAAATTTTCAATTTGTTTATAGCATTCTTGTTCTTCAAAGTCTTCTAAATTAACTAATGGGACGGATAATGTAATTGGGATTTCATTTGTGTTTGCAAATTTTAAATAAGCTTTTCCTCTGTGATTTTTTACAACTGCGTCACCTACGTAGACGCCATCTTGGATATGTAATCGAGGTACATACCCTTCACTCTTTTCTGTATTTTTTATATTAACATAAAATGTTGTAACTGTTCGAGCTGGAATAGTAAATGTATTGGTAGATTTAAAAGGGTAACAGTGGTTCTCAATTTCTAAGCATTTTGAAGTATAGTTTATATTCACTCTATTATCTTGAAAAAATTCTGATCCCAATACTCCATCTTCTTCTACTGGGACTTCATTCGGAATAATGTTAAATATTGTTGGATAACCAAAAATGTTTATTTTTACTTGTCCTAATGTTTAAAGTGGTAAATCATTCATTCCTGTAAGTTTGAATACGTTTTGGCTATTTATTGGTACTTCAGGGTTGAGAACCTTTTGTTTAATTAAATTTCGAGCAGCACCAGTTTCATTTATCAGGTGTGTTGGGTTTTTTTAACCTTGCGTTGATTTTATTATTGATGGAATTGAAGTGGACTTTGAAATATTTATTGTTGTTGTTGTATGATCGTTAGAATTGGATGCCAGTGGTTCTCGATTTATGCTTTCCTCAGTGCACCCGTGCTGGGGAGAGCTTTGGAGTTTTCCTGATGAGCTGTTTGTGATTGGCTATTTGGTCGTATCTTGCAGTCTCGTACTAAATGACCGGGTTTTTTACAATAATTGCAAACTACTTCAGTATAATTTGAATTTTGTTGATTATTATTATTTTGTAAAAACCTATATCCCGATGGTTTATTTCGATTTTGAGACTGTCCTAAGTTAAAGTTTTGATACTGTCCTAGATTCCATTGTCTATTATTATTATTAACATTATTGTTATTATTGTAAAAATTTCTAGGAAAATTATTATTATTGTTGTATCTTTGTTGTAAAACATTATTATTATTGTTTTTATAATTATTATTTCTATTTTGCAAATTATTATTGTTATTGTTATTAAAATTATAATTTTTATTTCTTAAAAAATTGTTATTCGGAAAATTATTGTAATTGTTTCTTGCAAAATTATTATTATTATTACTTCTTTGACCATTGAAATTACTATATCCTTGTTGGTTAGGACGCAAAAAATTTTTTTGTTTATTATTAAAAACTGCATCTTGAGCTTTACTTAAATGAAAACATTTTTCAGTTGTGTGACCTGGTTTTTTACAAATTAAACAAATAGTTTTGTTTTCAAGTGCTACGTTAAATCGTGTTGTTTTATTATTTTTATTACTAGATGATTCGTCACTTTTTGAATAGTCCATATTTTTATTTCTTCGTAGTGCGGAATTTGCAGCTAATCTTCGTTCTATATCAATACTGTCGCTAATAACTTCTTTAAAAGTATCCTTTTCTTCAACACGAATTTCCAACTCAGGACGCAAACCGCGTATAAAACATTGAATTACGTCTTTTTCAAGGTTTACTTTAAAATTATTATCTACCTGACCATTATTATTGAGCCTGTGAGCATCTTCGATTTTGTCGGCAATTTCTTTTATCCTAGCAGCATAGGAAAGTACATTTTCTCTTTCCCACATAAATGTATTACCTAATTCTCCCTGTAACTGGTACACGCTTTTCGCAGGGGCATATACTCTTTTTAATTTTTCTATCAATTCTTCTATTGTTGTATAAGTAGAACCAAAAATACATTTTCTGGCTTCTCCAGTTAATTTACCTCTTAATAGCCTTGCGAGGTTTTCTTGAGCTGCAGGTGTCGGTAGCATTGCCTTTGCCTCCATGCAACCCTCAATAAAATGTGACAATGGGAGGTTACTTCCGTCGAACAATGGGACCACCTCTAGCGCGTCGCGTAAGGATACCTGCTGGCTGTTAGGTATGGCTACGGCCATCTCTTCGTTGTTTACTATTACGGGATTATCCTGATTTATGACTTCTGTGTCGCTTTTGTCGTCGTCGCTATCGTTGTTACTAATTATAGATTCGCGTGCCAATGAGGTTTCCAATCTTTCTTTCAAAGTTTTATTATCTACTGTTATTACTGTTGAGCTTAGCAAATTGAATTCGTCAAAATAAGATAGTTCGTTCGTTAAAGTTTGATCTTGATGACTAGATCCTGTCACAATGCTTAAATCTGGACAAAAACTTGAATGAAACCCGCTGGTTTTTTCTGAATTTTCACGTGATATATTTTGATTATTAATTAGAGTCTTTTCTAAACTTGAATCATCTAACTTAAGAGTGTTATCTAATTCTTGTTCTGTAGGGATTGGATCAGGGATATTTTGGCATTTATTATCAGTTAAATAGTCTCTATTTCTAATTGGTTTTATTTTTAAATTACCCTTTTGATTCAAATCTACTATTTTTGCAAGCTGACTATCTTGTTTAGCTTGACTACGTGTTATAACTTTCGGGGTAGATTCTAAAGGGATATTTGGTTTTGACATTGATTCATTATAAATTTACAATATTTTGTATTGAG
This sequence comes from Diplolepis rosae, assembly GCA_030998225.1. Lineage (NCBI taxonomy): Eukaryota > Metazoa > Arthropoda > Insecta > Hymenoptera > Diplolepididae > Diplolepis > Diplolepis rosae. Next base: position 4,552,975 of record JAPYXD010000082.1, read on the forward strand.
CGTTGATTGTTTATTGTTATTTTAAATTATTCGATTGTTTATAACAATAAAAAAACTGTATATAAAATTTGTTTTTTTAAGAAAAATAAAATGAGATTAGTAAAATTTATTTTTAATTTGTTTATTTATTTTTAATAACAATATAATTTGAAATGAAATTTGTATTTCTTCATTTGGAAATAAAATAATGATATGAAAATATAATTATTTCAATATTTTAATTAAATAAATAATCGCTCAATTGATTGTAAATTTATAATTTTTAATAATAAATTCCTTAAAATAGTAAAATATTTTTCTTTACCAACTGCATGTGCCTTTTATGTAAATTAAAATAAATTATTTTATTTATTTATAAATTGTTTATAACAATTAAACAAATTTGTTTATCATACTGATCATTCGAAATATTCATAAATTATTTTTATTATATTGGAAAAGTTAACTTAAGTGCAAATCTTTGGACAAAAATTTTTTTTGCAAATAAAAATATTCTGTTTTTTATGTTTGTTTTAACTTAAATCAAAACTTGGTTAACAAATTAGAATATCTTTTTAAATAAGATAAGTTACTTAATCACTTAGGTTAGCCTCAAGGTCAGATCCCTGCGTGATTTTTCAAACTTATTTTATTTTTAAACAATTTATATAAATTATAAAATTTCAAAGAAATGATCTGATTATTAAATCATTAAGGTTAGCCTCAAGGTCAAATCCCTTTGTGATCTAACAAATCTATTTTATTGAAATTTTAAGTTTTAAAGTTGAAATAATATTTCATAATCATTTATTTATTTATTTATTTATTATTAAGAACCAATGTGTTCAATTTCAATTGACTTGTGTTTCCCGGCCGATGCACCAGAAAAAAGGAAGTATGTTACGTCACAAGTACGTAAATACTTACTTTGATCGAAGATTCCTCGTTTTAAGTTAGGATCGAATGATCCTCTCTTAGGGATGAGGATAAGTCAATGAAAAGTACACAATGATTAGTAAAGTAATACAAATTGAATTTATTTAAATTAACACTGATATAAACAAGGTTAAAATTTTACAATGATTCAAACAATGGCACAGGTAATAGGTAAATAATAGAGAGAATTTTCGGTACCTTTGTTGAGTTGTGAATAGTCCCTTTTTTATGAATGATCCTCACAGGTGTGAGGGAGAGAGAAAGATTCTTCCACTGGTGCGACGAAGACAGCAATAGGTATCCCACTGGTGTGAGGAGGACAAGAATAGTTATTTCACTCTACACTGACTCTAAGATCCTTTCAAAGATTGAAAGTACAATCAGAGAATTTACGACACGTTTCTTCGGAAAACTGAACTAAACACGTATCTCACGCTGTGAATCCTTTTAAGATTTTAGAAATTTCCCGCACTTAATTTTGCTCACAAGACTAGTTTTCCCTTGGCGGCGTGTCCTTTTTATATTATATTTTTTGGTGACGTCACGCGTTGCGCAGTCTCCCGCTGCGTGTGACGTAGTTATACCTCTCTTTTCAATAGGTGGTTTTCTCTCTCTTTTAGTAATTTCCCCAGATTTCTCTCTAGACCTAGCCTATGCCTATAGTACATTCTAATGCGTCGCGGGACGTGACATATCCCCCATAGCACAATACCTTCCCTGAACGTTCTATGAACGTTCCCATGAAATGTTCGGAAGGTTCCATCGGAACGTTCAAGGAACGTTCCTAGAACTAAGAAAATGTCCGGGTTTTTTGAACGTTCCAAAGCAATGTTCTCTGAATGTTCCTGTGGAACGTTCCAGGAACGTTCAAAAGGAATATTGAGAGAACGTTCCGCAGCAATATTCAGAGAATATTCAAAGAGAACGTTCCTGGAACCTTCCATGGGAACGTTCAGAGAGCATTTGTATCGAACGTTCGTAGAACTTTTCGTGGGAACATTCAGGGATCATTCGCAGAGAACGTTTTGGAACATTCCGCAGGAACATTTAGGGAACATTTTTTGAGAATGTTCCTGGAATTATTTTCTACAGCATTCAAGAAACTTTCCTTATAGATAAACCTGCAGATTCAAACATACTAATGCAGGAAATGTTTTTATAAATAATTTTGGGCATTAATTTATAGGTAAAGTGATAAGAATTAATTATAGATATTAATATTTGATTTATATATTTTAAAATACTTTAAGTACAAAGAGGAAGATGCTATAACGTTTACTGAAACATTTTATCAATAAAATATTTAAATAAATAACATTTTTTCTTGAAGGTAACATTTGACGTTTCCAGGAATGCGATCGTCGTTCGGATCTAATTTATTCTTCAATTCGTGGAAGCAATAGTCTTCACCCTGTAAAAAGAAAAAATAGTTTTTAGTAAGTAGTGAAATAATTTTTTGAATGTTTCAGGTTGTTATAAAATTTGTATAAAAAAGTCTAAAATTTTTTATAATTACAAAAACAATTTATATATATTAAAAAGATTTTATTTTTTTTTGTAATTATAAAAATCCAAGATTTGAGATACCTTGTTCAGGCTATTTTTCATTGTTTTCCCAAATTATAAATCTGATATCTTATTTTACTTGAACATGATTTTTCAGAAAAAAATATTGGTAACATAGCAATCTGATCATATGGTCTGCTTGAACCATGTCTCCAAGAATTGGCAAGAACTCGTATAAATTTTCTCACTACCAGAATCTTTAACGGAAAAAAAATTTCAAAAAAGAACTGTATATACTATATGTAATAAATGTTTTAGTTGCATTTAGTAAATGTATAGAATAAAGACGTGACCCAAGTAACCATAGGGAAAGCACAAGTGCGGGTGAGAGAAATTCGGAGTTACTATTATGTCTCACCGTGTTCTTCTTACTCACATTCACATTCTCCCTATAGCTGCTTTACTTGCGCCCTTACTGTATACAATATAATTTTTGTACATTTTAGTGATAGTACTTATGCCAATTTTTGTTTTCTGATCCTTCAACGATCTGACAATAGATTTTCACATACATAATTATATTATAGAATCGTGTGTATTCATCTTGATTTAAATTTTGAAAAAAAACTTCTGATTTAAAACTTTTAAAATACCGAGATATATATCTTAAAAATTTACTTAATATATTCTAATTTTATAAAGCTGATACGTTTATTACAAAAGCGATAGTAAGGATACTTGAAAAATTCAATTTCAACCTCAAAACTTGTAGTAATCGTCATTTTTCACAACTTTTATAAATATTATGATAAGTATTGGTTATGCAGAGAAAAGTTTTTTCCCCTATGCATTTTTATTCAAATCAACAATTCATTTTACAATAAGAAAGTTTAGGTTAAATGTCAAAAAGAAATTTTTTTTTTAAACTCTAGATTTCGATTTTTTCAAAAATGAATGGCTCTACAAGAAGCCCAGTTGGTGCAAAAATAGAGGACGTTTATACGGCACCTTTATGATATATTCAGGGCGTCAGAGAGACGTCTTATGTTCATGTCATATTTATATCTTTGAAACATTTTTGCGACATTACAGTGTGTTCAATATATCTTTACGAAACGGTCATAGGACACCTTTGCGACGCCCTGAAAATATTATAAAGATGCCGTAAAGACGTCTTTTATTTTTGTGCCCACTGGGATAATGTATGTGCGGCAAAAAGAAAAAAGACATTTCTTTAAGAGAAATACAATTTTAGTTGGACAATTTGTCCTGCAAAACAAACTTTATCAAGATATTTCAAAAAATCATTAAAAAGTCATGATGTTTCCATGTATAAAAATTCAGAAGCAAATGTTTACTTATATTTCACGCTGTTACCAAAAATAATAAATATCCTATCATAAATCAGCATTTGGCTTTCTAATTTAAAATCTTAAAAATTGAAAATTTAATTCATAATTGCTAAAAAGTAAAAGTACCGAAAAGCCGAAGTACGTATACACGAATCCATTTTAACATTATTTCTTTCTTCAAATTTAATCCTCGTCCTCCATTTCTTCAAATTCATATTGCATCAATCGTTCAGACTCTTCTTTCTCCTTCTTTTTCTTCCTGAAATATGAATGATTTTAATTATAATAAATAAACAATATATTTTTTTTAAAACATTATTATGATAAAGCTACTGTTGTACTAACTTTTCCTGCTCATTCCTACTTTTAGATAAGTTCAACCACTTACTGACACAATCTTTTATTGAATCAGTAGAATCAAACGAGTACATAATCTGCAAAGCACCTACGAAAGGAAATTTCGACATTACTATTGGTTTTTTGCATTAAGTTAAACATTGATATTAAAATTAATGAATAAAGTTCGAACACAATAATACTTACTGCATACAGCTGCGTAAAGTTTTAACTTGCAGAAAGCTGGTTTCTTTTGAGACCTTCCGAGGAAGGAAAACTGTTGACCTGTTTCAAAAGTCATTATATTATTCATCATTTTATTAATTGTCTTCCTCAAGGTAGATTCTTTCCCGAGCTTACACAAAGCATGGACCTAAAAAGATAACAATCATTATCAATTTAAAGATAAAACAAATTATAATGAAATGATATTTCTACCATAAATTATATGCAATTAAAAAAACGGAAGAGAAACCAGTAATGAAACATCCATACTAGTTTTTTGTAGAATTTTTTATCTTGCATTTTATTTTCAATTTGTTCAATTTCGTTTTTATTACTAGCAGGAAACATGCTTAAATCTTCATCTTTGTTTAAAAAGCTTATTGGTAACTCCAAGAGCTCGTTAGAAATGTTGCGGTTTTGATTATCTCTGCACAACGACTCTATCATTAATCCCATAGTGTTGAGCTCTTCAGTACCAAAGTTTGTGGTATTCCCACTAAACAGTAAAAGAAAAAATAAATGAAATAAATGTCCCATTTAAAATAGTCCTATAAGGAATCAAATTACTTGTAAGTTAAAAATACTTGTACTTGCAATTATTTACATACAATCAAGTAAATCCTTTTCTGAGTCGCGAAATATAGAAGAGCCACGTCTATGTTTAATTAACTTCTTTTCGTCGAGTAACTCTTTTGTTGCATTAAGATTTTTCATTTCCTCTGTTGAAAAAAAAATTGTTAACGGTAGCAATGAAATCCCTCTATAAATATTTTTTAATTTAAAAAAAAACATTATGAACGATTAAAAAACTTACGAAAAGGAATTCTATCATAAGTCATATCTTGTGTTTGACTGACAACTTCAGCATCCGGTGTATCCAAATTAATATTTATTTTTGTTGGCAATTCTATAGTAAAAAAGTATGTCATGCACATTAACATACACTGCCGTGCAAAAGTATCCGAGCACTGATTTTTTAGCAATCACATTAACCCTTTATAAGGGCCAAAATTTTGAAAGCGAGTTTTGAAAGGTTTCCTGGTCTGTCATCGACCTGGAACATTTTTAACCGGTGGAATAAATATCTGAACTTTAAGAAGGTGTGGTTCAGAGATTAATTTTTCACTTTTGTCTTTACAAATGGCGCCCGAATTACAAAATTTTCACGAATAAATTTAGGATTCATACCTATTCTTTGAGTGATTCTAAGAACTTTTCGTTCTTGGTAATTTTCTCGGTTTTTCATATTTTCTGACAAAAAAAATCCTGAATTTATTCGTGAAAATTTTGTAATCTGGGCGCCATTTTGTAAAGACAAAAGTGAAAAATTAATCTCTGAACCACACCTTCTTAAAGTTCAGACATTTATTCCACCGGTTAAAAATGTTCCAGGTCGATGACAGACCGGGAAACCTTTCAAAACTCGCTTTCAAAAAAAAAGATCGAAAAAATCGTGCTTTTATTTTTAAACTGAATTTTTTTATAATTAATAGTTTTTCAGATTAATTTCGTATTTACCATTGGAAAGGCCACGTCTTGAACTTCACAAATATGTCCCTCTCAATTTTTTTCAGTCACGAATAGCATAATTTACACGGCCTCAAAGACCGGTGTATCGTTTATGCCATTTTTCGTAAATCCACCTTTGTGATAGATGATGAAAAATTTTGAAAAGTTTATTACTTTAGTGATTCTCCGATAATGTAGGCAGTGGCAGAAATTTCAAACTCAGCTAATTAATTTGAAATAATAATTTTTACCTGGATGCTGTGAAAGTTGAAATTTAGGAAAACAAAGCTGTAAAAATTGAAATTCGTAAAATCATTGATAAAAAAATTTTTTTAAATACTTTCAATGTATTTTTAACTTACATGTTTTTTCTTCACAGCATCAAGGTAATAGTAGATTGTGTACCAAGGGCAGCATGGTGGCGATTGTGACGAGTTCGAAGTGTACCCGCCCGAGCGTAGCGAGGGCGGTATTCACACGAGTCACATCGCTACCATGTCGCTCGAGGTACACACGACGTTTTGTGTCCAAATTGGTGGAAAAAGTCGCGTTGCGTGCGAGTGCGTAGTTAGCCGCGGGCAGTCAAGTTTCGTGCGGTATGAACATTTTGCCCGTTGAAGCGGGCGGTATGAACATTATCGCCCTTTGAAGCGGGCGGTGTGAACATTATCGCCCTTTGAAGCGGGCGGTATGAAAATTTCGCCCGATTTTGACGCCGAGGCACAATTGGCTGCATGCCGCTCTACGCACAAGCATGCAATGCGACTTTTTCCGCCCGTTTGGACACAAAAGTTATTACAGTTTTTTCCTTATACATAGAATATTTTCCGTAAATCCACCTTTGTGATAGATGATGAAAAATTTTGAAAAGTTTATTACTTTAGGTGTTATTCAAAAATGGTGAAAACTATTGAATTTGAACTTTTTTATGCTATGTATTTGTTAATAGTGCACAAAGACACTTTTTTGTAAGTCACTCAATGCAAATTTTCATTACCTTTGACGTGATTCCTATAAATTTAATTTATTTGAGCTATTATTACAAATTATGAGCTTCAATGGTGATTGCTAAAATATCGGTGCCTGGATACTTTTGCGCGGCAGTGTATAAATGAATTAAAAGAAAGAAATAAAGAAACAGTACATACTGTACTGTTAGTTTACTTGCCATTTTCTTTACAAGATTCTCCTTTGGACTTTCGACTGACAAATGAAGCTGGCACAAAGGGTACCTTTGTTTCATAACTTTTTTGGGTCGATAGATGAATTGCATAATCATCTTTACTAAAATATTTCACACAGCGTGAGTGCCTAGACTTTTTTAACTTTGCAGCGTTTAATGCGTCATCGCTTTCCACGTCTGATAATTTTAGGTAAAGGTCTAGTTTTTTCATTGCAGTATCCAAAGTTTCTATAAAACATGAATGTCAGACGCTGCTAAATACTTTAGTCAAAGGAGTATGGGAGCAAAGAACAATGTTGACTTACAATGCGTCTTGTCCACTGTCGGTAATAGAATATATGATAGAATAAATAGATACATAGAATATATATATATTTAACATAGAATATATGATTCGAGAAAGCTTTCAACTGGTTCATTGAATCGTTGTATATTTATAATATATGGCAATCACCCATTCACGAATTAAGAAAAAATTGCAAACTGAAATAATACTGAGCTGCATTTTTTTTAAATGTTACTCTCCATTTTAATCGAAAGTTCTTTAAATTATATTAACAATACATACAAGCTTCATTTTTAAAATCAAAGTTTGTAAACGGTCCTTTTTCAATAACGTCTATTAATGTCTCGATAATTATTGATTTTACTCTCTAAATACAAATCAGTCAAAATCTACTGATTATCAGTGGAATTTGACTGATTCAAATAGCTAAAAAGAGGTTACTGTAAATCAGTCAAATTCCACTGATTGCTTCAGTGAAAATTAACTGATTTAAAGTGAAAATTTTTTTCCACTGATTCAATTAGTGATAATCAACTGATTTGACAGTGAAATATATTTTTTAACTGGTGAATCAGTGAAAAGGCAAATCACTGATTCAACCAGTAAAAATTTGACTGATTCAGATTTAGAGAGTACAGAACAAAATTTCAGATAAAAGCTGTAACTATTTCATTCTACGTATATATTTTTATTTTTTTTTATTCTACAGAATAAATATTCATGCAGATATCGCTGAAATTGATATGAAAACAATTATCTTTCTAATTTTCGACCTTGCAAAATCAATTATTACAGATTTTTATTATTATATGCGTAATTGATGCATAAAAATGTGCGAAACTACGGAATTTCGATTACATTGTAATTACATGTTTTAGAAAATGCAGTACAATAGCATTTCAGTCCTAGATTTTCAAATCCGACTCTTTCCGAGTTTCCAAATGGTAATTGCCATACACCATACGCCATTTTGATAATCCAGCCGATACCTTTCGGGAAACATATATTTTAAGCTATATCACCTGTATAGGCACAAACCTCATTGTGACACTGTACTTATTAACCGAAAACAATAACACATCCAAGAAAGGATAATAATAAAAAATGTTAGAACGTTCAGAAGGATGCTATCCGCAACAGTAAGAAAATTGTACAACCTAAAATCAATGCATGTTTAGTGTACTTACTGGCGTAACAAAGAAATTTCTTAATAGGCCATGGAGTGTTATTTTCGTCTGTCCATGATTGATCTGGCTCCTTATTCTCTTGTAAAAGTTGCTTCATTTCTGTTTTTGAGGTAACGAGAGGAAAAAAACTGAAAACTGCATTGTCGGAATCATTGAATATAGCCCACTTTGTACAAATTACTTCAATTCCATCCTCAAATTCCACAACTGCAAAGGGGGGTTTGCAAGGGGTGGAAATGCTGGAAAATAAAGTTTAGACTACTCCAGTATAGATGTCAAGAAAGTAAATTTTGGGTTCCTGGGACGAGTTTCAGAAATAATTTGTAGTCATTAAAATAGGTTGCAAATTTGTTCAACAAACTGTAAGAGAAAAATTATCCACACGAATCAATTTCTTCTTACACTTTGTTTAAAAAAATAATTTATGCAACCAATTTCACGTAATAAAAATCATTGATAGAATCCGCGTCAGGAATCAAATAATTATATTACTTTTATTCATTAAAACCTCTTTTATATAAATAAAAAATTCAATTTTTTCGCCCTAAATATACGAAGTTCGGAAAAAATTTTAGGATACAAAATTGTTTATTTCAAAAAGATTTATAACTTTAGTCTTGACCATTTATCACAGGATTTATATTTATTGTTTTTTAATGAAAAATTGAGCGCGAGTATTACGATAACAATGTGTTCCTTAAGGCCGACAGAGCCTTAGATAAATTGAATTTCTTTTTTCATTTCAAATACAAAACAAATTTAGTGATTTGTATGTAAATGACATATAACACCGCACTGAAAAAAATGGTTAGTAAAACCAACTACTTCAGTTTGTAAAATATGCCTCAGCTATTTAATTAGTCAGCACAACAATTGTTTTAGTTGGTGTTACTACCTAAGTTCTTGTGATAACAATTGAGATAGAAACACCAACAAAAAAATTGTTGTGCTAACTAATAAAATAGTTAAGGCAGATTTTACAAACCAAAGTAGTTGGTTTCACTGACCATTTTTTTCAGTGTACGTAAAGGCGTAAAAATTAATTTTTAGGTAAATGCAACAGAAAAATGAAAATTAATATTACGCTTAAAAATTGTGGTCTAAATTGCGGTAAATTTACCATTCATTAATAACTGCATTCTTTTTATTTACAGAATTTTAAAAATATTAAGAATTGTTGTTGGATTCGAATAATAGCTTTAAAATTGAAAAATATTTGAAATAATGTTCTTATCATTGCATTGTTTTTAAATTTTATTTCCTAAAATGCATAGCAGCAATTTGAATTGAATGTCACGGAAATATAAAATACATGAAATGTAAATTAGAAAGCATTTTTTTCCAGTAGTTTTACATAATCATGTGAAATCATTCTCTGTGAAGTTCGGTCCAATGAGTGGATAATAAAAATATTTATCGAAAACAAAGTGATTTAGATAGAATTTTCATTGTATACAGCTAAAATGCATGTTTTCTGTTTAAACTATTTTTTCCGTAAAGAAACAATTATTTCACCCTGCACTGAAAGTTTTAAGACACTAATGGGCAAAAAATATGAATAATAGATGGTCAGAGCTGAAATACGAATTCCAACCTACTCTCTAAATTTGAATCAGTCAAAATCTACTGATTATCAGTGGAATTTGACTGATTCAAATAGCTAAAAAGAGGTTACTGTAAATCAGTCAAATTTCACTGATTATTTCAGTGAAAATTAACTGATTTAACAGTGAAAAATATTTTTTCTCTAATGAATCAGTGAAAAGGCAAATCACTGATTCAATCTATGAAAATTTGACTGATTCAGATTTAGAGTATACTGGAATAATTGTTTTTTCTTAGTAAACAGTTTAAACAGAAAACGTATTTTTCGCTGTATATTATAAAAAAAACCTATCTGAAACACTTTGTACCCGATAAATATTTATTTTTGTCATTCACTTATTGTTCCGAACTTCACAGAACATTTATTTTAATTACCTTAATATTAATAACCATAACCACGCGGTAAGAAGATTGAGAAACTTTGTATATATCGGATTGAGATAAATTTAATGGTATTATCATCTTTATATTTCTAATATTATATATTTATAATATTTTTACCTGGCCATGGTACTACTTTTGGCATCCAACGCGTATTAGATATATTTTGTTCCTTCAATTTTTTTCCTACTGGCCGACAAGTCTTCGCGCGTATTGACACTTATTGCAAACTTAGCACTGCTATAGATTTTACTACTTCAGATAATTTCCTTGCAAACTGCTGGACTGCTTAGTTTAATAGTGACTCGAATTTGAAACTAACACTTTTTTCGCGTCCACGCCCCGCGCAACAACAGCGCATGCGTATTTTCTCTTTTTCAAATAAATGTGATATTATAGACTGTGTCAGCCAATTACATTTCGACGTTTTCGCCAGCAACAAAAGATTGGACATTTTCACTTCCACTACCCTACCAGTGCCAAAAATAGCGACCACTGGCGTGCGACCGGACCGTGCGTTTATGAGAAAATCCTAGTGTATTCTGAGTACTGCAACTAACTGCAACCTTTTTCTACTCATAGAAAGAACGCTTGTATGAAAAAAGAACAGAAAATTCAGAGTAATTCAGAGTACATTTCTGATCGGCGGTTATGAAGTTATAGATAAAGTAAGTACATGAATTTTGAAAAGTAATCTCAAGAGCTCCCCAAAAACTTGTTCATAAATTTATTTGACTTATATAAGTATTATAACATCCTATATTTATGAAGCGTATTGTTCAAAGTAAAAGGATTCGAACAATTAACATGATTTGCAGCTTTTTAGATAAATATTGACAGTAAAATTAATACTTACTGTGGCATATAAAAATTCCAAAAATAACCCTTTTTGCTCTGGAAATGAAACGTTGAAGCGTTGTGATTACTTCTCATATCAAAAATTTGTATTACTGATTGCGAATTAAAAACACAAATGTCATAAAATTGATGTACTTCTTATATTTGAAGGCATTTTAGGGGAAAAGTTATAAGTATACAGAGTTTTAAAAGTTAATAGATACTTGAATTAAACATTACACTGTCTATAATAATTTTTAAATGTATTGAAGTATCTCTATATATCTTGGAATCCCTAGAAATCTTATAAGCTTCAGGGCATGTGATACTTGACACTTAACGGATGGGTCGAATCTGCTCTGCATGGGAAAACGTAAATTTACGTGGACCGTCCGTTAATTGTTAAGAAATTGGCAAATTTTATTGATTTTAGGTTTCTACATGTTTGTGCCCAAAGTACATAAAATTTTTTTTACCATTACCAATTTTCGGAAATATTAGAGATGACAAAAACGAACGTAGATAGACTACTTTTAGTTCCGAGATTGAAAAAAGTTCAGTTTTAGCAAAATATATCGCAAATTTTTTTTTCATTATCAAAACCAAAAGCAGTCTACCTACGTCCATTTTTATCTTATTTACCATTCCTCAAATTTTTGGAAAAAATTGTATGTATTCTGGACACAAACATGTAGAAACTGGTCCACATTGTTCACATGAACTTGCTACTTTTCTCAAGTATCACATGCTCTTAAAGTCTTCGGAAATCACATAAATTTAAAAGTCGTGAAATAAAAAACCTTGAAAATTATGTGAGTGGTCCTTAAAATGTTTTAAAATCTTATGATTATTTTGAAAAAAATGCTTTTAGATTATTAATCATTAAAATCTTCCGTAATATTTTTTAAAAGTTTCACTTAAAAGCTTTTGAAATCTCTTAGAATTCTTGAAAAATTTTGAATTTCCATTACATCTTCTGCACTATACAAAATTTGTTGTAATGTCTTTGAAATAATCTTTGAAATATTTCGAAATCTCTTAAAAATTTCTATAAATCTTTTGAAAAATCGGAAATTAAGTATTTAAAGTCCTTAGAAATTTCTAGAAATTAAGATATTTTCAGATTATTTGAATAACATCATGGCAGTTTTTTAAAACACACATAAAATATTGATAATTCCATTAAAATATTTCAATTGTTTTTGACTGTTTTTAAATTATTTGGATCAATAACATCTTTTTGAACCTTGTATTACATTCCTAGCAATCTCTCCTAATAATGCTAAAACCTTTTGAATGATAGTAAGATTCTTGAAAATTTAAAAGAGCACATGATATTTGAAAAAAGCAGCAGGTTCATTTGAACATCATGGCAGAGTTTCTACATGTTTACATCCAAAATCTGTTTGCGTTTGTTTTGATCTCCTTTATCATTGCCCAAAATTTGATAGCCAAATGTTACGTATGTTAAATATAAACATGTAGAAACTTAAAATCAATAACATTTTCTAATTTCCTAAATATTATATACCCTTAATCGTAAGTGTGTTGAAGAAAAGTAAACAGTATAGTGTCACACTATCGTACAGCTTTCAATGTAATGACTGCTTGGAAAGTATTCTTGATGTAGAGAAGAGCCACAGAAGTAGTGCTCTCAGATCGCGGATGGAAGTTACCCCCTCTACTTTATCATTTATTGGAAGAAAAATAAAATTTTATATATAATTTGGAAAACTTTTTAAATATAATTAAAGGACAACTTTAAAAGTAATATAATTTCAAGATTCTACCAAGTTTGAGACATTTTTTTTCTTCATAATATGGTAATGTGAAGGGGGTAACTTTCAAACACAATATGAGAGCACTGCACAGAAAGGATTTGTTATGAGAGGTCTTATAATAATGAGAACGTTTCTTTCTTTTCGCTCGTTGAATACGTGCCAGCGATTCGACATTCGACCTTGAGGTGTTAATCGTAACTGTGTTGAAGAAAAGTAAACGGAATTGTCGTATTCTCATACAACGATATAAGATTCCTAGTAAAGTATTTTAAAATCGAACCAGAATTTGGAAGCAATTTTTTTCTTTTTATGAGCCGTAAACTTGTATGAGAACTAAGTTAAAACTGTAATTTGTAATTTAGATTATTTAATTGTATGGATTGTTAATTTCGATTAAAAAGTTGTGTATAAAATATTATATTTTAAGAAATGAGAAACACGTAATTCAAGATTAAAAAACTGAATACATTGAAAAAACTGTTTCGAAAAATTTCCATTTGTTCAATTTGAGAAAAAATTCATTGAAACGATTATATTGGTCGAAATATTTTCAAAATTCATCTTGTATGAAGGGAACTCAAAGTGCTTTAAATATACTAAATTAAAAGTTCAGTGTTTGAAACCCTTTTAAACTTTGATAAGTTTGTTGAAAAAGTAAGCAGGTTATTTGCAATTAAGATCATTCACAAACATTTTTTTTGCCGAATGTGGGTAAATTTTCAAAAAATCTTTGCAAAGCTTTATGCTTTTTTATTTCGCAGTATGTTTAGTTGTATGGATTTCAGTGAACGAATATCAAGACAGGGCGCGAAAAAGACAATCGCAATTTTCCAAAGTGACAAGTTATAGTTCCTCAAATTCAACTTGTAGCAAATTTTACGAATGTAATCAAAAAAGTTGGAAACTTTTTAGAACTTTTTATTCTAAGTTATAATAGCAATCTTTAAAACGAGATTCCGAAGACAAAAAAATGTTTTGTAATGCTTTAAGTATCATAATTGATGTAGTCGCATGCAACGTAAAAAACGGGCGATTCTTAAACACGTTTTTGTCTTCTCCACAGTGCTTTTCTCAGATCGTGGATGAAATTTACACAGTCCATTTAACCATTTTACCGGAATAAAAACAAGGTTTCGAATAAATTTTGGGAAATTTTTAAAAAATAATTGAAAAACAACTTAAAAAAGTAATATAATTAAGAAATTCTCCCAAATTATACATGAAATTTTTTTTATTTTCAGAAAAATGTTGAAGTGGAGGGATCAGATTTAATCCACGATCCAAGCACTGCTTCTCCAACTCATTTTAAAGATTGCTATTCAAAACTGAATTCACATCGATTCAAACTTTTTACATCACACTCATTTCAACTAATTCAATTTTCAATATAGCACATTGAAAGCATCACTTTGAGTTCCCTTAATACGAGATAAATCTTTCTCAAATCGAACAAATGGAAATTGACCAATTTTTTAAAACAGTTTCAATGTATTTGACTGCGCAGTCAAATTTAACACGTTTAAATTCGGTTACAGTTCATGATAATTTTTTAACAATCGGGAAATCCATATAATGAAATAATCTAAATTAAAATTTTAACCAAGTTCTCATACAAGTTCACAGCTCATAAAAAGAAAAAAATTTCTTTAAAAATTCTGGTTTGATCTTGAAATATTTTACTACGAATTTCATATAGCTATATGAGAATACGGCAATTCCGTTTACTTTTGTTCAACATAGTTACGATTAACACCTCAAGGTCGAATGGCACGTATTCAAGGCAGTGTGCTCACATTGGATACCGACGTAATCACAACTACAGAAGCACCACCTGTTCGTGTGAAGCGAGTAGGGAGAGGCGGCGGCGAGCGCTGCCCTTGTTTCTTCCTCGTCTCTCTTGCACACGAGAACGACTCGTCCCACTTCTCCTTATTCTCCTCGCTTCCTCCATGCAATGCTATTTTCAGATTTCACACTGTCGGTTTATTAATCGTTATTTCAATTAAATTTTAAACTTGAATTTAATGTTTATCTCTTCTTACTAGAAAATATCTCTCCAACTGAAAATTTTTGAAATGTACAAAATTGATAAGAAGTTTGGAAATTTGAGTAGGGAAATATATATTAATTCAAATTTTTGCTGAAAGTTTATTTCTGAAGTTTTTAAATGGTTCAAAAATGTTACGGGATCCTTTAGATGTTTATTTTGGTCATATTTTCCCCAAAATGTCTGAAAAAAAGTGTTGTTTCTTGAACAACATATTTCATAAATTTGAAAATGTCGTCTGCTTCGCGCCTCTTTTGCACGGAGTCGAGAAAAATACAATTCTCAATTCAGACAGAACCGACATCATGAAATCTAAAAATAGCATTGCATGGAGGAAGCGAGGAGAATAAAGAGAGGTGGGACGAGTTGTTCTCGCGTGCAAGGGCGACGAGGAAGAAACAAGGGCAGCGCGCGCGCTGCCGCCTCTCCCTACTCGCTTCACATGAATAGAAGGTGCTTTTGCAGTTGTGAATACGTCGGTATCCGAACTGAGCACACTGATTTAACGAGCGAAAACAAAGGAGCATGCTCGCAATTATAAGACCTCTCTGTTCCTGTGTATCTTCAACAGTAAGGATGTTTTCCAAGCAGTCATTACATTAAAAGCAGCCGTATGCATCAAAAAAGGAAATGGCGCCCCGTTAGTGTCCTAATTTGAATTCCTAAGTTAGTTTGCCGAATCGTCACACGCGGCGCTAACTGTACCATCACTCCCTGAAAATTCACAGTAACATACTAAGAATGTAATATCAAAATTTTTTTAAATATATTGTTTAATGCCATAAACAAATAAAAGAGATCAGACTTTAAATATTAATATTATTAGAATATTTTTAATTAAATTTTCCCTTTTTTATTCATATTAATCTCGTACAAAAACTATTTTGAAACATTCGGCTAATATTAATATTTAAAGATTAATATCTCTTTTATTCCTTTATGGCATTGAATAATAACTTTTTTCAAATTTTCATATTTAATTGTCTACATATCACTGCATTTATATTAATTTTTTGAGGCAAAATTAAGTTGAAAAATGGAAAAAAAGAATGAAAAATTCTGAACAAGAAACGAAATTGATGAGAGTTATGATCTGCCTAAAGCAAATATTGAGGCATTGAATCATATATTTCTAAAATTTTTGATATTACATTCTTCGTATGTTACTGTGAATTTTCAGGGAGTGATGGTACAGTTAGCGCCACATGTGACAATTCGGCAAACTAACTTAGGAATTCAACTCAGGACACTAAACGGAGTCAAGTTAGAATCGTCAAATACGGACTGATGCATACCCCTGATTAAAAGCACATTGAATTCCATTAAGGGCATGTGATTTTTAGGATATTAGTAAATTTTATTGATTTTATGTTTCTACATGTTTGTGTCTAAAGTATTTAATATGTAGGTAATTGTAAAATTCCTAACTCAAGCGCCTAATACGGAAATAAGTATTGGTAACTCCAATACTTATCGTCAATATTTTTGACGCGAAAAAATTATTGTATTTACTGATACTTATTTCAACATTAGGTGGTTGAGTTCGAAATTTTTGCCACTGTCTACATTATCGGAAAATCATTAGTCGCGTATCAGACAGGATACGTTGCCAACAAGTGTCCCAGTAGACAATTTTAAACTCTGATATCGCAATAATGCAAATTAAATTCAAATTTAAAGAATTTAAAATCTTTCTGTGGAAAAAGAGACGCTTTTGATTGTGCCGGAATTCGAGCACTTATTCCAATGCTTAATCCAATACTTGTTTTTTTTATAAGGGCTGATTCGCTCAGAGTATTAAAATTCTCTTATAAATTACCACTGGATATTAAGTGTACGCTTACCGCACGGGTTATTAAAAAAAAGAACTTGTAATTGAAAAGCAATAGCATTGCAAAAAGGGGAGTTGTAAACTTTGCCAAGTAATCAGTGAAAGGCCTATGAAACTCCGCAATTCAAAAAGCGCAGAAATGAAACAATAGAGCTCCGGAGACTCTATCCCAAGAGTCTCCCAAGACTCTATCCAACCTCTTTTTTTAATAAAGCTATCGTTTTCTAATGACGAGTACCTCCTTTGAAGAAATCCGTCCAGTAAGTGTACACTCAGTGTTCGGCGAATGTTTATATACAAAATGTTAATTTTTTCAGTCTGTTCGAACACATTATGAAGAGGGTTTTGAAGGCAAAGACGTTGCGATTATGCGGGTATTCAACTCGACACCTGCGGCGTATTGTTAAGAAACTTGTCGACAATGATGTTAAAGCCTTGCACAGTACAGCAAGAGTTCATCGGGATTCAGTCATCATTGATCGGATCACAACAAGAAGTCCAGATAATAAAGCAAAGTCACAAAGTAATATATCAGACTCTGACTGCGCAAGCGAAAAATCTTATCCAGATGAACAATTTTTACATTCGGATATCAGCAGTGAAATGCTCATTACCTGAAAATGACTCTTCATGGGTAGAAGATGATGATCCTGATCTAACGCCTAAAGAACAAGATTTATTCAATTGCAAACTGTTAAAGATGGATTCTGACAGTAGTTCAGAGATGACATCAGATGATGAATCTTCAAATTCCGCTAGTCCATGCAAATATTATAAAAGTAACTTATCTATGGATGAACATGGAGAAGAAAACCTGTTGAGAAAAAAATTGCGCAATTGGGCACTTATATTTCATATAAATCTTGTTGCATTGACCGCTTTATTATCCATTTTAAATAAAATCACTTATATTGACTTACCACTAGACGCCCGAACATTATTAGGCACAATCAGACGTACCAACATTTCAAACATTGAAGGTGGCGAGTATTACCATTTTGGCTTGCAAAGAGCTATAAAGGCTATATTACGTGAAAATGATCGGAAAGGTAAACCACTAGAACACGTAAAATTAATGGTTCATATTGACGGTCTACCAATTTCGAAGTCCGCAAGCGAAGGCTTATGGCTCATTTTATGTTCTGAAATAACTTCTGATAATGTTTATCCTGTTGGAGCGTTCTATGGGAGAAAAAAACCAAGAGATGCAAATGAATTTTTGAGGCCGTTTGTAGATGAAGCAATAGAGCTCTGTGAGAATGCTTTAAACGATAACACTGTTAAAGTCTCATGTGAAGCATTAATTTGCGACGCTCCAGCAAAGTCATTTGCTTTTTACCTGAAAGGACATACAGGATATGACAGCTGTTCGAAATGCCTAATAAGAGGAGAATATGCTACACCAAAAATATCAATGAAGAATGGAAAACGTAAAGGAAGAATTTGTTTTCCAGGAATTGGACCTTTCAAATTAAAGAATGATGATGACTTCGCGCGCAATCTTTATCAAGATTTTGATTGTGATAAAATACCAATCTTGAGTTCAATTCCCAGATTCGGATGCATATCTTCGGTACCAATTGATTATATGCATTTAATTCTGTTGGGTGTAATGAAGAAGTTGATTACTTTATGGTTAACAGGACCATTAAAAGTAAGATTGAGTGCGTCCGATGTGAACAAAATTTCTCAAAAATTATTGACACTACGTTTTAGTGCCCCAAGGGAATTTGGAAGAAAACCCCGATCACTATTAGATTACGCCTTTTGGAAGGCTACCGAATTTAGGAGTTTTTTACTCTACACGGGACCAGTTGTTTTAAAAAATATTCTGCCTGATGAAATGTACTGTCATTTTCTGCTACTGCATACAGCGGTATCTATTTTAATTAGTGAGGTGCATCTTCATGATACAAGAAACATAGACAGTGCTCATGAAATGTTGCAGCATTTTGTCAAAGATTTTATAAGAATTTACGGGAAAGAGTATGTATCTCATAACGTACACAATTTGCTGCACGTTTATCTTGACGTGAAGAAATACGGAGTACTGGACAGATATAGTGCTTTTCGCTTTGAAAACTATATGTCTACGATAAAAAAAATGATCAGAAAAGGTAACAAACCGCTCGAACAAATGGCACGAAGATATGCCGAGATAGAAGCTGCTGAAGAAGATTCGTGCTTTACTACAGAGTCATTTTTACAAAAACCACACAACAGCGGACCAGTCACAGAAAACTGTTCAACGATCATGCAGCAATACAAAGTGTTCAAAAACAAATCATACACCATTGATTGTAACAACGTTAAGGACAGCTGTATTCTTTTGAAAAATGGGACCTTCGCATCGATCGATAATATCGTGGAATATGAGTATAATAAAATTTGCATCATTGGAAGAAAACTGGTTCCAAGTGAAAAATTATATGATGAACCTGATTCCAGGCTTATTAATATTCACATCATGCTCAGTTCTGACGCGACACGATATTCTTGGTCCATAGATAAAATTTTAGGTAAGGCGTGGAAAATTCCATGTCAAAAAGGAAAAATCGTTATACCGTTACTGCATTATGAAGGCCATGGATAAACTGCATCAATGCGGTGACGTCTAAGCTGCAAGAGTTCTAAATTGCAGTAAGTTATCTCAAGTGTATATACTATTTTTTTTCTTTGTTTTTTATTGTCTCAATGAGATTTGTGCCTTTACAGATGATATAGCATAAAAAAAGTTCAAATTTGATAATTTTTACCATTTTGAAATAACACCTGAAGTAATAAACTTTTCAAAATTTTTCTTCATCTATCACAAAGGTGGATTTACAGAAAATATTCTATGTATAAGGAAGAAATTGTAATACTAGGCCTTCACCTAAAATTATCAGACGTGGAAAGCGATGACGCATTAAACGCTGCAAAGTTAAAAAAGTCTAGGCACTCACGCTGTGTGAAATATTTTAGTAAAGATGATTATGCAATTCATCTATCGACCCAAAAAAGTTATGAAACAAAGGTACTCTTTGTGCCAGCTTCATTTGTCAGTCGAAAGTCCAAAGGATAATCTTGTAAAGAAAATGGCAAGTAAACTAACAGTACAGTATGCACTGTTTCTTTATTTCTTTCTTTTAATTCATTTATACACTGCCGTGCAAAAGTATCCGGGCACCGATTTTTTAGCAATCACCATTGAAGCTCATAATTTGTAATAATAGCTCAAATACATTAAATTTATAGGAATCACGTCAAAGGTAATGAAAATTTGCATTGAGTGACTTACAAAAAAGTGTCTTTGTGCAATATTAACAAATACATAGCATAAAAAAGTTCAAACTCAATAGTTTTCACCATTTTTGAATAACACCTAAAGTAATAAACTTTTCAAAATTTTTCATCATCTATCACAAAGGTGGATTTACGGAAAATATTCTATGTATAAGGAAAACACTGTAATAACTTTTACCTTGATGCTGTGAAGAAAAAACATGTAAGTTAAAAATACATTGAAAGTATTTAAAAAAATTTTTTTATCAATGATTTTACGAATTTCAATTTTTACAGCTTTGTTTTCCTAAATTTCAACTTTTCAAAATTTTTCATCATCTATCACAAAGGTGGATTTACGAAAAATATTCTATGTATAAGGAAAAAATTGTAATAACTATCATCTTGATGCTGTGAAGGTTGAAATTTAGGGAAACAAAGTTGTAAAAATTCAATGTATTCTCATACCTAGAAAGTGGATCTTACAAATTCTGAAAATTCATTATTAGGACCAAAATAAAATATATCTAAGTTAGAAATACATTGAATGTATTTAAAAAAATTTTCATCAATGATTTCACGAATTTCAATTTTTACAGCTTTGTTTTCCTAAATTTCAACTTTCACAGCATCCAGGTAAAAATCATTATACTTTCTTTGTTATATATCGGACATTTTCCGCAATTTGACGTGATTCCTAGACATTTAATTTATTTGAGCTATTATTAAAATTATGAGCTTTAATGTGATTGCTCAAAAATCAGTGCCCGGATACTTTTGCACAGCAGTGTATGTTAATGTGTATGATATACTTTTTTACCATAGAATTGCCAACAAAAATAAATATTAAATTGGATACATCGAATGCTGAAGTTGTCAGTCAAACACAAGATATCACTTATGATAGAATTCCTTTTCGTAAGTTTTTTAATCGTTCTTGATGATTTTTTTAATTAAAAAATATTTATAGAGGGATTTCATTGCTACCGTTAACAATTTTTTTTTTCAACAGAGGAAATGACTAATCTTAATGCAACAAAAGAGTTACTCGACGAAAAGAAGTTAATTAAACATAGACGTGGCTCTTCTATATTTCGCGACTCAGAAAAGGATTTACTTGATTGTATGTAAATAATTGCAAGTATAAGTATATACAAACTTTGGTACTGAAGAAGCTCAACACCATGGGATTAATGATAGAGTCGTTGTGCAGAGATAATCAAAACTACAACATTTCTAACGAGCTGTTGGAGTTACCATTAAGCTTTTTAAACAAAGATAAAGATTTAAGCATGTTTCCTGCTGGTAATAAAAACGACATTGAAGAAATTGAAAATAAAATGCAGGATAAAAAATTCTACAAAAAACTGGTATGGATGTTTCATTTTTGGTTTCTCTTTCGTTTTTTTAATTGCATATAATGTATGATAGAAATATCATTTCATTTTAATTTGTTTTATCTTTAAATTGATAATGATTGTTATCTTTTTAGGTCCATGCTTTGTGTAAGCTCGGGAAAGAATCTACCTTGAGGAAGACAATTAATAAAATGATGAATAATATAATGACTTTTGAAACAGGTCAACAGTTTTCCTTCCTCGGAAGGTCTCAAAAGAAACCAGCTTTCTGCAAGTTAAAACTTTACGCAGCTGTATGCAGTAAGTATTATTGTGTTCGAACTTTATTCATTAATTTTAATATCAATGTTTAACTTAATGCAAAAAACCAATAGTAATGTCGAAATTTCCTTTCGTAGGTGCTTTGCAGATTATGTACTCGTACAACAGTAGTTTTATCACAATAATGTTTTTTAAAAAATATATTGTTTACTTATTATAATTAAAATCATTCTCATTTTAGGAAAAAAACAAGGAGAAAAAAGATACTGAACGATTGATGCAGTATGAATTTGAAGAAATTGAGGGCAAGGATGAAATTTAAACAAAAATCATCGATGAACATGGTTTGCTTGGTCTCCTGTCTACGCACCTCGAGGGAATCCCGAAATACATATGATCTAGCTCATTTTGCTTTGATATGAATGTAGAGAGAAAAAGTTTCGGTAGGATAGAAATCTGATCATATGGTCTGGTTGATCCGCGGCCTTAAACAATGTTAAAATGGATTCTTGCATACGTACTTCGGCTTTTCGGTACTTCCGCTTTTTAGCAATTATAAATCAAATTTTGAATTTTTAAGATTTAAAATCAGAAAGCCAAATGCTGAATCATGACAGGATATTTATTATTTTTGGTAACAGCGTGAAATATAAGTAAACATTTGCTTCTGAATTTTTATACATGGAAACATCATGACTTTTTAATGATTTTTTGAAATATCTTGATAAAGTTTGTTTTGCAGGACAAATTGTCCAACTAAAATTGTATTTCTCTTAAAGAAATGTCTTTTTTCTTTTTGCCGCACATACATTATCCCAGTGGGCACAAAAATAAAAGACGTCTTTACGGCATCTTTATAATATTTTCAGGGCGTCGCAAAGGTGTCCTATGACCGTTTCGTAAAGATATATTGAACACACTGTAATGTCGCAAAAATGTTTCAAAGATATAAATATGACATGAACATAAGACGTCTCTCTGACGCCCTGAATATATCATAAAGGTGCCGTATAAACGTCCTCTATTTTTGCACCAACTGGGCTTCTTGTAGAGCCATTCATTTTTGAAAAAATCGAAATCTAGAGTTTAAAAAAAAATTTCTTTTTGACATTTAACCTAAACTTTCTTATTGTAAAATGAATTGTTGATTTGAATAAAAATGCATAGGGGAAAAAACTTTTCTCTGCATAACCAATACTTATCATAATATTTATAAAAGTTGTGAAAAATGACGATTACTACAAGTTTTGAGGTTGAAATTGAATTTTTCAAGTATCCTTACTATCGCTTTTGTAATAAACGTATCAGCTTTATAAAATTAGAATATATTAAGTAAATTTTTAAGATATATATCTCGGTATTTTAAAAGTTTTAAATCAGAAGTTTTTTTTTCAAAATTTAAATCAAGATGAATACACACGATTCTATAATATAATTATGTATGTGAAAATCTATTGTCAGATCGTTGAAGGATCAGAAAACAAAAATTGGCATAAGTACTATCACTAAAATGTACAAAAATTATATTGTATACAGTAAGGGCGCAAGTAAAGCAGCTATAGGGAGAATGTGAATGTGAGTAAGAAGAACACGGTGAGACATAATAGTAACTCCGAATTTCTCTCACCCGCACTTGTGCTTTCCCTATGGTTACTTGGGTCACGTCTTTATTCTATACATTTACTAAATGCAACTAAAACATTTATTACATATAGTATATACAGTTCTTTTTTGAAATTTTTTTTCCGTTAAAGATTCTGGTAGTGAGAAAATTTATACGAGTTCTTGCCAATTCTTGGAGACATGGTTCAAGCAGACCATATGATCAGATTGCTATGTTACCAATATTTTTTTCTGAAAAATCATGTTCAAGTAAAATAAGATATCAGATTTATAATTTGGGAAAACAATGAAAAATAGCCTGAACAAGGTATCTCAAATCTTGGATTTTTATAATTACAAAAAAAAAATAAAATCTTTTTAATATATATAAATTGTTTTTGTAATTATAAAAAATTTTAGACTTTTTTATACAAATTTTATAACAACCTGAAACATTCAAAAAATTATTTCACTACTTACTAAAAACTATTTTTTCTTTTTACAGGGTGAAGACTATTGCTTCCACGAATTGAAGAATAAATTAGATCCGAACGACGATCGCATTCCTGGAAACGTCAAATGTTACCTTCAAGAAAAAATGTTATTTATTTAAATATTTTATTGATAAAATGTTTCAGTAAACGTTATAGCATCTTCCTCTTTGTACTTAAAGTATTTTAAAATATATAAATCAAATATTAATATCTATAATTAATTCTTATCACTTTACCTATAAATTAATGCCCAAAATTATTTATAAAAACATTTCCTGCATTAGTATGTTTGAATCTGCAGGTTTATCTATAAGGAAAGTTTCTTGAATGCTGTAGAAAATAATTCCAGGAACATTCTCAAAAAATGTTCCCTAAATGTTCCTGCGGAATGTTCCAAAACGTTCTCTGCGAATGATCCCTGAATGTTCCCACGAAAAGTTCTACGAACGTTCGATACAAATGCTCTCTGAACGTTCCCATGGAAGGTTCCAGGAACGTTCTCTTTGAATATTCTCTGAATATTGCTGCGGAACGTTCTCTCAATATTCCTTTTGAACGTTCCTGGAACGTTCCACAGGAACATTCAGAGAACATTGCTTTGGAACGTTCAAAAAACCCGGACATTTTCTTAGTTCTAGGAACGTTCCTTGAACGTTCCGATGGAACCTTCCGAACATTTTCATGGGAACGTTCATAGAACGTTCAGGGAAGGTATTGTGCCATGGGGGATAAAACAAAATAAAAATGAAATTTCAGACATAACACATTATTCCAGATATAATGGAACAAATTCATCGCAAACGCATAGATGATCTCATTGAAATAGTTCCCTGTTTTATCGACATGGTAGCTCTCTGGCCATACTTAATTCAAACTGGAATTTTTAAGAAAGACGACTGTAATATCCCCACATGGAGCAGAAATCTAAACAATCCAGAAATAATAAAAGACATTTTTTCAACAATCAAAACAAGAGGACCGGACGCATACAAAAATTTAATTCTCAGTTTACGGCTATCAAATCACATTGTCATAGCCGACATGTTGGATATAATGAACTAGGAACGCAAAATACAAAAGTAAATCAATAACTTCAAAAAATATACATATCTAATGATAAAACATTTTCCTATTCTTATATTACAAGGCAAGCTGCTAATTGGAACCCCCTTTTTCCAGAGATGGGATTACGAGGCTTCCTTTTGGCACTGCTCACTTGCAACTTCATCTATATAACAACAGGCTACGCCATCATAGGATTCGATTGCGGTTCAAATCAATCAAATATTACGACATTATCTTTACTAGAGGTAGGAGAATGTGATCTACCTCGATCTCAAGTACATGTTGAAAGAGTTTATATACAACTTTTACAATTAACTGGATTTTCAAATACAAAAGTAATATAATGCAAAATAGAAATTCGACGCGCCATCTCTCATTGTGGTATGCATTCTCACAGTTCCATAGTTGCAAATGGCCACAGTGAATATATACATGATGTTACACGAGATCAATGTAATCAAATGCACACAATAGGAACATTTTTAGTAACCCCTTCTCTTCAGATATCAAAGTTAAAATAAATGAAACTTCATTTCATAGCGTTACTTTAGCAGGTTCTGTAACACCTAATGGAGACTGTACTGGTACACAATTTTCTGACCCATATGGAACATGGAATAATGTCGTAGTCCAAGCAATATTCAAAATAACTTTACAAGAACATTACGCGACTATTCATTTAAATTCAAATAAAATTCAATTAGGATCTGGAATAATATGCACACTTTCAGACACATTCTGTACAGACATAGAATATGGACAAACATTCTGGGATACATTACCTAATGACGTATGTAATTTTAACAAATATGAAATTATTTATGAAGGACCAGCAAATAAAACATATGATAACACGACAGACAATTCTGAAACCTTTTATTCTTTAACGTCTGAAGATATAACCTTTGTACTGGCTGAAAAAACAAGAAAACCAGTTTGCAGTTACGTTTTAATACAAACTGAACATCCAAAATTATTAATTTTTGAAACCAGACCTGGGAATTCATTTTTAGAAAATAAACATTTAGAAGTTCAAAATATGGACATTTTCACATACGTCAACTCTAAATTTATATATGTAGAACGACACATACGCACTGAAGTAAATAGACTTTATCACGATGTTCTTACTCAACTATGCATACTTGAACAGCAAGTTTTTAGAAATACATTAACCTTAGCAACCCAATCACCAGACGAATTTGCATATCATTTAATGAAAGGTCCAGGATATATGTCAGTAATTGCAGGAGAAGTAGTACATATCGTAAAATGTATACCGGTTGAAGTGAAATATCGTAAAACTGAAGAATGTTATCTACAACTACCAATATTTAGAGGAAATCAATCCTTTTTCCTTTCTCCACGAACTCATATATTAACAAAATCAGGTATCCAAACAAATTGCAATTCTTTCCTTCCACCAATGTACCTTTTTGGAGAAACCTGGTACAAATTACTTCCAAATCCTGTCGAATCCATAGCACCAACTATAGTCAAACCTCTCACAAAAGCAACCTGGAAATACACAAATCCTTCATCCTTAGCAACAAGTGGCATTTATTCTCAATCTGATCTTGATAAACTGCGAGATCATATTATGTTTCCAGCAGAAAAACCAATGATTCTAAATTCTTTAGCTAGAGAAATAACAGGACATCCAACTATTAATCAAGGAATATCATTAACGAATTTATTTAATGAAGATGTAATTGATAAAATTGCTGAATCCGCATGGGGTAGATTTTGGACAATTTTTACAAGTTTTGGAACTACTAGTGCAGGCCTAATTGGATTAATAATAATAATTAGAGGGATTAAATTGATAGCTGATACCATTATTCATGGATATGCGCTACACAGATTATTTGGATGGTCTCTCCATCTACTAGGCGCCTTCTGGGATTCGGTCACTAACCTCTTATTACACTTAGGTACCCATCGACCTTCTGGACCTCCTGCTGAGAGTCATCAAGAACTGCTAACAGCTTCAGCGCCACAAAGCTCAAAAGAGGCACCTAAAAGTCCATCGTATTACGCAAATACTACTTCAGGTAAAGATCACAATAATACAAACACAACTCTTTATCCTCACTCTGAACTAAAAGAAGAACTTAGTAGAACCCACTACTCTATCCAAATCTAACATCTTCAGAATGTCGCATGTTCCTTTTACAACCTTACTAAACAAAATTATTCAACAAAGAGGAGATCCACCCCTCATTTATGAGATACTCATTGAACAAACCAATAATAATGAATGTCTATTTCACGTTAATTTACAATATAAAAATTATATAATAATGAATAGTGGCAAAGATAAAGAAAATGTAAAGCAAAAGGTAGCACAAAATTTATATAATGCCTAAATTAATGAATCAGAGGAAACAAATCAAAACGTCCAACCAAACTCCATTAGTAAAAATTGCAAAAAATTAAACGCAATTTGCAATGAAAATAAATTTGAGTATCCAAAATATACAGTATTACGAATAAAAACCTCATCAAAAGACTCAACATACATAGCAATTTGTTTCATTAATAACATTAAACAAATAGGAATAGCAAACTCAATAAAAACAGCTAAGGATTTTGCTGCCATAAAAGTTATTAATTCTCTTTCGCATAAAGACGAGAAATGTGAACTACGTTTGATAAACTCACTAGAACATTTGCATGTAACAATTCAAGAATCATCTATAAACGATCCAAAACCTTCAACGAGTAGCCAAATAACAAAACCTATTACTTCAAATAACAATCGTGATAAAAATACAAATTCATATAAAATGAAAACAAATAATAATCATACTGCATCATCTTTCTCTACGAAAAGCTTTAAAAAATGTTTTAAATGCGGATATAGACCTCCCAACCAGTACAATAAATTCTAATATAAACATTCCATACCGATTCAGGAAATCAACTGCAATGGAGCATTACTACGACGAGCCTACACACGTACCAAGTTACCCAAAAAAGAAATACAGAACAGACTCCATGGGATTTTTAAATCATGTAGAAATTTTAAGAAACTTCACGATAAAATATGGACTGCCGTTACCGCAATATACAGTCTATCCTGATCCGAATTCGAAAACAAACTCATTTTTTCTCGCACAAATTAATATAAATGAACATTTCGTTATACAAGCCGGCCCTACTAGTGAATTAGCAGAAAATAGAGCAGCTTTAAAATTATTATTGCTACTAATAAGATCATACGATCTCTGCGACGAAAAATTTTATAATAATGATGATAAAAAAAGGCAAAAAACCAAAAATCAAAGTATTCAAACCGATCCAAGACCAAAATTAATACCTTGGGAAAATTCCTGTAGATTTTGTAACACTCAAATGCATGCTACAAAAGAGTGCCGTAGACGAAATATTTTTAAAGTAGACAAATCAACCCAATTTCCCCCTCCAGTTCCACCAAGAAACTCCTCAACATTTAGTAGACTTTTTTCCCCTTTTCTCCAAAAAACTTCTAGACCTAAATCCAACCATATGTAAACATCCTATTTTATCCAATATTAATCCTACTTTTCTTTTTCAGCCTTCCGAGAAGCCTAATGAATTTCCTTACTCAACTAGCATCCAGAGTGTATTTAATTTTAATTCCACTCCTTTTCTCCAAAGCAGAAAAATACTTCATAGACTCACAATTTTCTCATTCTTCAGGGATTTATTTTGAACCAATTTCAAAAGTTCGTCTTTTTTCTGAAAAATATCATTTTATATCTTATATCGATATCTTTCAGCCAGACGTACTTAAATACAAAATAATAGATTTCTCACATAAATTATATGAATATTGCATACTCTCAAATATTGCCAATAATTGTAATTTATACGATCATCAGACACAACTTGATTTTATAGAACAACGCATCAACTATTTTCTTGAAGAAATATCATTTATATCTAGACAAGCTCGTAATATCACGAATATTTCTAACACTAATGATCCATTCTTGCAACAGATACAAAAAGTACTTTTAGAATTAAGAATGAGAAATGAAACCTCCCTTTACTGGCCCAAAGAAAATTTATTTCTACTTCCTAATCCATTTTTCCAAAAAGTTACAAATCTTTCTTCAAAACTTGACAACATTATGACCTACAAAAAATGGCATAATTCTCAAAAGATCCAAATATTCACCTATATCGTATATTAGCAGCAAATTGGCTTAAAGAACTGCATGAAATCTCTCAATCTTTTCTTTTACTCCTTGACCAACTTACAGAAGCTATTACCCATGCCGCAACTAATTTATGGCACCCTATGCTACTTCCTGTTACCTTCTTACCCTACCGAAAATCTAGACGATCCTAGACTCATTCTAGACACATTTTTGTCTAGCCCTGAATCTAGCAGAATTTTATGGCGGTCACCTTGTCTAGAGATCGTCTAGAATTCATCTAGTGCAGTCTAGTGAGGTTTACCTGTAGCCAGGTATCCCGTTTGTGACCAAAAGCTTTAATATTCTCTATTGTATACCTAATAACAGCCTATTAGATTTCATACTACTTGAGTACTTTATCCCCACTGCGCATTTTCCTGTTAGGTAGCGTAAAGATCTCCTAACCGCATCCATAGGACTTCACCAGCGGGGTTCCTTTGTCCGTATTGAGGATTAAAATACAAAATAATTTTTTATTCAATTTTGCAACTAGCAATTTATAAATATTATATTCAAAGACTGCGAATTTTGACAAATTCAACAATATGTTATTTGCTAAAAAAAGTTGAAATACATAAATAAGTGTTCAATTTAATATAGTGCGTTCATACAGAAAATTTCTGGTCGTCAGTGAAAAACAATTCAAAATACCAAAAATAAAAAAATTAAAAAATTCTGGAACATTAAAATTCAAGATTGCAAACTTTTGAATATAAACATGTTTTTAATTTGTGTAGTGATCAATACCAAATTGCAAATTAAAACAGTCAAACTGGTTTAACACTTACTCGCTACTTCCAAATTTGAAAAATTGAAAATAAAAATAGTAAACATTCATTGATCAGCTTATCAAGGTTCAAATTTTCAATAACGTTTGAATAATAATAAATATTAAATAAGTTCTGTTTCAAAAGTTTCAAAATTAGGTATCATCTGTAAGAGGTAAAATATCAAATTAGAGACCTTCAATATTAGTCAATTCGAAATTGTAATTGTGATTGTAAATCAGTAATTTACTATATATTTACATCTACACTATTTGAAAACTCTTTTTGATGCTCTTAGATTTTTAAGCTCTAGAATAAAACTTATTATTTTTTGCGTTATATTGATAATAGTAGATCCCTATTAGTTATATATACCGCTCAAGCAAAAGAGACCTCTATTGAGATATCGTGAAATCTCTCCTCGTAAGCTACCTCTGTAGGTAATAACAGTTACCTGTTCCTTTTAACGTAACCGTTATATATTTAAACTATAATTAAATATATGTGACAACATAAATATTTAACTTGTTTGTATTCTTATTCGACTTTGAAATTAACGTTAAAAGGTAATAGATATATGCAATAATTTTATTTATTAATGCTATGAATTTAAAAAAATAATGTCTGTTCTTGAACTCTGCTAAAGGCGACTTCAAGCGCAATGCTCAAGCATTTGGTGCGCAAAATTTGGAAATATAATTAAAAATTAAATAATGTAAATTTGCCAAATAAATGTATTAAGTAATGAATTTGATCAAATGAAATATGGTAATGTTAAGATAAAATATTGAATTGCATGAATATTATATTGTAGTAAATTTGACGGAAAGTCATATTAATAAAAATATTTTACTTTATCGACTACGGTGATATATCATAAAAAAATTTGCTGGCCGAATGAATAGAAATCATAAATTATACAAGTCTTTCATAAAAAAATGTTTTAAAAATAATAAGAAATACTTCAATAAAAGCTCATAAGATTATCATTTATGAACTCTGAATTTAATTTATCCAACAACATATTAGCGTTTATTTAAGGGAGTATGGTGGACAAGACTATTAAAAATGAGAATTACTTGTAATTTTGACAGAACGCATATTATACCTTTTGAACTATGGTTCAAATTTCGTGACTCTTCGGAACCTCAAACCCGAGAAATTAATTATTGATAATAACATGTGATCTTATGGGAAAATGCTGTTTTTGTAGATTATAAAGATATTTAAAAATTATTTTAAAATTATTTAAAAATGGGAAAATTATGAAAAATCCCACGTATCTCAGAGTTTTTTTCATAATTTTCCCATTTTTAAATAATCCTTAAAAAACAGCATTTTCCGATAAGATCACATGTTATTTTCAATAATTAATTTCTCGGGTTTGAGGTTCTGAAGGGTCACCAAATTTGAACCATAGTTCAAGTAAGCTATAATACTCGTTCTGTCAAAATTACAAGTAATTCTCATTTTTAATAGTCTTATCCACCATACTCCCTTAAAGTTAAGGTTCTATACAACTTGAACTTTCTATTCTGATTGATAATATTCAAAATTTAATAATATTGTATTAAAAATGATTAAATTTTATAACAAATGTAATATAAATATTAAAAAGGTTTAATTACTGACATGAATTTCTTAAAAATTAATTTATAATATCATTATAGGCATTAATTTTTCTATACTAACATTGGCCTTTTGCAATTTCTGCGAAAAAAGATTACAGAAAGATAATAGTGGGTCATTTGAATTCAACAGAAACTTACGTTTAGAAACATCTTTCAAACATTTCAAAAATGATTATTAATGTCAGACTTATCATTAATGTTTACAAACACCTTAGATTTAATTTTGCTGTGACATCAATCTATGGAATTGACATATTGCTTTCGACTTACAGTTGTCTAACGCAGAATTTCAACTGCTTTCGGCTTAGAGTCTTTTTCTAAAAACGTATTTTTGTTCTGTAAAATGATTCTTCTATAATTGAGGCTTCGGATTCCATAAGCGACAGAACGCGTGGGCTAGTAGGCAAAAGAGAGGATACCGCAATGCGCGAACTTTTTTTCATGTAAATAAAAAATTCGGAAAAATGATCAAAAAAACATGGTGGTACATGTTAAATGTCATTCCGCATATTTTTTCTCCTATAGATTTTTGTTTCAGAACTCTAGTTTTTTTTATAATCGAAGAAAACCGTACTTTTTGAATGTACGAAATCAATCGATTTTTTACAATTAACTCGCTGTTTTTCGTACAAATTTGTCCGGAATAGTCTGAAATTTTATCAACAGACTCAAAAAACCCTAGAGCTTCAGATGGTTCTGTTCAACATAACATAATTCTCAATTTGTTAATAATTTTTATTATAACAGTTGCGGCTGGAAAAATTCTCATTTTTCATCTTCAAAGAAAAAAGTATGCAAGGAAGTTTAGAGTTAAGAGAACTTTCAGCGAGAAAGTTGTTCAGCAGGCTTTGAGGCCGTTTTTTAATATATTTTGAGATTTTTTAATACAAAACTGCAGTCAGGATAGGAATTTCTTTAACTGCGTCCAAGCGTACCGATACCGTCAAGAGATATTTCGATCGAACGCGGAGAAAAAGAGATGCACCCATGCCGAGATTTGTGAAAATTTAATCAAAAGTTAAGTAAAGCTGGGAAAAAGTGACTTTTTGAGAAAATGAAATTTTTTTTTGCGTATTCATTCAATAACGAATTATAAAGTTTAATCAACTGTCTTAGAGTCAACTCAACACATTCTGAAGCTTTTCTTTGTTTTATTCTTTTTAAGTTAATTCATGATTTACCTTAGAAGAGGAAACATGTAATTAATCGCTAACAACTCTCTAAACCTGAATCAGTAAAATAGTCACTGATTATATCAGTGAAAATATATCAACTGATGAATCAGTGCCCTGCTTTGATTTCACTGAGGAATCAGGTGAACATAACTTTTGAATTCGCGAATTCAAAACTTTCATCTATACACTTTACTGATTTATCGTCCCTTAAAAATAATAATAATTGCGTAATTTCGTTTTAGTGTTGTTTAGCCTAAAATAAACGAGTTCATCGCTCGTTAAAATATATTGCTGGTTTTATTACTCCCACCTGAAGCTTTCACTGATTCAATAAGTAAGTTCAATCTATTTCACTGATTCATCAGCCTAATTTCACTGATTCTCAGTGAAAGACTTATAGCTGCTGCCATCAGTTAATAGTCACTGCGAATCAGTGGCCGTTCACTGATTTAGGTTTAGAGAGAACGGTAACTTATTACATTAAATAAGTTAAAAATTTTCATTTTCACGAACATTTCGGGTATTTATTTTACAAAATGTATTAGTCCTCAAAAATTCGACAAATTTTGAGCTAATGTTCAATATGTAACTACCAAACCTGTACACTGAGAAAAAAATTCTATTGAATCAAAAGCATTTCTTTCCAAAAGCATGTATACTATTAATTCTTAAAAATATACTGCAAGAAGCAGTAAATATGTTACTAATTCTATAGCATATTGATTTGAATTCATGGTATACATACTTTTGGAAAGAAATGCTTTTGATTCAATAGCATTTTTTTCTCAGGGTAATAACGATTATTTTGACTTATATTTAATGATAAATGGTCAAACTTTGTTATATTATTGCCAATATAAAGTGTATATGGGTCATTTCATGGGAGATTTACAGTCAAAATTTTTTTTTCGACGAAACATTTTTTTGCCTTTTTACATCGAAAATAATCGACACGTATATTTTTTTTTCAATGTGATACTTGAAAATTTTGAGATATAATTTTTTTAAGTTTGGCACTCAGGAAAAATTTTTTTTTTTCAACAGCTCACTGTAAAAGCAGTTTTGAATATAAAATGTAACCCTTGCACTTGAAATGCGCAAAAGAGTACAAGCTTTCAAAAAAGTTATAGCACACATTTCGTTGTTTTTTTTGTAATAACAATATAGTACATTTTTATAAACAATTAAATTTTATTTAAATTTTTAAATAATTTTTTAATTTTTTTTTGTTTCTAAATCTTTGTTAAAGTTTTTTCAATATGCAGGCAAAATTTTGGAATGGAAAAATGAAAACTGTAGGTGTAATTAATTTATCAAATCTGTCCCGCGCGTTGCAACGAGCGAGCTCGCACGCTGCAACTACGCTTAAGCTTGATTAGGCATGCTCGGACTCGAAGCACGTGTGGCAGTGAATGCAGTGACTGCTGTTTTAGTTTTCTGTGAATGTTCCTCAAGTGTTCACCTACTTCAAATTGATACAGAAATGCCAAGCTCTCGATTTAAACATGTCTGCTGCAATCCGTTTAATAAAAAAAATCATAGTGGAAAAAAGCAAAAAAAAAAAAAATTTGCGGCGCGTTTCATCCTCGATACTTAAAAAATTGAAAATTTTTAAACCGGATGATGTTTCTTGTACACAATGGAGAATAGAAGCAAATGAAATGGAGATGGAAGATGTTTGTTGTAAGTACATTCAAACTTGTGCGTAGACTATTTCAAAACGAATCATTAGTTATAATGATGAATTGATGAGTGAAGTATTACGATAAAATTACTCTAAATGATGCACTTAAGACGCAAATTTTTTTCTTTGCTTTTTTCCACTATGATTTTTTTTATTAAACGGATTGCAGCAGACATGTTTAAATCGAGAGCTTGGCATTTCTGTATTAATTTGAAATAGGTGAACACTTGAGGAACATTCACAGAAAAATAAAACAGCGGTCACTGCATTCACTGCCACACGTGCTTCGAGTCCGAGCATGCTTAATCAAGATTTATCGTAGTTGCAGTGTGCGAGCTCGCTCGTTGCAACTCGCGGGACAGATTTTATGAATTAATTACACCTATAGTTTTCATTTTTCCATTCCAAAATTTCGCCTGCATATTGAAAAAACTTCAACAAAGATTTAGAAACAAAAAAATCGGAAAAAAATTAGTTCCAAATTAAAAAATTTAATTGTTTATAAAAATGTACTATATTGTTATTACAAAAAAAACAACGAAATGTGTGCTATAACTTTTTTGAAAGCTTGTACTCTTTCGCGCATTTCAAGTGCAAGGGTTACATTTTATATTCAAAACTGCTTTTACTGTGAGCTGTTGAAAAATAAAAAATTTTCCCGAGTGACAAACTTAAAAAAATATCCGCTGTTGTTTAAACACTAAATTTTCAGAATGGTATTTCTCCTGTACATAGTGAGATAAATTAGTTAATTTTATATAAAATTTTTCACATTCTTCCATGACATTATGCAACGTAATTTTTTTTGTAAAAAGTGAAATTTGGAAAATTAAAATTTTTTCTATGGTATAAATTAAGCACA
The DNA here is from genome assembly GCA_030998225.1 of Diplolepis rosae. Taxonomy (NCBI): domain Eukaryota; kingdom Metazoa; phylum Arthropoda; class Insecta; order Hymenoptera; family Diplolepididae; genus Diplolepis; species Diplolepis rosae. Next base: position 4,588,306 of record JAPYXD010000082.1, read on the forward strand.
GGGAAATTTTGGAAAAGAGTATAACATTATGTACGTAAGGATAGATTCTATCTTGGAATTTCTTCCGACTAAAATACTTTAAAAAGGATTGAAAAATTGATATATTTTTACAATGAGCTAGAAACTTTAAAAAATGCGTTGTATCATACTAAACTTTTCCCCAATTTTATTGTGTATATGGACAATGAGATTGGTTATTCAGAATGTACACGAAATGATCACTGATTAAAAACTTCAGAGTTCTCCATAAAATATTTCCTTAGTATAAAACAAATTTTAGAGATAACATTGCTTTTGAATTAATCACTTTGAGAAAAAAGGTATACAATTCTGCCTAGCTTTGTGTGCGAAATTGTACATCGAAATTTCTTTGGTATATAGAAGAATTTGCAATAAATTAACATTTTGGGATATACATTTTAGAATCTACCCTAGAATACTTCTTCTTTTAACGTTTTTTTACGTTTTTATTGAAAATTTTCCTATCTAACGAATATCCAAAAATGTTAATAAATAAAAATGAAATATTTACTGGCACTTACATATTTAGGCAAAAATTGTTAATTTTTTTATTTCCAACTTCTTTTTCAAAAATATTTTTCTGTTGCTATTCAGAGATTTGCTTTATGTGGAAGAAATATTTACTTTGAATTGATTCCAAAGTTTCTTTATCAACTTGTAGAAAAGAAATGATAATTACTCAAATCTTTTTATTAAAGAAATTCTATGTTAGCAACCTTTTTCTCTATATTTTTTAGATTCAAAATAAATCATTGGTAAGGCTCCGGTCAGTGCCGAAATGTCTGATTATATAAAACTTTGAGTTTTTATTAACCTTGGACCCAAAAGCCAATTATAAACATCAACATATATCTTCAATTATTAATTAAGGGTCAATGCAAGTTCAAAATATGAACAAAAACTAATATTCTACCAGTAACAGGTTCCGAGCTATGGCCTTTTGAAATTTTCTGTTAGCTTTAAAGGTGCCTAATGGCCTTAAAAATAATATTTAAAAAAGAATAAGAGTAACCAAGGTAGGTAAGCGAAAACGAAAAATGTGATGCAGGCAGTGCTGTATTTGAGTTAGATGCCATACAAAGACCATGTCCTAGTGTGCGATATAGATATAGTTAAGGGCAACATAGGCGCTTAGGATATTTTATTTAATATTACAAAAAAGGCCTGCTATTTCTCATTTTGCTTTTTTTCGAATATCTATGAAGCAATAAAAATTGAGGACAAAAAACATAAGCCGGGCCCGGACCCAGACGACCGAAGAAATATCCGGCACTGACCTTTAGGTCTTTCAGGTATCTCTAATAGCTAAAAGAAAAGAGAGGTCTCTTTTCTTACTTTCCGGAAGGCTTATTACGAATTCTTTGTGTTCCATAGCCTTGGCCAGATTTTATACCCTAAAATTTGTGACTGAGATCAAATGTCAATCCTGATTTTTAAAACGGTTTCAAAAATCACGTTGAATTTTTCGATTCCAATTTAAATTGAGATTTAATCGAATTTTTCAAAGCCGACTAATTTATATTGAGTTGAATTTTATTACGATTTGCATAAAATGAATAAAAAGTTAAAAACAAATGAGAAACAATTTTTACATATGAAATTTTTTTAAAAAATCTTAATTATTATTTCCAGCCAAGAAGTTTAATGAACAAATCTAGCGTTAATTAATAAGTAGAAAGATATTAATTTTTCTACATGTAACTACCCCATGATAACTGTAATTTCGCCAGTGCCACTCTTCATTCATAAACCTTATTATATTCTTCTACTTAATTTAATTCATAAGCATGTAACTGACCCTTACAACTCGTGCCAGCAGCAGCGACAGGAAACCTTTTAAATCTGCAAAAGAACATCGATCCGTATACCTGGAACGCTGTGCTTAGTAGGTAGAAAGTATTAGTTTTATGTGAAAAATGACTCGAAATTTTCATCAAATTTTCACGCTTTGAGTCCCCCTAAGTTAGAAAAAACGGTTTTTACGAAAGTGTCTGTCCGTATTAGTAGTAGTAGGTCGTATACTCGATATGCCTCTCGATAGAATTACTGGATTGAATTGAGCATTAGCATACTTTATCGAAGCCGATAAAGTAAAGACAAGTTCGTTAACCAGTCAAACCCGACCAAAATTGTTAAAATAAGAGCATTTTTTGTGTTTTTTGTAAAAAATTTTGAAAAAAATCAAAAATTCTAATACCGGTTTCTGACAATGCTCAATTATGTGTATTAATTATCCTTATAATATTTTTCGATTGAACTAAAATTAGAAAAGTTACAGTATATGTTAAAACTTGAAAAAAGTCAATATCTGAATTCCATTTCTTAATTAAATTATACGAGATACGAAAAAAGGTTACCTTACAGAATTATTTAATACAAAAATATCTACAAATCTGGGTCGCTATATTTTTTATAAGATGTATTTTTCTTTTTATTTTAAAAAAAAAAAAATTTAAAACCTAAAATTAAATTTTTTAATATAATATAATATAATTTATTTCTATAAAAATACAAAAGGTAGAACTTAAAAACTTAAGGTAGTTCCTTCACAAAAATTATACCTCAGGCAAAAATAGATAATTTTGCTTTCAAAAATAGTAATATTATTACTGAAGGGCTAATTTGAAAGAAAAAATTTATTATCCATAAAAAAAATTTGAAATGCAGAAATATAATGCATTTAACAAAGGGCATAGCCGGGTTTCCATGTTGAAAGTGCCCCCAAACCAAATGAAGCTTTGCATTAACCATATCAAAATACTCGACAAGAAATGAGTTTTCAGAAATTTGTAGGTCCGCAGCCGCCATATTTAATGAGGAATGACAGATATTGCAATTTTTGTTTTTTTACTTTTTACAGCAAAACTATTTATTCTAAAATTCTGAAAAAATTCACACTGCTACTTGCCATTACTATGCATCATTATAAATTTTTTTCAAATTTTCAGATGCGAAATTCGCGGTTAAAAAAATTTCAAAATTTTTTGCATGCGATTTTTTCGCATTAAAATTCACGGTTCAATTCTGATTTTTTCTCTAAATATTAGTCATTAACAAAGGTCTTTAACATAATTTTTTCAAATTTTTGCGGGGGGTGGACGGGGGTTAAAAAAATTAATTATTGCATCCATTATGCACGACTACTATGCGTTCATAAAATGTTAATCCCTCTACAAAAGTTGGAATAAATAAGAAACAAAAATTCAGTGCACTGTAATAGTATATTAATTGTGAAAATTTTTTCCATTCGTGGTTCTTCACACGAAAATTAATTTAAAAGTTATGGGCAAATAAAGGTTTAAAAACATGGTTATGGGCATGAATTTCACATCAATGAACTACGCATGCTGCATCTTTTTGAAAAATAAGTCAAAATATGTGAAAAAAATCAGATGGCATCTTCGAAATGTTATTTTAAGGTAAGAATTATGAAAATACAGAAATTTTATTATTTTCGCTATGTGGTTAATTATAGAGGAAGGTGCAACCTTAGGTTCTAACAGAGCGACAAAGCTTGAAATATGTCAAAAGATTCAAATAATTGTTAGACATACAGAATAAAGTATTAAATATTAGGTATTAGTGGCAAGCCCAGAGTCTCGCCGAAATGCTATACAAAATTTCTACTAAATGTCAGGGATCTTAGTAAAGTGTAAAAAAAGTTCAAAGATATCGGTTACTTCATTATAATATTACAAATACATATTACTTACTATTTACATTTTTTCATGATCTTTCTTTTCATTGAATATTTATTTTAATAGTTAAAAAAATTAGTTTCTGAAACGAATGAGGTAGCCAACAAGAATTATAATTGCTTATAAGTAAGTTTTTAACTCTGAAAAATTGCTTAGAGAAAATTAAAATTCAATTTAAGTATTGAGTTCAGAAAATTATTGAAGATGTATGTTGATATTAATAGTCGACTTTAGGGTCCAAGGTTAATAAAAACTCAAAGTTTTACATAATCAAACGTTTCGGCTCTGATCGGATCCCTCATCAGTGATTTATTTTAAATCTAAAAATAAAGAAAAAAGATTGCTAATCTAGGATTTCTTTAATAACAAATTTTAAGTAATTTATATTTATTTTCTACAAGTTGATAAAGAAATTTTGAAATTACTTCAAAGTAAATATTTCTTTCTTATAAAGCAAATTTTTGAATAACATCAGAAAGAAATTGAAAAGAACTTTATGAAAATTAACAATTTTCTGTTTAAGTTTGCAAGTGTCAGTAAATATTTCTTTGGTATGAAACAAATTCGAAATGACATCGCTTCAGAATAAAATACTCAAAAAACTTGAAGAAGCTAACAGTTTTGGCTTGAATATCTAAGTATAAAATTTTGCCTACATTCTTCCATGAAATTATGCAACAAAACTTCTTTGGTATAAAGTGAAATTTGGAAAATAAACATTTTTTCTTTGGTATAAATTAAGCAGAGGGGACTTTTGGAAAATAATATATTATTGTGTACGTGAGGATAAATTCTGCCTTGTAATTTCTTCCGATTAAAATACTTTTGAAAAGATTGAAAAATTGATAATTTTTTACAATGAGCTAGAAAATTTAAAAAATGCGTTGTATCATACTAAACTTTTTCCCAATTTCATTGTGGGTATGGACAATGAGATTGATTATTCAAAATGTACACGAATTGTATATAAGTTTTCATATAATATTATACATAAAGTTTTCTTTAGTTTGAGTCTAAATATAAAATACCTGTGTAAATATTTCTTTAGTGTAAAGCGATTGAGAATAATATTGCTTTCGAATAAAATACTTTGAAAAAAACATTTTTTGAATAAACTGACAATTTGACTTATATATTTAGGTGTAAAAATTTTTTTGAAAAACTGTGCACTGAGAAAAGAATGCTATTGAATCTATAACATTTCTGCCGAAATCATGTATATTAATGATTCAAGAAAATACGCCAATAAAACTGATACATATATGCTACCAATTCTATAACATATTTAACATAATACGTCACACAGTGTATGGGGGGGGGGGGGGTACCTGTAAACTGTGACGTGTGTGACATGTTGGGAGGGGGGTCTGCCCTCTGCGTTACGTCACACATTAAATGTGTACACACGAAATTTGAAAAAATGTTCTGAAAAAATTATCTACAATAATAATCGATATAGCTTTTTTTTTTACTGGATTTTGTACGCGTTAACGAAAAATGTTTTATAAAATTAAGAGGTGTGACGTGACATCGACGGGGGGCGAAGGTTGGTGACCATGTGTGACATCGGGTGGTGGGGGGGGGGGGGGTAAAAAATATAGCTAAAAATCGTGTGACGTATTATGTGAACGCCCCCTTAGTATAAAGTAGAGTTTGGAAAACATTAACATTTTTTGTGGTATACAGTAATTTTTGCAAACAAGCTGAGTTGAAAAAACTGGAAAAATTGCGTAGCATCATGCTGAAGATTACATATTGTAAATTTTGGAAAGAAATTAAGTTGGATGTTGCAAGTGTACATGAAATGTGTCCAAATTTACATATAATGTAACACAAAGTCTTTTTGGTAGAAGGCTAATTATGAAATACTCATCAAGCCCGAATCAGTGGACAATGGATCACTGAATAAAATAGTAAAGATTTCTTACCGTCCTATGTTAGCAACCTGTTTTCTGTACACGGAAAAGTTTTAAAAGACGAAGTCGCAGAAAATTTCTGTGACTTTTTTATTAAATAACAGAAGAAGTTAATTAAATGGTAGAAAAAATTGAACACTATTTGATGAAAGTTACTGAAATTTTCTGCGACTGCGTCTTTTAAAATTCCGTGTCCAAGAGTCTTCAAAAGTAACAAACTTTAAGCGACTAAATCTTTCCGTGTATTTTTTAGATTCAAAATTAATCACTGATGAGGGCTCCGATTAGCGGAAACGTCTGATTATGTAAAACTTTGAGTTTTTATTAACCTTGGACCCTAAAGCTATCAACATCAACATATATCTTCAATTATTAATTAAGGGTCAATTCAAGTCCAGTATATGAATAGCAGAAAATTTTGGTTGTCTTTTTAGAATAAATAGTTAACTTTTATGTTTCTTATGCTTTCTTCCAAATGAGAAAAAATCGACCTTGGGGATCTTTTACTTTTCAGTGAAATATGACAAAAATATACTTGAGCCAGGATTTTGTGTCATTTTTCTTATAAATTCAAACAGTAGGAAAAAATCAGGCTATGATTTCAAACAAATTTTCAATGTTCAAGAAATTTAATATTATCCATATAGGTATAGTTTATAGTTTTATACTATTTATCCTTTACTTCTTTATTAATACAAAAGATTCAGAACCGAGAGACCACCCGCAGTGCCCTTAACAGGTAACATTTACTTTTCACTTCTTTCAAGCAGCTTGAATCTTGGGGAAATCCCAACATATGGGATGAGAAAATATCATGGAAAGAGCCATAAAAAAGGACAGCATAAAGATGGACGCTTAAAATGAGAATCCTTTTTCGAAAATATACCTAATCTAGAACAAAGATGACGGTCAGTATTCTTTTATGAACGAAGACGTTCAAACGCACAACACAGTGTTCCGTTTCAATTTTACTTCGCACAAGGAAGGTTAAATTGTAAACAGAGCAAGTTGTGACATAAATTTTTTGAAATGAAAATTAAATTTCTGCGAGTGCGGTATATAGTGGATGGGGTCGAACGCATAGTCCCTACAAAAAATGTGAAACATTTTGTAGAACGTAAGTGGGAGAAAACAGTGTTTAAAGTGTTACGGGAAAGTGCCAATGGAAAATCAAGCATGTACTACCCTGCCCGGATTTTGAAGATTGCAGGTAAGATTAAGTTAATATTTCTAAATATTCATTATATATGTAAAAAAGTTTTAAGAGCCCTTTTGATTCCAATAAAAGTTATATTTTATATGGAAAATGAATATATATTTTCCAGAATATGTGAAATACGAAAAAACGTAAGGATGCAAAACTGTTTGCTTTAGTAAGGCCTACAAATTTTGTTTCACAGAGTTTTTTTTTTAGAAAATTGACAAGAATTTTAGTATTAAATTACAAGAAATAACTCAAGTCAATTTTATAATATACTCTCTAAATCTGAATCAGTCAAATTTTCACTGATTGAATCAGTGATTTGCCTTCCCACTGATTCATCGGTGAAAAAATATTTTTCACTGTTAAATCAGTTAATCTTCACTGATTCATCAGTGAAAAAAATATTTTTCACTGTCAAATCAGTCAAATTTCACTGAAAACCAGTAGATTTTGACTGATTCAAATTTAGAGAGTATATTATATAAGATATAATACATACAGTAGGGTTTCCCCGTTATAAGGAAACATTGAAAAACATCCCATTTGAGTAAAATACGTCTAAAAGTTTTTGAAATACGTAACATTTTTTACATGTCACGTATTTTAAACGTTTTTTCAAAGTATTTTATTATTATGATATTTGTCAAAATTTTACTTCATACCATAGAAATCTCAAAGTGTTAATTCGTATGAAAGATTAGATATATTCTCTAAATCTGAATCAGTCAAATTTTCACTGACTTAATCAGTGAAAATTTAACTTATAAATAAAAATACTCATCTAAAAAAAATTAAGTATAGTAAAAGCTAAAAAAGAGGTTACTGTGAATCAGTCAAATTTCATGGATCCATTCAGTGAATATTTGACTGATTCACAGTGAGCTCTTTTTTAGCTGTTTAAATCAGTCAAATTTCACTAATAATCAGTAGATTTTGACTGGTTCAGGTGTAGGGAGTAATTTATTTATTCAAATTTCAAAGAATTTGAATACTTTTTCAAACTCAACTAATTCATTTGAAATTTATTTATTCTTTTTGATAATGAAAAGTTTGAAATTTACACTTATATATTGAAATTACAACATAAGATTTCTTTACTAAGAAGTAAATTTAAACAATATTCATTTGGAACAAAATACTTTGAGAAAGCTTTTAAAATACTTAACTTCTTTCACATGAGTATTTTAATTTATACACTGAGAAAAATATATCTGAATTTTGCCTGTTTTTTATAGGAATTCTACCTCAGAGGGTAGGAAAGAGGAAAATTTGCTAGTTGAAAAGAAGTATATACTATTGCGAAAGTGAAATAAGAGGATAAAAAATGAAAGTATTTACTTTTTTTTATAGGAAAGTTGTTATTCAAATTTTGACGGAAATAGTACACGCAGAAAAAAGATCAGTAAAATTTACAGGAAGTTCGGTACTTATTTGGACAACATGACTTTTTAGTAAATTTTACAAGAAGTTGAGTTCAATCAACAGATTTTCTGTACAATTCACTTAGCGTACAGTACAGTCAACTTAACTCGGATTTTTTCGTATTCAGTAGATTTTACTGGACGCTGAGTGAAACGTACAGAAAATCTGTTAATTGAACTCAACTTCTGGTAAAATTTACTGAAAAGTCATGTTGTCCAAATAAGTACCGAACTTCCTGTAAATTTTACTGATCTTTTCCCTGCGTGTACCTTACTTAAAGAAAATATGTACAGTAACTGAATCTAAAAAAGTCCGATAAATTATGGGACTTTCTATGATCCGTCAGATTTCCG